>CM045737.1:7713006-7728006 GCA_024760905.1 Plotosus lineatus | reverse complement strand
TCTGAGTTTACACTGAGGCACAATGAGTGCAATCTCTACAATTCCAATTTAAAAAAAGCATGGAGCTCCATGATTTATGATCATTGTCGGAGCATGACTGGGGTATTAAAAGGAAGTAGGGAGCATCCAAGAGATTAAAACTTTAAAAAGGAAATTGTGTTTCCAAGTTCATTAAGATCCCGTACGACGACGCATCAAGGTCCGTTATGCTCTGGTAAGGTCTGTTAATCTCAATTACAATTCCGAGATTCTATCATGATGGGTGACAAATCGTATCCATCGTAATGGTCAACCATCAGAATGTTTGCCACAATCAGAGCGATCATCATGATTCCAAACAAGTTCCCTCAAGATTCTCACAGTTTGATCCCATGACTCATTGAGATTCTTCCAAATCTTGGAGATCGTGGACATCATGCCCCAGTTTGAACTCAAGGTAAGAGTTGTTCCGATAACTTCATACGACTGATTTTTCTCCCTTCACAGTTTATTCTCCATCAGGGATCTGAGCGCCTCTCTCAGAAACAAGTTCTGTAGTGTACAGCGAAAGCAAGGAAGTAATGGGGTTGTGAAGACTGTTCTCACAAAATGATTAGAAGACTTCAAATAGAGAAAGGACACAAACGATGGAAACACGTGGACCGCCATATATGCAAGGACACTTAATATTTACCCCGGAGTGCCAAGACCCGGCTGGCATACAAAACGGAGAGTGTTCTGCACCCAGTCCTGTTTTGGCTTAATATGCAGATCTAGTAGTTTGCTTTAATTTTCAGAGGTTTATGTTCCTGGATCTCACTTCTTTCTTTCTTTCTTTCTTTCTTGTTAACTTAAAACAAACTTAAAAATAAAGTTAAAATAAGAGAAAAAAAGAATTTCTGCATTCAAGCGATGTGAGCGGCAAGGCACAGGCCACGTTCCCTCAGTGCTTGACTAGGTTTCTTCTCAATGCTCCGATTTCCTCTTACAGTAAAATAAATAAATTAATCAATAAAATAAAGGACATTCTCGAAGGTTAGCTGTTTATTTGAGGCTCACCATGGAAGGTTTCACTTGAACCTGAGTGTAAGGCATGATAATGGTTCATCCCGTCAGCTCTCAGCAGGGAGACGAACAAAGACTTACAGTCATATCTGTGGCTCAAGTTCTGTCTTTGTTTTAGTATCACTTCATTTTCTTAAATTATTGCCTGCACAAAAATCCTCAGTAGATGAGAGAGATATGCTTTCGGCTTTTTCCCTTTATCAGGGGTCACCACAGCGAATGAGTCGCACGTTTGATTTTTGGCATAGGTTTATTTTTCTTTATGCCGGATGCCCTTCCGGACACAACCCTTTAGCAAGGGACAGAAACACGCTGACGGCTACGCAGGTCCTCTTGATGAAAGTCACCAATGTTTTTTTTACATGCCTCACATAATAGACAGTGACAGACATGGCAAGCCTTTGATAACCCGGTTAGTACACTAGGGGGCAGTGACAACCTTGTGGAGAGTGGGACTCGAACCCCCAACCTTAGGATCAGCGATCCAGCGCCCCATACCACCAGGCCACCATCGCCACTATGCAAAAATGGACACTAGATTACAGTATGCTTAAAAACTGAAATCCCCTGGTAGCGCCCCTGCTGGCTGTGTGCAGTACAGTTTTTAGGACCATCCTGCGCCACTGACTGAATGACAAGAGTCTTATTACCGTATTCATGTCACATTTCTTCATCCAAACTGATTTTCCATATCCACTGTTTAATTCAATTATATATATATATATATATATATATATATATATATATATATATATATATATATATATATAGAGGATTTTCTGAGTAGATCCTTCCGTAGGAGAGTGCTCAATACTTTTTGGTATTTTTTACTTGGTAGAGCAAATAAACAAAAATAAAAGGACAGGACAAAGACTTTCTATTGAAACTCCATTTATCACTACAGATCTGTTTCGAGGGGTGGTGAAACCATCCTCTCTCTTCAGGTGATTATAGAATATATATTATATATAGATAGATATATATATATATAGAATATATTATATATATATATATATATATATAT
Source organism: Plotosus lineatus (assembly GCA_024760905.1). Taxonomy (NCBI): domain Eukaryota; kingdom Metazoa; phylum Chordata; class Actinopteri; order Siluriformes; family Plotosidae; genus Plotosus; species Plotosus lineatus. Next base: position 7,725,938 of record CM045737.1, on the reverse strand, counting down.
ATATATATATATATATATATATATATATATATATATATATATATATATAAGAATTATATTCTTCTATAATCACCTGAAGAGAGAGGATGGTTTCACCACCCCTCGAAACAGATCTGTAGTGATAAATGGAGTTTCAATAGAAAGTCTTTGTCCTGTCCTTTTATATATATATACTGTATATGATAGAGAATTTGTTTACGTTTATGTTTATTGTTTAGTCATAATAGCTTTTGTACACCAAACATATCGACAGGTGAACAAGTGAATGAAAAAAAAAAACAAAAAAAAACAGATTATCACATAATTAATCATTCCAAAAAAAATGGGCTCCAGTAAAATTCTTAGGGGTCCTGCAGATTTTTATTCTGCCCCCCACACACACACACACACACATCCAGTGGAAAATTCTGTTCTTTCTTCTTTCTTCTAATTGCTGCTAAATAAAGAGTTGCTGATCTGATTTTAATTGTCCATGCACCAATTAGTAATAAAGATATCTTTATCTTGTCTTATCTCTCTCTGCAGGCCTTTCCCTTTATGACTCATCTCTGATATTCATCCCCTGTGTATGAACTTTGCTGATCTCATGTTATAGGATTTTGGCTTGCCTACATTGTGCTGTTTGTCTGATCACCTGACTCATGCTTGCTCACTGTTTGAGTTTGAACCGGGATTCAAATTCGTATTACAATACAGTAAAAGTGAGGAGCAGGAAATTTGCAGCATGCATCCTTCCTTATATACACTCAGTGACATTACACGCAAGCAAAATCTAAAGAATTTTCCAGGGAACCGTTTGCTTATTAGCATTGGATTTTTCAAGTAGATGCGCCAACTAATACATTTATAACTCAGCCTGCATGCACTACTGGCTGCTGTGATAAGCTAGGAATTTCCAGTTGAATCTCCACATCGTGTCCAGCTGATAAAAGTCCTGTCTGTAAACACATCTGTATTAATGAAATGTGTTCATCTGAAACAGGTTAAGCTTTCTAGATAAGTGTCATTCATTCATTTTCTGTAACAGCTTAATCCTAATTGGGGTCACAGGGAGGCTGCCGCCCATCCCAGCCGACTCCAGGCGAGGGAAGAGTACAACTCACCAGGCCATCGCAGGGCAGAAACACACTGATGGCTCTGCAGTTACTCTTAGCCGACTCTGGGCGAGGGCAGAGTACACCCTGGACTGCTCGCCACGCCATCGCAGGGCAGAAATACGCTGATGGCTATGCAGCTCCTCTTGTCGAAAGTCAGCAATAGTTCTCTTACATGAACCTCACACCATAAACAGTGAGAGACACGGCCGGCCTTTGATAACCTAGTCAGTGCACTGAGGGGGGCAGTGACAACTTGTGGAGAGTGGGGCTTGAACCCCCAACCTTAGGATCAGATCCAGCAACTTTACCACCAGGCCACCAGTGCCTTCCCTAGATAAGTGTAAGAAAGAAAATGTGAGAATTCTTTCAGTCTCTTCATCTCTACTGGAGTTTTGGGTGCACAATACAAAGAGCTGACAGATCTGCCGTGCCTGCTAAAAACTCTGTAGTGCACACACTGGCTGGAAATTTGAGAACATGTCCATGTATATACAGTACAGACTTTATTTTTGTAGGGCGGGTGTAAACAGGAACATGCCATCCGTCTGTTTGTGTAGTCACTGGTTGGCCGCAGTTCTCTTTGATTATGGTAGATAATCAATGAATAGATAATAATGAAGTTATTTATTAATGCGACTTCTGGTGCTGCATGGTTTCGCTGCAGTGTTTATGTGACAGGAAGCGGGTCCCAAGTTTTGGTAATCAGCTGGTCTGTATGTTGAAGTTTTTCCATGTCTGTCCATTTGCGTTTGCTTGCCAGCTGTGCTTGGCTTCGTGTAAATGAGCCGATCAAAAAGGAGGAAATTTACCTCTTTACTCAAAAACAACACGCACAGTCATTGGCTGTTGTTATAATCCAATAAAATTAGAATTTCAAGGTATCGGACCCGCCCACACACTGGCGTACAGAAAGGATTGGCTCTCCGCTGCACGCCACAGTGATGTAGCATTGAAAATAGATGTATAGCTTTAAATGCGTGATATTTATTCATCTGTTTTTTGTTTTATTTGATAACTTTGTTTTGTATTTTTATTTAAATGACAGTGGAATTATGTATTCGTTATTCTGGTAAGAAAGGATACCTGATTTATCTGAGAGCCAGATACAGTCATCAAAAGAGCCACATCTGGCTCATGAGCCATAGGTTCCCGACCCCAGTGGTAGATAGTGGGGATCCAGTTATTTCTGAAGTTAAATCATGTTATCCTCCCAACAGATAAACAAGTCATGACCAAATTTCTTTTATTAAAGGTTCCTTTAATTAAGTGGTACCTCAATTTACGAAATTAATCCCTTCCGGAAGTGATTTCGTAATCTGGATTTTTCGTAAATTGAACCGCATTTTACATGCAAAATGTGTGATTCGTTCCAAGGCCCCCAATACTACCCCCTGAACCCTTTAAAAATGATAAAAGTATACCTTTTAAGGCCTCCTTCTGCTTCAATATCGTACCGATGGTAGACGGGTTTGCCATATTCCTTTGCGATATCACTCAACCGCATACCACGAGCCCACTTCTTCTTTTCACTTGCACCGGGAATCACACACACGCGCACGTGTGTGTGTGTGTGTGTGTGTGTGTGTGTGTGTGTGTGTGTGTGTGTGTGTGTGTGCACGCACGTGCGTGTGGTGACCATTTTTCTTCGCAGAGTTATAATCAAACAAATGTTTATGCAAGGTTAAACGCCTGAGCCAAAAAATAAAGTTGCAATGAGCACACTCAAAAAACTCATGAAACAACAGTAACTCTGTCCTTTACATGAAAAGCATCATGGGAGATGCAGCTCCATAATAGCCAATAAGAGGGAGCTGCTTCATCCTTCCTAGCCAATGGGAGGCCAGTAGAGCGGGATGTTGGGAGATAGCCAATGGGAGGGAGCTGCGTCATCCCTCCCAGCCAATGGGAGGCCAGCCGAGCAGGATGTTTGAAGATAGTCAATAGGAGAGCAGCTCATGCATTGTTTGAATGTTTGAAATACAAGTTTGAATGTTTGAATGGTGCAATTGGCGCATTTGGTAAGGAAAAATTTTGGAAAATGTTTTTCATAAGGTGGATTTTTTGTTTGCTGGGACTATCGCAAAGTGAGATACCACTGTATGTAGAACATAAAATAAAATAATAAAACGAAGTAGGATGAGACCATAATTTTAAAAAGAAAAATGTTATCTGGGCAGTGGTGGTCTAGTGGTATAAGGCGCTGGATCGCTGATCCAAAGGTTGGGGGTTCGAGTCCCACTCTCCACAAGGTTGTCACTGTCCCCCCAGTGCAGCTAACTGGGTTATCAAAGGCCGGCCATGTCTCTCACTGTCTATGGTGTGAGGCATGTAAAAGAACCATTGCTGACTTTCGACAAGAGTAGCTGCAAAGCTGTCAGCGTGTTTCCGCCCTGCAATGGCCTGGCGAGCTGTCCAGGGTGTACTCTGCCCTCGCCTTGAGTTGGCTGGGATGGGCACCAGCCTCCCCGTGACACTAATTAGGATGATGCGGGTACAGAAAATAATGAACTGAAAATGTTATCTTGAAATTCTATTATTATGCAAGTCTAATGACGGTCCAAGTTTGCCAAATGGTGTGCTGAAAAATAAAGTGTGTGTGTCTGTGTTTGTGTGTGTGTGTGTTTGTGTGTGTGTGTGTGGTATTTGCAGGTGTGTGCCCGAGGGCTTGGTCATTGCTCCTCTCTAAACAGTTCCAGACAAACATATCCTCACTTGACATTTGACTTCTGACCCTTAAAACCACAAAGCAATCACACATGACCATTGACTTACACATGCTAATCATTTTGAAGGTTTGGGCTGCTGGAAACAGAAAAAAAAACATACACTGCTGTTCAGCCTCCACTTCAACTATGGCATACAGCACTTGCATAACGATACCTCATGAAAGTATTTACACTTTTAAAACCAATTTCCAAGCTCACTGCTACACAAACCTGAACTTGAATCAATGGGTTTATTTCATTTGTTTATTTATTTGGGTGGAGGAGAGGACACAGCATGGTGGCCTCATTACAAGAAGCGTTGAGTTGGAGTCCTGGGATCGAGGGTTTCTGTGCACAGTTTACAGGTTCTCCTCTGTTTGCTTGGGGCTTCCTCCAGGTACTCTGGTTTATTCCCAGAGACCGAAGGCATGGGCACTGGGCTAACTGGCTGCCTCAAATTCCCAGTAGGTATCGATATGGGCATATCCTGCAATAGCCTGTCAATCTGTTCAGGGTATACCCTGCCTCCACCCAGTGCTGGCTCGGACAGGCTTCAGCCTCCACCCGACCCTTGTAGGATTACGTGTTGAGGCAAGCGATTGATTAATTGATGTTTTTATGTGTCAGAAATTCAAACAGCACAATGAACAAATTTGCTGCTTCCCCTCTTTTAAAACTGCAGCTCTGTAGAAATCATGTTTGAATAATCTCACTCACGTAAATATTCCAGTTTGGGTTTGTTTACGTTGCTGAGAAACTAGTTCTGCAACGACTTTCATCTTTCTTCTTCTCGCTACACCATGCATTTGCATGAGTTGTGGGCGAATACGTCTACTGTGTGTTGAGTGACGTGGTCCTGATTCAGTCTTTTATTTCCATTAGACGTGTTTAGGAGAGAGCGAGTGAGATTATACAGCAGGTCAGGGGAGCACATGGACCCAGAATGTCAGAATGTTTGATTTTATCCATTTTCATGCATGAGAGATTTCCTTTCGGCTTTTTCCCTTTTTCAGGGGTCGCCACAGCAAATGATTTGCACGTTTGATTTGGGATAGGTTTTTACATCGGATGCCCTTCCGGACACAACCCTTTAGCGAGGGACAGAAACACGCTGACGGCTTTGCAGCTCCTCTTTACGAAAGTCAGTAATGGTTCCTTTACATGAACCTCTCACCACAGACAGTGAGAGACATGACCCGCCTTTGATAACCCAGTTAGTTGCACTGGGGGGACAGTGACAACCCTGTGGAGAATGGGGCTCGAACCGCCAACCTGAGGATCATATATGGGCGTATATGGGCATATAACAGTAAATAAATGTAAATATAAATGTGACTATATCAAGGTTGTGTATAATTAGATTCAGCTAGTGTGCTGTAAATAGTGACACGTGGTATGACTCAGCTGTTTGGGTCTAGAATGCCCTGGTGGCGGGTCAGGTGATGTGGAATTTTCCAGAATGGAACTTTCCAGAACTTTAGGGAATCTATACTGAGGACCTGTTGTTGACTGGCTCCAGTCTCTTCGAATCTCTTTGGGTCTCTTGAGCTGAAAGCTGAACACAGATCACGTGAGGAGTCTCTTCGGGTCTCTTCGGCGCACGGATGATCTAAGAAAACTCATCGTGGAGGATCATCTCATCCAAGGAGGATCATGGAACACGTGTCACCCAAGTTTCTTCGTCGTTTGGGACTTCATCTCCAAAGTCCATCATCCACATTTACCCACAGCCCACACGAGGATGTTCATCATTTGTTTCTTTAGACACGTGGGATTCCAAGCCTTTCCCCGCCAGAGCGCGCGCCGTCTCTAAATTTACCCTGCTGCGGGTGCTTGGTGATTATGGGACCCTTTGTTTAATTTGTATGTTGTTTAGCTCTAAGATGTAAGTTATTATTTTGTTTTATTTTATTCATATTATTAAATTGTATATACTAGTAGTTTATGTCGTGGTCTGTCGTGCTTTGCTGGTTTAACGGGGCAACTTCCATCTTCTAAAGTCCATACGTAACAAAATTGGGGGCTCGTCCGGGATCGAATCCATTTGGCATACGTAACACCACCACTGCCTGCCCATTTTCATGCATGTTATAATAAAATCCCTCATTATGATGTTCACAGGTTCCATTCATGTGGTTATACGGTTTCTTTCATCCCAGAAACAACAAGAAAGAGAAACAAACTGTGCTTGCCATTTTCAATGTTAAATAAGGTGCTCACAGCTGTCACTGATTTAACATTTATCTCAGCAATGGTTTTTTGGATTGCTTTTTGTGGTGAACAATATCAAAGTTTCATGATGCCAGCCTGAGCAACTCCAGCGAGATTCAATAAATAAAAACATGAACGCCAGAAAATTTATAAAATGTCATGATTTCAACAATGATTCACTGTATTTATTTATTTTTTATACAATTGTACAATAATTTCTTTCTTTCTTTCTTCATTTATTTTTGCTAGAAAATGACTCAAAGTTATCCTAAAGATATAATCCTGTTGCTGCTGATGTTGATGATGATGATGATGATGATGATGATGATGATGATGATGATGATGATGATGATGATGATGATGATTCAGGAGCTTAATAAAAGTTCCTTCGAGTAGCCGCACACCCACAATTAAAACAATAAAACACATTCCTGCTATATTACTCATGATACATAATTATCTTGTGTTTACGCTGCAAGTCTCTGATAGTAAATTTCTTTTGAGGAGAAGAGAGAGAGAGAGAGAGAGAGAGAGAGAGAGAGAGAGAGAGAGAGAGAGAGAAACGAGGCTCAAAGAAATGGATTGACCACAACTATAAACTCGACCAAAAGAAACAAATACCGTAATTACACTTCATGAGACTGAAGTAACTGTCAGTGATGATGTTTGGGTTTATTTGAAGTTTATGTGTGTTTTTGATAGAAGAACAAATCTAATAATATCAAAGTCAATAATTTTTTGATTAACAATTGCAACAAATTAAATCTTTTCCTTTCGTTGTTTTTCCCTTCAGGAGTCGCCACAGCGAATCATCCGCCTCCATCTCACCCTGTCCTCTGCATCTTCTATCTACTCTTACACCAACGGCCTTCATGTCCTCCTTCACCACATCCATAAATCTTCTCTTTGGTCTTCCCCTAGGCCTTCTGCCTGGTAGTTCCAACCTCAGCATCCTACTACCAACATACTCACTATCCCTCCTCTGTACATGTCCAAACCATCTCAATCTAGCCTCTCTGACTTTGTCTCCAAAACCTCTTACATGTGCTGTCCCTCTGATGTACTCATTCCTGATCCTATCCATCCTCGTTACTCCCAGAGAGAACCTCAACATTTTCACATTTTCATCTCTGCTACCTCCAGCTCTGCCTCGGGTCTTTTCCCCAGTGCCACTGTTTCTAAACCATACAACATCGCTGGCCTCAACACCGTCTTTTACACTTTTCCTTTCATTCTCGCCGATACCTTCCTATCACACATCACACTGGACACTTTTCTCCAACCATTCCAACCTGCCTGCACACGCTTCTTCACCTCTTTTCTACACTCTCCATTGCTCTGGATTGTTGAGCCTAAGTGGAGGAAAATCTAGAGAGGTGGATGTATGCCCTGGAAAGGAGGGGAATGAAGTTTAGCCTCAGTGAGTCAGAATACATGAGTGTGAACGACAAGGACCCAAGAGGAACGGTGAGGTGACAGGGAGCAGAGATAAAGAAGGTGGAGGATTTAAAGTACTTCGGCTCAACAATTGTGATCTGGAGTGAGAGCAGAATGTCATCTGCAAACATCATAGTCCATGGGGAATCTTGTCTAACCTCATCCATCAGCCTGTCCACCATAGCAAACAAGAATGGGCTCAGAGCTGACCTTTGATGCAGTCACACCTCCACCTTGAAGTCTTCTGTCACGCTGACGGCACACCTCACCACTGTCTTACATCTCTCATACATGTCATACATGCAATTGGAACAAACTAAGTAACCTGCAAAATTGTTTGTTTGACTTCAAAAAGTGCCTTGAAGTTAACTTGAAATCGTATAATAAGGTGGCACAACAAAGCAGTCGTATAATGATATATATATATTCATTCATTTTCTGAACAGTGAATCCTGGCCAGCTCTGGGCAAAGGCATTCTATACCTTAGGCAGCTTGCCAGACTATTGCAGGGGCAACTCACACAAAACAATTCACGCTCACATTTACACCTTGTGGTGATCAAGAAATCTATTCTAAATGTGCATGTTTTTGGACTATGGGACAAAACCGGAGTACACAGAGGAAACAAATGCGAGCATAGCCCAGTGAGAACATGGAACTCAAGATCTCACTATGCTCAAGTGTCACACCAAATTATATATCTATAAAATTATATGTCTATCTATCTATTTATCTCCTGTTATCATCTCGCCAACTGAGGTGGCCCAAGAACAACACGGAATCCCAGCGTTTCACAGACTCAGTCTCTCAGACGTAATAGGAAAAAGAAAAAAGAAACAAGGGTGCTAAGAGAGACGCTGTCATTTACCACCTCGTCCTCCATTTGATCCTTTTCATTGAGTATCATTTTAATTCTGGAAAAGAGGAGCAGAGGGGAAAAAAAACACAGCAAAACTGAGCTAATGTCTTTTTTTGTCCTCCACAGGATGGTTCATCCTTTCTTCTTTCGTTTCTGGTACAAATCAGGCTGTTGCACACCCTTTCTCCAAGCACAGAGGGCCCGGACGGGACGAGAGAAAGATCTCAATTGGACGACTATGTGAACACAGTTAATCCTCTATTGGTGTCAAGGTGACCAGAAAAAATCGGCTTAATGTGACTTTGTTAAACTGGACACAGTTCGGCCTTTCAAAACCAGCACCCCCAACCGCACGTCTCCTCTGTCTGCTCCGACTCCTCCACCCCCCAACCCCTCTCTCTCTCACCCCCGTCCTGTTTACCACCCACATACACCAGTAGCAATGCATTAAGACACATACATTCATAATACGGGTTATTAAAGACCCAGGACCTCTGGCTTTTGTGTGACGGTGACGTGATTAGTATCAGCCTCCTCAAAAGGAAGAAGTGGCATGGCAGCAGTCCATAGGCCCTAAAATGTGTAATCTCCTTCCATCTTTCAGCCTAATCCCCTATTTCATGCACATTACGCCTGTGTAAACTGTCTCCTGGGTTCTTAGTGCGGTGCTCTGTGTTAACAACAGTCACTAAATTTATCCTTACTCTAACCAGAGGAATCCCGAGGCAGAAAGCTCCAACTGCAATAGTCTGTCTGACAGCCGGCTCTTATTTCAGTCACTTATTAACAACAGAACCAAAACCTCCTTTGTTCATCCTCTTTAACGATGTTAAATTTAGACCAGTTTTATCATTGCCTTATGCTTTAGAAGTAGGCCATGTCCGTTCTAGATTATTGGAATGCTTTAGTTTTTGCGTTTCTCCCATTCACACACCTGCTTCCTTCCTGTATCCCGCCCATATTGAGAAGGACTGTCTCATACTGTACCTCTAGAACTGCCCATGGCTTGGCAGGCCTCCATAGCGGTGATTTTATTCAATCCTACACATCTTCCTCCAACAAGCATTAATACAGGTCAGGATTTGCGCTGTTCTGTTCATTCTTTGGTGGATGGCACAGTGGCGTAGTGTTTAGCACATCTGCCTTGCAGCAAGAAGGTTCAGGTCCAGGGACAAGCAAGGGAATTGTTTGTTGTGGAGTTTGCATGTTCTCCCTGTGCTTGCATGGGTTTCATCAGGATTTTCTGATTTCCTTCCACAATCCAAAAACATGAATGGATGAATGGACGTGGATAAGTGGAGAAAGATCAGGGTGTCAGGTACTGGAGTAGGCACTGTGTGTTTAGATTCATTTATTTCGGGAATTTCACACAGTACCGGTGTCGCTTAACTGACCTTGTAAAGAAAAGAAAAGAACCATTTTAAGTGATGGGAAGGGGTATCGAGTCAAGATCTTCTTGAGGCATGTCGAGACAAGTTGAGACTTGATGTCAGAGTGGAATGGGCACTCGATAAGGCAAAAGTAAACAATAGCAGGAAGCGTAATGCCAGAAAATACAGTGGTACCTTACCTTACAATAGTCCCAGCAAATGAAAAATCCAGGTTACGAAAAACATTGTCCAAAATTTTTTGTCTCTGTATACAAAACAAATTCTCCATACGAAACGTGTCAAATGCGCCATTCAAACATTAAAACGCACTCAAACATTCAAACAATGCAAAAGCTGGTCTCCTATTGACTATCTTCAAACATCCCGCCAGGCTGGCCTCCCATGGGCTAGGAGGGATGATGCAGCTCCCTTCCATTGGCTATCTCCCAATATCCCTCCCCGCTGGCCTCCCATTGACTAAGAGGGATGACGCAGCTCCCTCCCATTGACTATTATGGAGCTGCATCTCCCATAATGCTTTTCGTGTAAAGGACAGAGTTACTATTGTTTCATGAGTTTTTTGAGTGTGCTCATTGCTTTATTTTTTGACTCAGGCTTTTAACCTTCCATAAACATTTGTATTAGATTATAACTCTGCTAAGAAGACATGGTCAACACATGCGCACCGGTTACACGGTGGTGTAGTGGTTAGCACATCCGCCTCACAGCAAGAAGGCCCGGGTTCGATTCCCGGCCTGGGCGTTTCTGTGTGGAGTTTGCATGTTCTCCCCGTGCTTGTGCGGGTTTCCTCCGGGTGCTCCGGTTTCCTCCCGCAATCCAAAGACGTGCACTGTAGGTTAATTGGCCGTTCTAAATTGACCGTAGTTTCTCTCCTGCAGCGGCACTGGAAACCAGTCGTATCGGCACTTGCCTTTCCATTGGATCCTTCTGGTGGTGCCGAGACGGGGGGACTTACTGCTTGGGTAACAGCCTGTCCCTCATTACTCCCTACCCAGGCTCTGCGCACTGGGGGGTATCACCAGCCGGGATACCAGCCAGAGCGCAGCCATAGTCCTTCGGGACTGACGGAGGCCTACCATGCAATGGCCTGGCGAGCTGTTCAGGGTGTCAGCTGAGATAGGCAACATCCTCCCTTTGCCCCTTGTAGGACTAAGCGCTTCAGTAAATGAGATGAGATGAAAATAAACAAACAAGTCAATACATTACGCACTAATTAATCAAGCAACCATTCATTCATTGTCTAAGCCGCTGAATCATAATTAGGGTTACAGCGAGGCTGACACCCATCTCAGCCGATTCTGGGTAAAAATGGGGTACACCCTGGACATCCAGGCCATCACATTGCCAACACACCTCACCATTCACACTCACATCTAGAAGCCATTTGGAACAACCAATTAGATTACTGTGCATGTTTTTGGCTTGTACCCCGAGGAAACCCACGCAAAGCATGCAGAGAACATGTCAAGTCTACACAGACACACCCTGAGCCCGGGAATCGAACCCAAGGCCTTCTTGTTTCGAGGGAATCAATCAAGAAATAAGGAAATAAATAGTGCACACACACACACACACACACACACACACACACACACACACACAGTCTCATGCAGAGACTGTGACTCAATCGCCGCAGCCGGTGTGTGTTATGTGGGAAAGATCGCCTCCTATTGGTGTGAATAAAAACAGCATCTCTGGATTGTGATGGGAAAAAGAAAAGTGAAGTGATAATTAATGATATGAGGCCTTTTTCATTTTTATTTAGAAGTTATCAGGCAATCCAGGCTCAGCTGGATTTTTTTTTAATAAGAATTCCCCTGACACTGTCTTTCATACTGGCGAGGATTCTCTCACTAGGTTTTATGACACACGTCCGTCACAAGACCCTCCAATGAACTGGATGACTATTAAAATCATATTGATCATGAATTTGATGAAACTGTGTGTAACTTTAAATAGTTTCCATTAGTGGAAAAATGAGCCTTGCCTTGAGCGAGGAAATGATAGCACACAAAGCTGCTTTGTTGCCTCATACACTCCCATCCATTCAGTTTTGGGGTGTAAAGAACACACACTTTGTAGGCCTGTAATATATTACGATGTGTCTTTGTGTGCTACTCTATTAATTCAGTACATACTAACACTTTCTAAATATCCAGGGTATTTTCACTCTCTCTCACAGGGGAAAATCCAGACGGAATGGTAATTCGCTCCATATGTGATTCAAGTGAAGTAAAATAAATGGATTCCTTCAGTTTCCTCTGCTCAGCCTGACTTCCGGTAGTTTGTGTTGGTTGGGTTGTGGAATGCAGGTCACGTGTAACTCTGACTAAAATTAATCTTCAAAAAAATCACTCCTCCAGTGCATCATAGTGCCTGAAACTCGTTAATTGTATCGCATCCCCTTGGGAAGCCACAGCACAAATGATGGTGTAATCATATCTCTGTGACTGATTCGAGCTGGCAGCCGTTTGCACAGTCCAACACACAGTGAGCATATTAATGGATTTAAAAAAAAAAATTCGAGGTTAATTAGGCTTTGCAATCTCGTTCCGTGCAGGAGTGAGAACATGCCTGTGCAATAATGCATGTGAAACATGAATCTCATTAATAATAATAATCATAATAATAATAATAATAATAATAATACACCTGCTGTTGCCTTCTGATATGGGATCACCTGTAGACATAATCACCTTTGAAAACAATCATGAGGGATGCAGTATAATTGTTGTTTTTACTAATGTTGATGTTGTTGTGGTTGTTGTTGTTTTGACAACCTCTTTTTATCACTGTTTGATTTATCCTGAGATAATCATTTCATTTACTCATTCACATATTTGCCAAATTGCATTTATTCCTACGAGGGTCACAGGAAGACTGGAGCCTGATAGTGAGTAAAGAAATGGTGCACCATGAACAGTTCAGCAGACCATACCAGGGCCAACACACCCAATCATTCACACCCACATTCATACCAACTGTGGGAGGAAACCAGAGTACCAAGGAGAGACACACACGCAAACACAGGGAGGACATGCACAAAAGAAACATTTATTTCCTTTCACACAATGTTTCAATAAATGTTCATTTGTTATGGAGAGAACACCATTCCTATATATATATATATATATATAGGTCTAGTACCTTCTGAGTTGTAGGATGACTCTTGGCGACCTGCCATGAAGGATAATGCCTTGATTATCATCTTCATGGAGGTTTTCTTGGCAA
>CM045737.1:7695506-7708006 GCA_024760905.1 Plotosus lineatus | reverse complement strand
CCAAAGCAAGATGTGTAAAATATGCAAGAGTGAAAAAAAAGGATAGTTCCCCAACCCTGTTCCTGAAACACTACATTCCTGCTGCTTTTATTTTTAATTAAAATCGAATGCACCTCTTTAATGACATCTTAAGCTGATGAGATGGATCGATGCTCAGATTGTCATGATTCGGGTTGGAACCAACATTTTCAGGGAGGTAGATCACCAGGAGCAGGTCTAGAAGAGACTAGAATGGATGTCATACTGTTGAGAAAGGCCCAAGCCGAGACATTTAGCTCCTCAGTTAGCAACCCTACCATTTGACAATAGCATTTGCTCAGTCAATAGCAACACCATGATCAGTCAAGACGTGTTCATTCAGTGCTCCTGATTCCTGCTGGACTGGAGGTACATGTCTACTGTTCATGATATTAGGCTGGTGGCACGTTAGCACAGTGGTTACCATTGTCATCTCATAGCAGGAAGGTCCATGCTTGGCATATGTGTTTCTTTGTGGGGTTTACATGTTGTCCAAATGCCTGTGTGGATTTCCTCTGGGTACTCTGGTTTGCTCCCATAGTATAGTTTAAAGCCATGCCTGTTGGGCTAAAACAGGCTGTTCCAAATTGCCCACAGCTGGAAGTGTGAACGGTTGTATGTATTTTGGCCGTTTGTACCCTGCAACCCGAGTAGGATTAAATGATTTGGCAAATGAATGAATGAATAAATAAAGGGCGGCACGGTGGTATAATGATTAGCACGGCCACCTCACAGCAAGAGAGCCTGGATTCAATTCTCCCGGTGCCAGTGTGGATTTTCTCCGGTTACTCTGGTTTCCTCCCACAGTCCAAAAAAAAAAAAAAACATGCGCAGTAGGCTAATTGTTCAGTTCATCATCAGTTCATTTTCTGTACCCGCTTAATCCTAATTTTGGGTCGCGGGGAGGCTGGTGCCCATCCCAGCCAACATCGGGTGAGGGCAGAGTACACCCTGGACAGCTAGCCAGGCCATCGCAGGGCGGAAACATGCTGACGGCTTTGCAGCTACTCTTGTCGAAAGTCAGCAATGGTTCTTTTACATGCCTCACACCATAGACAGTGAGAGACATGGCCGGCCTTTGATAACCCAGTTAGCTCCACTATGGGGGGTCAGTGACAACCTTGTGAAGAGTGGGACTCGAACCCCCCAACCTTTGGATCAGCAATCCAGTGCCCTATACCACTAGACCACCACTGCCCCAGTAGGCTAATTGACTGTTCCAAATCACCCTAGGTATGACTGTCAGTGGGAATGGTTGTGTACCACACCCTTGCCCAGAGTCAGTTAATATGGCAACCAGTCTACCTCCAACCCTAACTGGCATTAAGAGACTTAGAAAATGAATGAATGAATGAATGAATGAATAAAATTGGATGGGTGCTGCCAAACCTCTTGGCCCTTGATTTGTCTGAGTGGTACTGTACCTCAAGTTACGAAATTAATCCATTACAGAAGTGGTTTAGTAACCTGGATTTTTCGTAAGTTGAACTGCATTTTACATGTAAAACACGTGGCTCCATTCCAAGGCCCCCAATACTACCCCCTAAACCCTTTAAAATTATAAAAGTATACCTTTTACGACCTCCTTCTGCTTCAATATGGTACTGATGGTAGACTGGTTTGGCCATATTCCTTTGCGATATCACTCAACCGCATGCCACGAGCTCGATTCTTCTTTTCACTCACAACGGGAATCCCACTTGCATGTGTGTGTGTGTGTGTGTGTGTGTGTGTGTGTGTGTGTGTGTGTGTGTGTGTGTGTGTGTGTGTGTGTGTGTGCGCGCGCACATGTATTGACCATGTCTTCTTAGCAGAGTTATGATCTTACAAATGTTTATGCAAGGTTAAAAGCCTGGGCCAAAAAATAAAGTTGCAATGAGCACACTCAAAAAACTCATGAAAGAAGCTGCTGCTCAAGAGAGCGCATCATCCCTCCTAGCCAATGGGAGGCCAGTGGAGTGGGAAGTTAGGAGATAGCCAATGAGAGGGAGCTGCATCATCCCTCCTAGCCAATGGGAGGCCAGCGGAGCGGGATGGTGGGAGATAGCCAATGGGAGGGCGCTGCATCATCCCTCCTAGTCACTGGGAGGCCAGCGGGGCGAGATGTTGGGAGATAGTGAATAGGAGAGCAGCTCATGCATTGTTTGAATGTTTGACTGCCGTGTTCGGTGCATTTCGTAAGGAAAGCTTGTTTCGTATACAGAGACAAAAAATTTTGGAAAATGTATTTCGTAACGTGGATTTTTCGTTTGCTGGAATGATCGTAAGGTGAGGTACCACTATAATTGGATGGTTGCTTGATAAGTTGTAGAAGATACCAGGCCACCTGGGACATCCATCTCAGAATTAATATTTTGCTCCAGTCCCAACATGACTTCAGTTCCTCACGAGGTAAGAGTGGTAAATAAATGATCAATGTGAGTAGGAATGGAACGCAAATCAATTACAAGACCATCTCTTCTGGGTGCCAAACGACACCTTTCTAATGAGCAGGGATCATTTAAAGAATTAAAATATGCTTGTAACACCAATTCAGAGTCTGGGCCACCATTCATGCATGATTTACCAACTTGTCACGCTACTCATTAGGAACACAGTAATGGTGGTTGGAGCCTTATTGCTTAGCAATGGCTATTTCTCATGGCTTAATTGTCTGAACTGTTTTACCCACAGTTCAGTACGGGAGACCCCCGATGTTCGAATACGGCTGTTTGGGAGTGCTTGGCTATAGCCAGGGTCATCACCTTGCCAAGTCAAGATTAATGGAGTGTTTAGCTCAGTTGGTGATTGACCAGCGTGCAAATCTGTCACCAGAGCAAGACTCTCTCTCTCTCTCTCTCTCTCACACACACACACACACATACACACACACACACACACATACACACACACACATTCACACACACGTGGAGTGAGAGAACAGTAAACATTTTGTTAGATATGTTGTGAGACGGAGTAGCATTGAATAAACTCTGTATACATCTATGGTCATCACATGTTCAGAGTTTATTTTTTATTTTTTTGCTTCAATGCAAAGCGAGCGCTTTAGTTAGGAGCTGCATGTTTACCTTCTGAGAGTCAGTGGAATTGTTTCAGACAGTAAAACGCTTGTCTGTCTGTAACATCAGTGACCCCTCACCGCATGGCCTCGCTCTCTGTCTCACCTTTGATCTCTCTCAGACTGCACAGTTCATTCTCACCTCCAGCCGGCGCTTTCAGAACTTTTCACAGAACTTTTAGAGTCCATAAAGAAAATCTCCAATAACCATACATGTCCACCATATAGAATTCAGGATGTCCTGGCCAGTGTAGGAAGGAAGTAGAAGAAAACTAGTACATCTGTAACAGGCTACTAATGTAACACTCAGTAGAAGTTGGAGAAAATATTAAGCATGGGGTGTGGCTTTCAGGTTTTGTGGTGGTTGACAACTTTAGGGATGTGAGCCACCTGGATGAAACCAAAACGTTTTTAACTTTAATGATGAATATTTAAGAACAGCTCGACAAAGCTCTTGGGATGAGGGTTCAGACTGCAGTATAAAACTACACACACACACACACACACACACACACACACACACACACACACACACACAATAAATAAATAACTACAATAAACCTAATGGAAGGCCAGCATGGTGGCACAGTGGCTCGCACGTTAGCCTCACAGCATGAAGGCCTCGGTACAATTCCCAACTTGTGTATTTCTGTGTGGAGTTTGTATGTCCTCCCCGTGCTGGTGTGGGTTCTTCAGGGTACTACGGTTTCCTCCTACAGTCCAAAAACATGCACAGTAGACTAATACGCTGTTTCAAATCACACTTAGGTGTGAATGGTTTCGTGAGTTTTGGCCCTGCGATGGCCTAGTGAGCTGTACCCTGCACTTTCCCAGAGTTGGCTGAGATGGGTGCCAGCCTGCCCGGGACTCTATTTAGGATTAAGCGGCTTAAAAATGAATTTTAAAAATTGTAAAAAAAAAAAAATTTTTTCTTGACTATGGACAACCTTCACTGCTCACTCGTATATTCATTTGCCGAAACATTGGATCCTTTACCAGGATTATGGGATGAATAGTGCCTATCTCAGCCGACACTGTGTGAGGAAGGCAAGGTATGCTCCAAACAGCTCACCAGACCATCGTAGGGCAACACCCACTCTCTTGCACACCTAGCAGAGATGTGGAACATCTAGTGAGCCTAGTGTGTACCTTTTTGAACCGTGAGAGAAAACTGGAGTACTGTACCTGGAGGAAACTTAACCAAGCATTGCAAGTACATAAGGCTAAGCAGATATAATTAATTTTCGTTACTTTGCTTTACTCTCATAATGCATAAAAATAAGGTGGAGCATATACGCCACTGGTTATTCCTCAATTTATTTTAATGAACCAGATGCAGCAGTTTGAGACTTATTTGAGATAATGCTCACGCCCAGGTTTTTCTCACAGCAAGCCTTTGTTAAGTCATGTATTTGAGTTGTTGAGGAGTTGCTGCAATCAGTCTGAAGCTGTCCTCTCTGCATCTGGTCCCATCCTGGGGCAAAAAAAGCAGCGAGAGTCCACCGCCAGCATTTCTTAACATCCAGAAGGAATTTACGCCGGGAGAATTGAAGGGAAGCTATTGTCATTAGATGGCGTGTTAATCTGGCCCCAGGGCCTTTTGGCTCTGCTTGCTGGCCAGAAACATCAGTTACGACATGACTCAAACCAACTCACGATGTTGAAGAGTAACAGAACCGCTCCAAAGAGACCTGCAAACAGACACCAAAGATTGTGACATATACATTCCTGTAATACTAGAAAAGGGATTTTTTTTTTTTTTAATGTTGACTTAAATGACTGTTTTTGTGTCACGATGTGGTGGGTTTATTCAGAATGTTTTTATTTTTTGCTTTTCTCTCTCACGGGGATGCGTTCTGCTTGAATAATATAGCACGTCACACCTGAAAAGAACAAGGATTCATGAGGAAAAGCTGCACTGATACTCAACAGATGACGGGAAAGAGAAATCGGCGAAGTGAGACAGAGAGAGAGAGAGAGAGAGAGAGAGAGAGAGAGAGATGAGATGAGATGACTGAGTGAGAGAGTGATATTAAAGCAAAAGGGACAGATTTGGAAAAGGTGGAGCAGAGCGAAAGTGAGATAAAGGCAGAATCTTGTCTAACAGGCTCCAGATGTTGAGAGTTGATGTCCGAGGAGTTTAATTGTCTTCCAGACTCATGGGGCCTGAGAGAGAGAGAGGGGGAGAGAGAGAGAGAGAGAAATGGGGGGGGTGACTAAGATCTGGAGCATTTCCTATCAGGACTATCAGTTGTACTAGAATGTTGCTCACCATTATTATGACCACATTTTTCAAGTGTTTGCTAATCACCACCACCTCATACACATTTATAAACGAATTATTACACTACTACAGTTAGCATGTTGGGGTTTATCTCATTTAAACAACTGAGCAGTTGAAAATTAATGGATGTCAAATGCTTAAGGGTTAAAGGGTGGCTGCGGCAGGGTTGTTATACTGGGTTTGAACCGCAATCTTCTGAGGAGTAACCCAGGGCCTTAACCACAAGCCACCACTGACCGACCCCTCATTCAAAATGGGACATCCACACATTAGTTTCATTAAAAATCTAAAAAAAAAAAACAAACAAAAAAAACACCGCCTTTAGACTTATATCTCTTCTTCTTCTTTTTTTTCCTTTCGGCTGTTCCCTTCAGGGGTCGCCACAGCAAATGATCTGCCTCCATCTCACCCTATCCTCTGCATCTTCTACTCTTACTCCAACTACCTTCGTGTCCTCCTTCACCACATCCATAAATGTTCTCTTTGGTCTTCCTCTGGGCCTTCTGCCTGGTAGTTCCAACTTCAGCATCCTACTACCAATATACTCACTATCCCTCCTCTGTACATGTCCAAACCATCTCAATCTAGCCTCTCTGACTTTGTCTCCAAAACTTCTTACATGTGCTGTCCCTCTGATGTACTCATTCCTGATTCTATCCATCCTCGTTACTCCCAAAGAGAAACTCAACATTTTCATCTCTGCTACCTCCAGCTCTGCCTCCTGTCTTTTCCCCAGCGCCACTGTTTCTAAACCATACAACATCGCTAGCCTCATCACCGTCTTGTACACATTTCCCTTCATTCTTGCCGATACTCTCCTATCACACATCACAACAGACACTTTTCTCCAACCATTCCAACCAGCCTGCACACGCTTCTTCACCTCTTTTCCACACGCTCCATTGCTCTGGATTGTTGATCCTGAGTACTTAAAATCCTCCACCTTCCTTATCTCTGCCCCCTGTAACCTCACTGTTGGGTCCTTCTCATTCACGCACATGTATTCTGTCTTGCTGAGGCTAACCTTCATTCCTCTCCTTTCCAGGGCATACCTCCACCTCTCTAGATTTTCATGTACTTGTTCTCTGCTCTCACTACAGATCACAATGTCATCTGCAAACACACATCATAGTCCATGGACATTCTTGTCTCACCTCGTCTGTCAGCCTGTCCATCACCATAGCAAACAAGAAAGGGCTGAGAGCTGACCCTTGATGCAGTCCCACCTCCACCTTGAACTCTTCTGTCACACCGACAGCACACCTCACCACTGTCTTACATCTCTCATACATGTCCTGCACCACTCTAACATACTTCTCTGCCACTTCAGACTTCCTCATACAATACCACAGTTCTTCTCTCGGCACCCTGTCATATGCTTTCTCCAGATCCACAAAGGCACAATGCAGCATCCTCTGACCTTCTCTGTAATTCTCTATTAACATCCTAAAAGCAAACATTGCATCTGTGGTGCCCTTTCTTGGTATGAAACCAAATTGCTGTTCACAAATGCTGACCTCTGCCCTTAGTCTGGCTTCCACTATTCTCTCCCATAACTTCATCGACTCATCAACTTTATCCCTCTGTAGTTGCCCCCAACTCTGCACGTCTCGCTTGTTCTTGAAAATGGGCACCAGCACACTTCTCCTCCATTCCTCCGGCATCTGCTCACTTTCTAAGACCTTGTTGAATATTCCTGTCAGAAAATCTACTGCTACTTCCCCTAGACACTTCCATACCTCCACTGGAATGTCATCAGTACCAACTGCCTTTCCACTCTTCATTCACTTCAATGCTCTCCTCACTTCACCCTTACTAATCTTTGCTACTTCCTGGTCCTCAATAGTCACCTCTTGTACTCTTTTTTTCTCTCTCATTTTCCTCATTCATTAGGCCTTCACAGTACTCTTTCCATCTTCCCAGCACACTTCTGTCATCAATCAATACATTTCCCACCCTGTTCTTAATCACTCTCACTTACTGCACGTCTTTCCCATCTCTATTTCTCTGCTGTGCCAACCTGTATAAATAATTTTCTCCCTCTTTACTTTTTTAAACCTATCATACAAGTCATCATATGCCCTCTGTTTGGCCATTGACACTGCTACCTTCGCCTTACGCTGTGTCTCCCTGTACTTCTGTTTACTTGCTTCGGTCCGCTCAATGTCCCACTTCTTCTTGGCTAACCTCTTCCTTTGTACACACTCCTGCACTTCCTCATTCCACCACCAAGTCTCCTTATCTACTTTCCTTTCAGAGGACACACCAAGTACTCTCCTACCTGTCCCCCTGATCACATTAGCTGTGGTTGTCCAGTCATCTGGAAGCACTTCTTGACTACCCAAAGCCTGTTTCAACTCCTCCTTGAAGACAACATGACACTCTTCCTTTTTCAGCTTTCACCACTTTGTCTTCTGCTCTGCCTTTGCCTTTTTCTCCTTTCTCACCATTAGCGTCATCCTGCACACCACCACCTTATGCTGTTTGCCAACACTCTCACCCACTACTACTTTGCACTCACTGACTTCCTTCAAATTACATCGCCTACACAAGATGTCGTCTACCTGTGTGCTCCTACCGCCGCTTTCATAAGTCACCCTATGCTCCTGTTTCTTCTTGAAGAAAGTATTCACCACAGCCATTTCCATCCTTTTTACAAAATCGATCACCATCTGTCCTTCTGTGTTCCTGTCCTGGATACCAAACCTGCCCATCACTTCCTCGTCCCCTCTGTTGCCTGCACCAACATGTCCATTGAAGTCTGCACCAATGACCACTCTTTCACCTCTGGGGGTATTCTGCATCACTTCATCTAACTCACTCCAGAATCTCTCCTTCTCTTCTTGTTTACATCCTGCCTGTGGGGCATAAGCACTCGCAATATTGAACATCATCCCTTCAATTTCTAACTTGAGACTCATCACTCTGTCTGACACTCTTTTCACTTCTAGAACAGTCCTGACAAACCCCTCCTTCAAGATGACTCCTACTCCATTTCTCTTCCCAATCCACACCTTGATAAAACAGCTTAAAACCTGCTCCTAAGCTTGTAGCCTTGCTACCTTTCCACCTGGTCTCCTGAACACACAGTATGTCCACCTTCCTCCTCTGCATCATGTCAGCCAGCTCTCTAGCTTTTTCTTTCATAGTTCCAACATTCAAAGTCCCTACTCTCATTCCTAGACTCATGCCTTTCCTCTTCTCTCTCTGCCCACGGACACGCCTCCCACCTCTCCCTCATTGACCAACACTAGTCCAGTTTCCATCAGCACCCTGTTGGTTAACAGCACTGATGGCAGTCGTTGTTACCCTGGGCCTCGACCGATCCGGTATGAATTTCGATTTGATCATTTGCATGAGAATTTTGGCAGAAGTTTTACGCCGGATGCCCTTCCTGTTGCAACCCTCTGCATTTATCCGAGCTTGGGACCGGCGTGAGGGTGAACACTGGCTTGTGCCCCCCCGTCACGGCTGCATTTGCTTTTAGACTTGTATAATTATCTAAAACTATGGTGCACATTACTGCCACCTTCTGGAACTAGTCTGTTACTATCTCATCTTCATCTTCAAAGTGGAGCCCAGAGTTTAACTTTTTCAAAGCTAGCCTTTTGTTGATATTAAATTTATTTGAAATAACAGACTAATAAAAGGTACTGGGTTTGAGCTCTCGGTTAGGCAAGGGTTGTTTGTGTAAAGGATGTGCGCATGTTCTCCCGTGCTTCAGTGGGTGTCCTCCCACAGTCCAAAGACATGCACATTAGGTTAACTGGCTATTCTAAATTGCCACTAGGTGAGGGTGTGAGTGTAAATGGTTGTGTGTGTTGTCCTGTGATAGTCTAGTGAGTTGTTCAGCAGTACCATGCCTTCACTCAGCGTCATCTGAGAGGCTCCAGCACCCCCCCCCCCCCCCCGACCCTAATGGGATAAAGTGGTTCAGCAAATAACAGTAATTTTAAATAACAGTAAAGTTAGTTTAAATATTATACTTTGTTCACTACATGAACTCTGCTGGAAGCAAAAGAAGAATGATTTATATGCATGCCTTGTTAATCCACCTATCCCTTGTCTTTATGAACTTGGGAACACTCACTATGTGGCAAGAGATTTTGGACAGGTTGTCAATCCAAGGCAAAGCATCACATGAACACATTCTGAGTTTATTAGCAGCATTTGTCCTTTTCATGTTTTATCCTTCTTCTGTTTTCTTTAGCAGCAGGAGCTCAAGAAATTCTCAATCTATTTGTCCTGTATTTGTTGATGGAACTTTGTCAGGATCGGCCAATCCATATGGCAAGTATAATCCAAACTTCTGTGGGGTCACTTATGACCCCAGGAAGATCAATGAGATTTTTGACATTATAGCTTCAGATGGTATTGATGGTTCTTCATTCTGACGGTTACATGTTTCAGATAGTTAATTAATTCATTCATTCATTGAAGCCTGGCACCTCTACTGGGCTCTACGCCATCAACAAGTTCCCTTCATTTGTCTCTGTCCTGGGCCGGTCTTTCCAGCTGACCCCATGAGTGGCCCATCTTCTTGGCGTCCGCATCCAGGTTGCATCACCAAGTGTTTCTCTGCCTCCCTCTCTTCCTTTTTCCCTGGGGGTTTCCACCTCAGGGCTTGTCTTGTTGTGTGTTGGTGGCTGGTTTACGCAGAGTGTGGCCTAACCACCTGCAGCTACATTGTTTGATCTCGGCTTCTATTGGCTTTTGCCTTGTTTGTTCCCACAGTTCCCTGTTGCTGATCCTGTCAGGCCATTTTATCCAGAGGATCTGTCTCAGGCAGCCATTGATGAAGGCCTGGATTTTTTTTTGTGGTACTTCACGATGGTGTTGAAGAGCCTTATCTTGGTGTTGGCTGATAGGTCTCTTGAAGCCCAGATGTTTTTGAGCTGTAAAAAAGGCTATCCTGGCCTTGTTTATTCTGGCCTTTACATCTGCGTCTGTCCCTACCTTGGAGTTGACAATGCTGCCAAGATAGGTGAAGCTGTCCACCTCCTCAAATGCCTCGTCTCCCAGAATGATAGGGGATGCGCTGGTGGTGTTGACTTTCAGGACCTTGCTTTTCCCTCGATGGATGTTCAGACCTAGCTAGGAGGAGGTCTCTGCCACGATGCTTGTTTTTTCTTGCAGCTGATGTTAAGCATGTAAGAGCAGTGCCAGGTCGTCAGCAATGTCCAGATCTTCCATTGTGAAGAGAGAGTCCATTGTATGCCATTCCGTCTCTGTGATGTGGATACCTTCATAATCCAATTGATGGCGAGCACGAATAGAAGAGGGGACAGCAAGCATCCCTGTCTGACCCCTGTTCAAACTTGGAAAGCATCAATTTCCTGGCTTCCATGGACTTACCCAGTGAGTCCCTCATATGAGTTCCTGATAATGTTGGTGAGTTTCACTGGAACTCCGTGGTGTCTTAGCAGTTTCCATAGGGTCTCTGTGTCCACACTGTCAAAGGCTTTCTCATAGTCAAGGAAGTTGATGTACAGAGAGGTATTCCATTCCAGAGACTGCTCCAGGACAATGCGTAGTGTTGCTATCTGGTCTGTGTACAAGTGGTCTTTCCAGAAGCCTGCCTGCTGGTCTCTAAGCTGTGGGTAGACAATGCCTTTCATACTGTTTTGTTGGATCCTGCTAAAGACCTTTCCAGGAACTGACAATAGGGTGATCCCTCTGTAGTTTGCACAGTTACTGAGATCTCCTTTCTTTGGCAGTTTGATTAGGTATCCCTCCTTCCACTCTGATGGCACTTGTTCTTCCTCCCAGATCTTCTCAAAGAGAGGGTGGAGCACATTAGTAGTAATGTCCATGTCTGCCTTCAGTGCCTCTGCTGGGATGTTGTCTGGTCTAGGAGCCTTGCCTGCTTTTATGCTTTTCTCCTTGCTGGGTGGGTTAAAGTCAATCTGGAGGTCGTTGTCAGCTGTTGGGATGTCTGGTGGGTCTTATGGGGCTGGTCGATTTAGGAGCTCTTCAAAGTGTTCTCTCCATCTGTTCTTTTGTCCTGGGTCACTTGGTATGGCTTGCCCGTCTTTTCCTTTTACTGACCTTTCAGGCTTGGGGAACTTCTCACTGAACTTCCTGGTCATGTTGTAGAGGTCCTTTATGTTTCCATATCGTGCAGCGTCCTCTGCCTCTATGGCAAGTGCCTCCACATACCTCCTCTTGTTTGCTTTTATGCTGTTTTTTTGCAGCTCTGGCAGCGCTTGTGTAGAACTCCTGTGCATTGGCTTTCTCTGTTCTTGTGCGGCTGGTGTTAAGTGCTGCCTTTTTTTTTTTCATTTATATCTGAGATCTTTTTCAAAGAGTCAGCTGTTATCCATTCCTTGTGGCTGTGAGTCTTGTAGCCCAGTACCACTTGGCAGGTTGATGTCACTGACTGACTATTTGTGAGGGGCCAGTCTGTATTCCTCCAGCTTCCCTGAATCCTTTAGGAGTCCCATATTGAAGCACTGGCATATTCCTGTTTGCTCCAGTTCCTATTCAGCTTGAGCTTGAGTCGAGCCACCAGTAGGTGGTGGTCAGAAGCAATGTCTGCCCCCCTTTGGACTTGCACATCTTGTAACGACCAGCAGAACTTTCTGGCAATGCTCATGTGGTCAATCTGATTTTCGGTGTTGTGATCCGGTGAGACCCAGGTGCCTTGTGGATGTGCTTATGGGAGAAGAGAGTTCCGCCAATGACGGAGTCATTTAATGCACAAAAGTCTGCAAACCATTCCCCATAGTTGTTCATCTGGCCCAGTCATTGTTGACCCATGACTTCTGCGTAGCCCTGATTGTCACTGCCTACCTTGACAATCATGTCTCCAATGATGATGTTGAGGTCTCTCTTTGGGCAGATCTCATTGATAGTCTGGAGTCTATTAAAGAATCCCTCCTTATCTACATCATCGTCTTCGTTGGTAGGGGCGTAGCACTGAATGATGTTCATGTTGAGCCGTTTCTTCTTGGTCCTGAAGGATGCTGTTAAGGTGCGTGGCCCATGGGCTTTCCATCCATTGAGGGCTCTCTGCTGTTTTGGAGAGTATCAGTGCCACTCCCTGGGTGTGTGTGTGTGTCCTCTCCCTCATGACCGGAAAGCAGCAAGGTTTCTCCAGAGTCAAGTCTCCTTCTTGCCGCTGCCTGTCCATCGGGACAC
>CM045737.1:7648006-7690506 GCA_024760905.1 Plotosus lineatus | reverse complement strand
GGCGAAGACGAAAATAACCAAACACATGAAAGATTTCAAACATCGGCTGCGTCAAGCAAGTTTTCCTTGCATGAGGACTGCAGGATATACTTACAAACACAGATGTTCATCAGGGGCATGACTGCGCCTGACCCTGCACAAACGACACACGGGGCGAGAGGTAAAACACGTTGAATTTCAACAGCACTGATGAATTGTTTGAGTAATATCCAGCTCAGCTTTGGGAAATAATGTATGAAATTTATCGTTTGATTGTGTATAAGAGTTCTGTGATGAAAACACACTACAATGTCATTTTTATGGTTAATTTTTAGCAGAGCTGCGTATTTATACCAAAGTCAGGAGCGTGATTTTGTTGTCACGTTGTTGTGTGCGTGCACCTGGACTTCGCCTGGGATTTCCTGTCTTCCTTCACGAGTGCAATGTTTCTGTAACGTTATACAGGCATTACACAGGCAAACAGTTTTGGAGCTCCACTTTCCAGCAATGCCTAAATATTTATATTATACATTTGACCTTGGCAGAGGTAGGCCAGCTGAGCTCTGCATGCTCTGCACTGAAGTAAGCACAGTGTGGCTAATGGCATCTTTCTCAAGTCGACTTTTACTACACACTTCAAAGAAACATTCAAAAATATTGAAAAATATGTGTTTTAACACTCATTTAAAGTTTTACTATATAGGGCAGTGGTGGCCCGGTGGTACAGGGCACTGGATCGCTGATCCTAATGTTGGGGGTTTGAGTCCCACTCTCCACAAGGTTGTCACTGTTGTCACTCCACATTAACTCACGACAGTCAGTATTGGGTACGGCCTTGTCTGTGTTGAGACTGGCGGTGCAGCGAACTGGGTTATCAAAGGCGAGCCATGTCTCTCACTGTCTATGGTGAGAGGTTCATGTAAAAGAACCAATGCTGACTTTCGTAAAGCGTAACTGCAAAGCCGTCAGCGTTTTCTTGTCCCAGGATGGGTAAGTCTTCCTGTTTCATTCCACAAGGTGCACGAGATATGTCAACGAGGCATTGTAGTTCTGCATTGTGGGACCAGTTTCACCGTGCTGGACCTTCACCTGTGTTACTGCAGATCACCGCCAGTCTCAACACAGACGAGGCCGTACCCAATACTGACTGTCGAGAGTTAATCTTATTATTTAATTAACAACTTAATCTTATCTGAGGTCATGGAAAGGTTGGCACCGACTCCGGGTGAGGGCGGGGTACACCCTGGACAGCTCTCCAGGCTATCTCAGGGCCAACACTCACACAACCACTCACACGCACACCTAGGTGAGATTTGGAACAGCCAATTGACGTACTGTGCATGTTTTTTGGAGTGAGGGAGGAAACCGGAGTACCCGGAGCAAACCCACACAAGCACAGGGACAACATTCTCCACACAGAAACACCTGAGCTGGGAATCAAACCCAGGACCTTCCTGCTTTGAGGTAGACGTGCTAATCACTACGCCACCTTGCCATTCTGCATTTTGAAGCCAACATGATAACAAATTATTGATATTAAAAAAATCCAGTTTTGGGTACCACAATAAAAATTATGTTGAAAATTACGATCTCAAAGTTTTTAATGACTGTCAGTGTAAATTTGTGTTAATTAATACTGAAATCAGGACAGTACAAGATCTACAGATGTAATTACAATGTGTCTCGGTTAAAATATGGACTACAGTAAGGACATATGAATAAAGAATGTTTTGTTTTTATCTGTCTGTGCACGAGTATCATGGGCCTGGGGATAGATGCTCTCATTGGGTGAAAAAATCAGTTATAGTGGCCCCGTGGGATGAGAATATATCAGAGACGTGCCTAATTAAATCACATCAGTAACATCAGAAGATCATGAAGAAACTGGGTCTTCACAACCATGCACGTGTACCTGGGGCAGAAAAACAAAGATAAAAGAAGAGAGACTGACCCAGAACACAGGTACGGAATAATTGCTCATGAACCAGATGAGGTCCAATGGTCCGAACCCTTACACTTACTTATTGATAACCGAAAAGTGGCATGATGGCTTAGCACTAAGCAGATCCAGCCCACAACAAGAAAGTCTCAGGTTTGAGTCCCAGGCTCGATAGATAATGTTTGTGTGTGATGTTTGTATCTTTCCCTGTGGGTTTCACTGGGTGTTCCAGTTTTATCCTAAAATCTAAAGACATGCACATTTTAATTTAAATAGATATTTTCCATTGCGGACTGTGGCGGCCTGGTGGAAAGGTGCTGGATCACTAATCCTGAGGTTGGGGGTTCAAGCCCCCCCTCTCAGTGAGTTGTCACTGCCGTCCCCCCCAATGCACTAACTGGGTTATCACAGGCCAGCCATATCTCTCACTGTCTGCAGTGAGAGGTTCATGTAAAAGAACCATCACTGCCTTTCAACAAGAGTAGCTGCATAGCCATCAGCGTGTTTCCGCCCTACGATGGCCTGGCAAGCTATCCAAGGTTGTACTCTGCCCTTGACTAGAGATGACTGAGATGGGCGTCAGCCTCCCCGTGAGCCTCATTAGAATTAAGCGGTTACAGAAAATGGATCAACGAATAATATTCTCCATTACTCCTAGGTGTGAATGTGAATGTGAATGTGTATGTGATACACCCATAATAAGTCTCACGGCTGGGATGGGCTCCAGCCTCTAATATGACACCACTGACCCACAATGGATAACTGATGAAGACAGTGGTTGGATGAATTCCTGGGTAGATTCTGAGTCCATTGTTTTTGTCAAGGTGTGTTTTTTGTTGTCGTTGTTGTTGTTGTTGTTGTTGTTGTTGTTGTTTATTTGTTTGTTTTGCTATTAAAATATTTGTATTATTAATTCTGTTCAATTTTACATATAAAATCTGTAACTGTAAGTTAAGGATTCATAAATATTGATGTAAAAATTGTATTATATTATATCTATAATTAATGTACAGTGGAACCTCAGCATACGATAGTCCAAACATCCGAAAAATTCAGGTTACAAAAAACATTTTCTTCATTTTTTTTGTCACTAGATATGAAACAAGTTCACGTTACGAAAGAGCCATCTCAAAAATTCAAACAATGCTCTCCCATTGACTATCTCCCAAAATCCCACCCCGCTGGCCTGTCATTGGCTAGGAGGGATGACGCAGCTCCCTCCCATTGGCTATCTCCCAACATCCCACCCTGCTGGCTTCCCATTGGCTAGGAGGGATGACGCAGCTCCCTTGAGCAGCAGTTGTTCATGAGTTTTTCAAGTGTCCTCATTGCAACTTTATTTTTTGGCTTAGGCTTTTAACCTTGCATAAACATTTGTAAGATTATAACTCTGCTAAGAGGACACGGTCAATACAAAGTAAGTACCTTAAAAGGTATACTTTTATAATTTTTAAAGGGTTTAGGGGGTAGTATTGGGGACCTTGGAATGAATCACGCGTTTTACATGTAAAATGCGGTTCTACTTACGAAAAATCCAGGTTATGAAACCGCCTCTAGAATTGATTAATTTGGTAAGGTGAGGTTCCACTGTACGTATACACAATAAAGTTCACATTAATAACACACCAGTAAAGCGTGCAGTGTGCGGTGGATTTAATGCCACGTTGTTTATTACTCTGGTGCACGATTGCTCAGTGAGGTACACTAAGATAAATGTGCTATAAGATCACGCACATAGTTGGTAGAAATAATTTTTAAGTATAATAAACTCATGTTTCATAATCCATTGTTATTACCCAGAACACAATTAATGGATAATACAACTCAACTGCAGGTCATGTGATGTAAACTGGTGACCTGTTGCAGTCAAGAGCCTTTAATTAATATTTTAATGATGAATAATCTATTAATTTCCTTATAGATTTCCCTGATTGTTTTAAAGGTCACTGTGTACAGTATATGTTATAAAGGTCAGGTCTGCTGTGTGTTTCTGATCACTGATGTGTAAGTAAATATTCATTAGCACACAGGACTTTTCATTTTGTTGGTCTGGTAGTATGCGCATCCTTATTTATTTTCACAGCAGAGGATTTTCCTGAAATGGCCAAGTCCCGACTGCTGGCAGGCAAAGTATGCCATGGCATCCTGCACCTCTTTCATCAAACACTGAGGCAATGAGTTGGCAAAAATGTAATGGCCATCTTCCTCCGCTTTATCCGGGGTCGGGGGTCGTTTTCAAATATGAATGTGGCATATCCCATCCTCCTGAGTAAAATCAGCACAGAAGATAATATTAAAACAAAGATTTCACACACACACAAAAAAAAAAAAAAAAAAAAAAAAAAAAAAAAAAGGGGTTTAAAGTTTATCTGTTTGAGAAGAGACACACGGTCTGCTTTAACGTTTATATTTTTGAAACTGGAAACTAACCACAGTTAGAACTATGGCACTGATATAAAGGGACATGTATAAGAGAAAAGAGCAATTCTATGCATCGGGACCTATCCAGGGCAGTGGTGGCCTAGTGGTATAGGGCACTGGATCACTGATCCAAAGGTTGGGAGTTCGAGTCCCACTCTCCACAAGGTTGTCACTGTCCCCCCAGTGCAGCTAACTGGGTTATCAAAGGCGGGTCATGACTCTCACTGTCTATGGTGAGAGGTTCATGTAAAAGAACCATTGCTGACTTTTGTAAAGAGGAGCTGCAACGCCGTCAGCGTGTTTCTGTCTGAGAAAAAAACCACTTGATGCGGAGTGGTGCCCCTCAAGGTTATAGCCTATAGTCTCCCTATGAAAGCCAGGCTTGGCAAAGGAAGATGTCTATGGTTCAAACATGGACCATGACTCAGATAGATAGATAGAGAGCTTCTTGCAGTAAATACGATTGGCTGTGTGTACTGATCCCGTGACAGTCTGGCAAGCTGTTCAGGGTGTACTGACCCTTCACCCAAAGTCGGCTGAGACAGGCTCCAGTCTGGCTCCTAGTGCAGGGTGCACCTTGGACAGCTCATCAGGTCATTGCAGGGCCAAAACTCACACAACCATTCACACTCACTCGCAGACGTAGGGGAGCTATGGATGTTGCTTTGAATGAAGCTACTCTGCATGTCGTTGGCCTGTGGGAGGGAACGGGAGTACACGGAGGGAACCCACGTACGCGCAAGGAGAACATGCACACTCCACACGGAGAGCCTGGAAATCAAACCCAGGCCTTCTTACTGTGAGGCAGATGTGCTAACCACTGCACCGATCTGCTACTCTGTGTTTTTTTAGGGTTTTTTTTTTTTTTTTTTTTTTTTTTTTTGCTACTACAGTACGTATTTACTAAAACTGTTATGCACCTCAGTAACAAAATAATATTTTATGATCTCTCCCTCATTTTAAGTGCACAATTGATAATTATTCACAAGATTATTAAGATGCAGTAAACTATTGCCAATAATTAATTGATAGCTTTCCACCAATCAGAAACAAGAAAGCAATTTGAATGAATTATAATGTCTGTTGATACAGTGAACCAATCAGATTGCACCGTTCCTTGTGTTGTATATTCTCAGAACTAATAATCTGTAATTATATAAATAAAGTTGTGTTGACAGCTGGGCTAGGATTTCCAGGAAACTTTTTATTATAATATTTTATGGCGCTGAGGCTTCAGCGGAGCTGGTAAGAATATGAAAATGTGCTGAGATTATTTAATGCATTTTGTGATGGATGATGAAGCACATTATGAGGAACGCTGGGGTCTTTTTGGAAATCCGTTCACAGCTCTGCTGCTGATGTGAGCACTTTGGTTGCTGAACTTTAATAGATTCTCCAACTTTTTTGTTTCCTAGTTCTTTTGTTTGATTCAGACTTTGGCGTGGTTCAATTTTCTTAGGATTACTGCACCGCCGTAGTGCACAACACTGTCTGAGGGAAAAATAACAACAACAACAACAACAACAGCAACAACCCTTCATATGGAAAATACGCAGGTCATCGTTCAGCGTGAACAGCCCTCCTTCCTTTCACTGCGGCGTCTGCCATAAATATTTGGCTTCTTATGATATATCTAATAAAACTGTTTAAAATGCCTCTCTCGAGCTTTCATTCTCACACAGGAAGGAGATAAAAAGTTTTCATATGAAAAGGCCTTCAAAACTCCTAGAGTTGAGAGAGAGAGAGAGAGAGAGAGAGAGAGCGAGAGAGAGAGAGAGAGAGAGAGAGAGTCAAGGCTCATCTTGTGTAAATATTTGAGACATCTGTTAAACTGGGATCATCTCTTTTTGTCAGCGAGCTGATTTACCGTTTCCTGTGATAAGTGTTCCGCCTCACCTCTCTAACCAGCAGGCCCGAGATCTTCCTCCTGATCCCCTTTAACACAGGCCATTATATCTTCATGTCTAAACACAAATAGAACCGTCTCAGTAAAGGCTTTTAACGTCTAACGTCTAGCCACTTGTGGGGCCAGTGGTGTAGTGTTTAGGGTGCTGCGCTCATGATCAGGAGGTTATGTGTTCGAATCCCAGTTAGACCCCCACTGTGCTAAGACCCCTGGGCAAGGTCTGAACCACAAGTGTGCCTCTGTTCACCCAGCAGTATAAATGGGTACCAGTAAAATATACTGGGAAGGTAACCTGCGATGGACTAACGTCCTATCCAGGAAGAGTTAAACTCCTGGTCGCTTCACGCTATGGAAACCGGGGATAAACACCGGCCTGATGAGCCACTAGGCTCGGGTGTAAAGCCCAACTTTTACTGTTTAGCCACATTAGCCGCGATACAAAGCGTGAATCGTTATTTTTTGATGCTCAGGTTAAAATGTGTCTCGCAAGCTCTATCCGGGCTAATTAACACTCCTAGTACAACAATACAATACATGCATATAGGTGGGGCCGGTGGCATAGTGGTTAGGGTGCTGCACTCATGATCAGGAGGTTATGTGTTCGAATCTCAGTTAGACCCCCACTGTGCTAAGACCCCTGGGCAAGGTCTTAACCACATGTGTACCTCTGTTCACCCAGCAGTATAAATGGGTACCAGTAAAAATATACTGGAATGTAACCTGTGATGGACTTGCATCCCGTCCAGGAGGAGTTGTACTCCTAGTCGCTTCATGCTATGGAAGCTGGGGATAAGCACCGGTCCGATGAGCTACTATGGCTCAGGTGTAAAAAAGCCCAAAGTATAATCATACAACAAGATGAGCCTAAAATTCTTCATAAAATGACTTTGTATTTGGTGCCTTGAGAAAAGGCTGCTATCTCATACAGCATGACACCAAAAACTTCACACATTTCAAGGTTGAATTAAAAAAAAACAAACAGAAATATTCAAATTATTATTTACACACGTGAATATTGATCGAACAGGTTCAATTCATCATTATTTGTACACTGTTACCGTAACTTCTGACTGTTCCACTGATAGACTGTAAACACCTTGATTTTGAAGGACTGGATGGGTGGTTCCAGTAAGGTGGAGCTCTGTCTCACACACATAGCGCGAAGATCACTGGAATCGCTGCGGGAAATGTTCCTGGATTGGGTCATCTGGTTATATTTGGCGGCAGCCAAATCACTCACCTCACCTCACTTTCCCCTCACCGCACCCTCACCTTGATTTTTGTCTGTGGTGCATCCTCAAATCACGAGTGTATACACAGCCAGCCTTAAGATTGCTATTCAGCAAGAAATCGTTGCTGTTCCACTCAACATGACCCCTCAAGTCATGGTAGTCGTCAGAAATCATCTCCAAGAGCAAACATTAAGGGTCGCCACCTTCACCCAGTATCAGCTGAGATAGGCCCCATCCTCCCCTATGAGCACAAAGTAGTGTACTCAGGATCACTCGGATATTTTCTTTTTTTTTTACCCTTTCTGATGGTTGATGTGAGCATTACCTGAGGCTCATTCAATGTTCATTTTCTGTAACTGCTTAATCTTAATTAGGGTCATGGGGAGGCTGGCGCCAATCCCAGACGACTCTGGGCGAGGGCAGAGTACATCCTGGACTGCTCGCCAGGCCATCGCAGGGCGGAAATACGCTGATGACTATGCAGCTCCTCTTGTCGAAAGTCAGCAATAGTTCTCTTACATGAACCTCACACCATAGACAGTGAGAGACATGGCCGGCCTTTGATAACCCAGTTAACTGCACTGGGGGGGACAGTGACAACCTTGTTGAGAGTGGAACTTGAACCCCCAACCATCCAGGAGGGATCTACAGGACTGTTCCATGCTGTGTTTCTGTGAAACATGGTTTGAGGAGAGTATACCTGATGAGACGATTGCACCAGCCGGTTACACGGCCTTCATCCCCTGCAATCCCAAGTGCCAAAGTTGTCGTTCGGCCCTTTCCCGCCTGGGCTTATTGTTAGCCGGGGTGCAGCTAGCATTGAGCTACCATAGCATATTAGCTCAGGATAGGAGTTGAGCGTGCTTAGTTGCTTAGTTGATAAAATCTCATGCACAAACATTCTAAACATTAACTTAGATACTGTACTGGAATAATAATTGAAAAAGACTTTAATACAACAGTTCAGAGGAAACTGTCGTTTCTTCAGGAGAAAGTCTTATTTCTTCAGAAGAGTCATCCAGCGTTTTCTATTGTTTAGCCAGAGAAGACGCACAGCTTTTGAGTGGCATCATATAGCTTAACTGGTAATTAAAATAAACAAAAAAAAGAGGCTCATTGACAACTTGTGCGCGAATGAGGAAAAAGGGGCGTTACATCATTTCAACTAATCAGCAGTAAGGAGGACAGCCATTGGCTGAATTTGAGTGACGTGTCAGTTGCTTGGCAGTCCGCGAATACTCAAACCTTGAGTGCAAAACCGCAAATAGTCAAGGGCCTACTGTATTTAATAGGAAGAAGTTGGCATTTGTTTCAGCCCTGTGATGGCCTGGAGAGTTGTTCAGGATGTACCTTGCCCACGCCCTGAATCAGCTGAGATGGACGCCAGCCTCCCCGCAACCTTAATTAGAATTAATCACTTCAGAAAATGAATGAATGATATTTGTTTCATTTATATTACAGTCAGTGCAGGATCAGTCCTGATAAAGCCTTCCTGGAGAAGAAACAGGGGCCTTGCTCAAGGGCCTAAGAGGGACAGCTTGGTGGTGCTGGAATTTGAATCTCCCTACCTTCTGTGCTACCCAGAGGCTGAACATTGCCCTTGTGTGTGTGTGTGTGTGTGTGTGTCTGTGTGTGTGTGTTTACACTTGAATATCTTGATTTTTATTACATATTATAGTTCAGCGGGTGTGTCTTTTTATCCGTATTCCAGATCAGTGTGTAGCATGTGTATGGTAATACTATATTTCATTATGGAAAGTCTGGTTGACAGCGTTGGAAATGAGAGAGCTATTATTTTTTTTTATTAAAATTGTGTTTTTCAGAGTAATAGAAACACAACTCACAGAACCACGGCTTGGCTTCATTACAGCTCAGCTCAGAATAAGTCTGACAGGCTTCCTTCCTCCTAATACAGTGGTACCTCACCTTACGAAATTATTCCGTTCCAGAGCCTTTTTCTTAACCTGGATTTTTCCTAAATTGAACCGCATTTTACATGTAAAACGTGTGATTTGTTCCAAGGCCCCCAATACGACCCCTTAAACCCTTTAAAATTTATAAAAGCATGCCTTTTAAGACCTTCTGCTTCAATGTTGTACCGATGATAGACGAGTTTGGCCATATTCCTTTGCTATGTCACTCAACCGCATGCCACGAGCCCGCTTCTTCTTTTCACTCGCACTGGAAATCACACATGCATGTGTGTGTGTGTGTGTGTGTGTGTGTGCGTGTGTTGACCTTGTCTTCTTAGCAGAGTTATAATCTTACAAATGTTTACAGAAAGCCTGAGTCAAAAAACTCATGAAACAACAGTAACTGTCATTTACACGTTATCGCGTCATTCCTCCTAGCCAATGGGAGGCCAGTGAGGCGGGATGTTGGGAGATAGCCAATGGGAGGGAGCTGCGTCATCCCTCCTAGCCAATGGGAGGTCAGCAGGGCTGGATGTTGGAGATAGTCAATGGGAAAGTAGCTTGTGCATTGTTTGAATGTTTGAATGGCGCATTTTAATGTTTAAATGGCGCATTTGGCGTGTTTCGTAAAGAGAACTTGTTTCGTATACAAAGACAAAACATTTTGAAAAATGGTTTTCGTAACCTGGAATGTTTTGTTTGCTGGGACTATCATAAGGTGAGGTACCACTGTATCGGTTGTATGTGGCATCATTAAAGACATTCATTTGTTAATTTTCTGAACAATTTAATCCGCCTAGGTTTGCTCGGCATGCACACACACACACACACACACACACACACACACACACACACACACACACACACACACACACACATATGCCTACTGGGAATTCAGAATGGACAATTAGACTAATGTGTACGTCTTTGAACTCTGGGAGGAAACCAGAGTACTCAGAAGAAACCCATGCAAACAAAGAGAGAACATGTAACCTCCATACAGAAACCTCACACCAAGCCCAGGACTGGAACCCAGGACCTTCTTACTGTGAGGCAGACATGCTAACCACTATGTCCCCATGTCGCCCCAAATGTAGTAATTTCATCCTGTAGTTGCTGTATGGTTGTGGAGTGTTTGTTCTGCTCTCATAACTGCATTCATTGGTATTTGTTATTCTTATAGCTGTATAAAATTTTGGTGCAGCAGGCCCCTGACCATTCATGGTTCAGTGCTCGTGCCCCCGCATAGTCTCGGATTGGTGACAAACCCGGAAGTAACTGGCACATGATTGAAAATTAGCCAATGGCTGAGAGCTTTTGTTTCTCCTGTCTGCTGATTGGTTGCAGATGATGTGTACACCTATTTTTTTCTCCTCCGCGCACATGTCGTAAACATGATTGCTTGAATTGCAAAGTTTTTTTTTTTTTTTTCGTGTGTTTTTAATTATCATTTAAGCGCTATGATGTCACTCAAACACCATGCATCTTCTCTAGCTTCTGGTAAGGAGCCGAAGCGCTTTACTTATTAATAAATATTATCACAGTACAAAATTAAAAAGTTTTTATTAATCATTACTATATGTCACTGCAGTGTTACTGTATTAATGAGTAAGACTGGCGAGAGAATGGGTTTAAGAAGAATATTTCCGTGCATGTAATATCATACATAGGGTTTTAAAACCGCCTCAATAATTCACGGATTTTCATGACCCGCGGGAAGGGCCAGAACCGAACCATCATGAAAAACAGGGGCCGACAGTACTAAATATAATTTTATATGCATTAATTTCCATCGCTTATCGATTGCCATCGCTGGGCCATGGTTCGTACATCCACGCTCACTCTAACTTCTGGGGGCAATTTGTAACAGCCAATTAACCTATTTAGAATGTGTTTGGACTGAGGGAGAAAACCAGAGTATCCGGAGTGAACCCACACAAGCACAGGGAGATCATAGAAACTCCACACTGAAACGCCCAGGCACGTAAATCGAACCCAAAGTCTTCTTGATGTGAAGAGGCCATGCACCATTATGCCACCGGCTAAAGCGTTAATCACAAATTACTACACCTTCACGAGTGTTATTTGAATGTGTCACAGAGCCAGACATGCCATGCTTTTGCTTTTACTGAGTTTAGTTTATAAAAATGGACATTACATGGGTATTGCTCGGGGAGTTATATAACAACAAAGCTGGAAGGGTTGACGTTAGGGGAATGAAAAGCTCTCGGGAGGGTGTGCGGCGAATGAAAAGAGCTCAGTGACGGTGGCTTATAAATACTGAATATGTTTCTGAGACTTTCTGACGGAACAGTGCTTTCATTTACTCATGCTGTCTCCTGAAAAGAGTGAAACAGCATGAGAGAACGCTGACAGATTGCAGTCATGTATGT
Source organism: Plotosus lineatus (assembly GCA_024760905.1). Classification (NCBI taxonomy): domain Eukaryota; kingdom Metazoa; phylum Chordata; class Actinopteri; order Siluriformes; family Plotosidae; genus Plotosus; species Plotosus lineatus. The sequence continues at coordinate 7,678,723 of CM045737.1, read as the reverse complement.
TTTCTCAGCATATGAAGTAGGGACGATTACATGGTTTACACTAATGCCTGTTAATTAATCATGATCTTATTTGTCCAAGTAAAAAAAACACCGGCTTGTAATTGGGAGAATTGTGGCAATTGAGTCATGCGATTACAGCATCGCGTTCTGGCTCAGAGATCATGATAACAGCGCCTGGCTTTTTAAACCTACAACATTACAAGTGATTGAAAAAAAAAGTAAAGGACTGATGGACAGTGAGTGAAGAGACAAACTGAGAGAGGAGGAAAGGTTGAAACTTCGACGCCTATAAAGGAAAATGTCCAGTATAAGGGAAAAGAGTTCTGCCTCACAGCAAGAAAGTCCTGGGTTCTTCTAGCATTGGGGTTAGTGAGGCCATTTCTGTGTGGACTTTGTATGTTGTTCCCATGCGTATGTGGATTTCCTCCGGGTGCTCCAGTTCCCTCCCACCGTCCAAAGACATGCACGTTAGGCTAATCGGTTCTTCTAGTTTGCTAATGTGTGTGCTGACCATATGATAGTCTGGCGAGCCTATCAGGGTGTCCTGCACCGTTACCCAAAGTCGGCTGAGACAGGCTCCAGTCTCCTTATATCCCTAGTTGGATTAAATCCCTGAAAGCACAGGAAGAGCACACATGCAAACTTGACAGAGAAACTCCTTTGCTGAGCCTAGAACTTGTAAGACACACCAGGTAATGAATTTGTATTAACTGTCAGCACACAGACAGACATCAGACAGACAGCAGACAGATAGTAGACAGACAATCGGAAGCCCAGCAAAAGGAGTAGGGAGACAGACGTGGTACGTGTCCTGTCTCCCTCAAACAGACACACATATCCTTGTTTGTTTGTTTTGCCCCTGCTTGTCCTTAATTGGTGTTTATGGAGAAATAATGATATGGAAATAAAAAGAAGTCATTAAAGCAGTTCAAATCAGAGAAATATATCACACACTACTTATGTTCTCTAAATATTGCAAATGCAATCAAAGGAACACCCAGCGGCTTTTATTTCATTATCCATCTACTGCAGCAGATAAGACACCAATCTGCTTCACTGTCTTTATGTACTGAGTGCAGGAATCCGTACATTTCTTTTCTGAACCGCTTCATCCCAACTAGGGTTGCGGCGAGGCTGGTGCCCATCTCAGGACCCAACTCTGGGCGAGGGCAGAGTACACTCTGGACGGCTTGCCAGGCCATCGCAGGGCAGAAACACACTGACGGCTATGCAGCTCCGCTTGTCGAAAGTCAGCAATGGTTCCTTTACATGAACCTCACACCATAAACAGTGACAGACACGGCTGGCCGTTGATAACCCAGTTAGTGCACTGGGGGTTCGTACATTTATTATCGCCTTATTCTGTTCCAGTAGCTTGCTGGACACATCGATGCTGTTGAAGTTACTGTTGGGATTGGTTCTAATAATAATAATAATAATAATAATAATAATAATAATAATAATAATAATAATAATAATAATACCCCATTTTTATAACTGGAGGTCCATTTAACAAAGTTCATATTACATTGCTCCATCTGTAAACATTCTGAGTCAGTGTGAGTCTGGAACTGATCATCCTTACAATTTGTGTGTTTATAATATGTTTACACGATATACTGTAGACCAGTGGTTCCTAACCTGGTTTCGATCGAACCCTAGGGGTTCGGTGAGTCGGTCTCAGGGGTTCGGCGGAGCCTCTGCCACGGAGGTCAAGACACACCCGACTCATCATGTCAATAATGATGACACGCCCCGCTTGGCCATCACTGGCTGCAGATGATCACATTACATTGCTTGGCCAATCAGTGCCGTGGGGAATTTGGCGCGCTCAGTAGTCAATGTGTGAAGTCGTGAGATTTTTTCGGAATATTTTAATCCATACTAACTATGGCGAGCAAAAAAAGAAATTGGTCGGACGAACACATACTACATGGATTCACATGCATCATGGAACATGATGGGACTCAGCGTCCTATCTGAATGATTTGCAATGCCAAGTTGAGCAACTCTAGTCTCGCACCGGCAAAACTAAAGGAACACTTTGTGAAACTGCATGGAGATGGGTATACAAGAACACAACAGTACTTATGTCTTGAATTTGTAAAAAATCATATTTTTATTTTTCACTGATGAAGGGTTCGGTGAATGTGCGTATGAAACTGGTGGGGTTCGGTACCACCAACAAGGTTAAGAACCACTGCTGTAGATTCTTAATTTAACATGAATGACCACAGAAAGCACTAAACTGGTAACCTTATTCCATTCCTAGTGGGGACTCAGCAGTCGTTTTCCCCCAGAAGTGACATCAGCATGTTGGGTGGGGTTAATACAGTGGTTCCTCAATTTATGAAATTAATCCGTTCCGGAAGTGGTTTCGTAACCTGGATTTTTCGTAAATTGAACCGCATTTTACATGTAAAACGTGTGATTTGTTCCACGGACCCCAATACTACCCCCTAAACCTTTTTAAAATTCTAAAAGTATACCTTTTAAGGCCTCCTTCTGCTTCAATATCGTACCGATGGTAGATGGGTTTGGCCGTATTCCTTTGCGATATCACTCAACCGCATGCCACGAGCCCGCTTCTTCTCACTCGCACCGGGAATTGTGCGCATATGTGTGTGTGTGTGTTGACCATGTCTTCTTAGCAGAGTTATAATCTTACAAATGTTTATGCAAGGTTAAAAGCCTGAGTCAAGAAATAATATTGCAATGAGCACACTCGAAAAACTCATGAAACAACAGTAATTGTGTCCTTTACACGAAAGGCCTTATGGGTATTATGGAGATGCAGCTCCATAATAGCCAATGGGAGGGAGCTGCATCATCCCTCCTAGCCAATGGGAGGCCAGCGGGGCGGGATGTTGGGAGATCGTCAATAGGCGAGCAACTTGTGCATTGATTGAATTTTTGAGATGGTGCTTTCGTAACGGGAACTTGTTTCATATCGAGAGACAAAAAATTTAGAAAAATGTTTTTTGTAAGCTGGATTTTTTGTTTGTTGGGGCTTTCATAAGTTGAGATTGTATCTCTGATGGAGACAATATGACATCACATTTTAGTGACTCTAAGGATTAAAATGCTGCCAGAGATCCAAAATGGCTTATACAACAAATATTTTACCAACTCAGCTTTCCTGTAGAAGGGCAGTGATGGCCTAGTGGTATAGGGCGCTGGATCGCTGATCCTAAGGTTGGGGGTTTGAGTCCCACTCTCCACAAGGTTGTCACTGTCCCCCCAGTGCAGCTAACTGGGTTATCAAATGCCAGCCATGTCTCTCACTGCCTATGGTGTGAGGTTCATGTAAAAGAACCATTGCTGACTTTCGACAAGAGGAGCTGCATAGCCGTCAGCGTGTTTCTGCCCTGCAATGGCCTGGTAAGCTGTCCAGGGTGTACTCTGTTTTCTCCCAGAGTCTGCTGGGATGGGCGGCAGCCTCCCCCCGACCCTAATTAGGATTAAGTGGTTACAGTGAACTGAACTCAGCTTGCCTGTACTCAGTTGGTTTAGGAACAAAAGGAAAGTTTTCCGTGATTTCTGCGCTTGTTGTTTGTGCAGCTCAGGACTGGCTAATATCATGGTATGATGCATAGGACAGCAGCACAGCACAGCCAGTTCAGTCATAATGGCAGCATGTCTCTGAGCATGCATCGAGTCCTAACACACTTTGAAAACAGGCATGGACTGATGTTGGCTGATGCACCCACTGATGTTATGGGTGATCATTTTAAATAGGTAATAACACTAATTCAATACCGGTGCACTGCGATGGTGTATTGTGTTATCCTCAAAGTTTTTACAAAAACTCCAACACAAATATTCATTAGCCTATCATTATAAATTTAAAAAACAACAACAACCCTTCGTACACTGTAGCAAAGAGACACCAGGAGCTGGTTACTCCAGTGCTATATATGTGAGATTTAATGCAGTTTAAATGAATTTCATTTGTATCGCAGGTTTTTAGACATAACCACAAAGCGGCTTTCCTGAAGTCTCAGACCTAATCAGTGCTTATTCTTCTCTGCTTTTAATACCTGAAGAAAAGTCAGGTGTTTTGCATGGTGCTAGCATTACACCCGCCTTCATTCCTCTCTGACAGACTGCATGCAGCATTTTGAAGACCAAACTGAGAGACATTCATTCATTCATTCTTTCATTTTCTGTAACTGCTTAATTTTAATTCGGGTAATGCAGCCGTGAGGGAGGGGCATAAGCCAGTGTCTCTCCCTCACGCCGGTCCCAAGCCCAGAGACATGCAGAGGGTTGCGTCAGGAAGGGCATCCGGGGTAAACAAATGCCAAATAAAACATGCGAGTCATATCAAGAAAATTCATACCGGATCGGTCGAGGCCCGGGTTAACAACGACCACCATCAGTGCTGTTAACCAACAGGGTGCTGGTGGCAATTGGACAACTGTTAGTCGAAGATGTCGGAGAAGGAGAGGCGGGAGGTGTGTCCTTAGGCAGAGAGATAAGAGGAAAGGCAGGAGTCTAGAACTGAAAGTAGGAACTTTGAATGTTGGAACAATGACAGGAAAAGGTAGAGAGCTGGCTGACATGATGCAGAGGAGGAAGGTGGACATACTGTTTGTTCAAGAGACCAGGTGGAAAGGTAACAAGGCTAGAAGCTTAGGAGCAGGGTTTAAGCTGTTTATTCATGGTGTGGATGGGAAGAGAAATGGAGTCGGAGTCATCTTGAAGGAGGAGTTTATCAGGAATGTTCTAGAAGTGAAAAGAGTGTCAGACAGAGTGATGAGTCTCAAGTTAGAAATTGAAGGTGTGATGTTCAATGTTGTTAGTGCTTATGCCCCACAGGCAGGATGTGAGCGAGAAGAGAAGGAGAGATTCTGGAGTGAGTTAGATGAAGTGATGCAGAATACCCCCAGAGGTGAAAGAGTGGTCATTGAAGCAGACTTCAATGGACATGTTGGTGCAGGAAACAGAGGGGATGAGGAAGTTATGGGTAGGTTTGGTATTCAGGACATGAACGCAGAAGGACAGATGTTGGTAGATTTTGCAAAAAGGATGGAAATGGCTGTGGTAAATACTTTCTTCCAGAAGAGAGAGGAGCATAGAGTGACTTCTAAAAGTGGAGGTAGGAGCACACAGGTAGACTACATCTTGTGTAGGAGATGTAATTTGAAGGAAGTCAGTGACTTCAAAGTAGTAGCGGGTGAGAGTGTTGCCAAACAGCATAGGATGGTGGTGTGCAGGATGACGCTGATGGTGAGGAAGGTGAAGAAGGCAAAGGCAGAGCAGAAGACAAAGTGGTGGAAGCTGAAAAAAGGAGGAGTGTTGTGTTGTCTTCTAGGAGGAGTTGAAACAGGCTTTGGGTGGTCAGGAAGTGTGTCCAGATGACTGGACAACTACAGCTAATGTGATCAGGGAGACAGGTAGGAGAAAACTTGGTGTGTCATCTGGAAGGAGAGGAGATAAGGAGACTTGGTGGTGGAATGAGGAAGTGCACAGGAGTGTGTACAAAAGAGGAGGTTAGCCCAGAAGAAGTGGGATATAGAGAGGACCGAAGAGAGTAAACATGAGTACTTGGAGACACAGGGTAAGCCGAAGGTAGCGGTGTCAAAGGCCAAACAGAGGGCGTATGATGACTTGTATGCTCGGTTGGAAAGTAAAGAGGGAGAAAATGATTTATACAGGTTGGCACAGCAGAGAAATAGAGATGGGAAGGATGTGCAGCAAGTTAGAGTGATTAAGGACAGAGAGGGCAATGTATTGACTGATGACAGAAGTGTGCTGGGAAGATGGAAAAAGTACTTTGAAGAGCTGATGAATGAGGACAATGAGAGAGAAAAAAGAGTAGAAGAGGTGACAGTTGAGGACCAGGAAGTAGCAAAGATTAGTAAGGGTGAAGTGAGGAGGGCATTGAAGAGGATGAAGAGTGGAAAGGCAGTTGGTCCTGATGACATACCGGTGGAGGTATGGAAGTGTCTAGGAGAGGAAGCAGTAGATTTCCTGACAAGAACATTCAACAAGGTCTTAGAGAGTGAGAGGATGCCAGAGGAATGGAGGAGAAGTGTGCTGGTGCCCATTTTTAAGAACAACGAGATGTGCGGAGTTGTGGCAACTACAGAGGGATGAAGTTGATGATCCATACGATGAAGTTATGGGAAAGAATAGTGGAAGCTAGACTAAGGGCAGAGGTCAGCATTTGTGAACAACAATTTGGTTTCATGCCAAGAAAGAGCACCACAGATGCAGTGTTTGCATGTTACAGTGTTGTTGGAACTACCAGGCAGAAGGCCTAGAGGAAGACCAAAGAGATGATTCATGGATGTGGTGAAGGAGGACATGAAGGCAGTTGGTGTAAGAGAAAAAAATGCAGAGGATAGGGTGAGATGGAGGCAGATGATTCGCTGTGGCGACCCCTGAAGGGAAAAGCCGAAAGGACAAGAAGAAGAAGAAGAAGAAGCTTCATTTGGGTCATGGGGAGGCTGATGCCCAACCCAGCCGACTCCGGGTGAGGGCAGAGTACACCTGGACAGCTCACCAGGCCCTCGCAGGGCAGAAATAAGCTGACGGCTCTGCAGCGTCTCTTTATTAAAGTCAGCAAAGGTTCCTTTACAGCAGTGGTTGTTAACCTTGTTGGAGGTTCTGAACTCCACCAGTTTGATATGCTTATTCAGCGAACCCTTCTTTATTGAAAAATAAAATATTTCAAATTCAAGACATAGGTATATGTTTTTACTGGGGCACCAAAAGAAAACATGCATTACCATCACTATGTTTAAAGAACAAAACCAGTACAATGCATGAACTCCGCCCATCACAACTACTTACATTTTTATGTGAGATGCGCATCTGACTGCTTGCACGTTCATCTGCTTGTGTGTGTGTGTGCGCGTCTGTATGTGTGTGTATTTATGTTTTATTTAAATCTTATAAATTATTTGTGAATGTTTAACTGTTATTATCAGCATTTATTTAATTGAATGTGTATTTATTGATATTATATACACACATACATGTACGTATACGTCAGTCAGCACAGGGTTGATTCTACTTTGCAAATCATGCACATAGGACACTGACTAGCATCATGTTCCGTTATATACATGAATCCATGTTGTACATATTTGTCTGACCACTTTCTTTTCTTGCTCAACAGAGTATGGATTAAAACATTAAGAAAGAAATCACATGACGTACCATCCTGACAGTCACAGTTCGACTACTGAGCACAACAAATTTCCTGCTTTACAGGAACCTCACATGATAGACAGTGAGAGACACGGCCGGTCTTTGATAATCCAATTAGTGCATTGGCGGGGACAGTGACAACCCGCTGAGAGTGGGGCTTGAACCCCCAACCTTGTGATCACTGATCCAGCACCTTTACCACCAGGCCACCACAGAGACATTCAGAAGACATGAAATGTAAAACAAAAAAAAAAAATCACATTTAAATTTTAAAACACACCCTTTAACCAAATGGAATGATGGCTTATTCAAGAAGAAGGTTCAGGGTTCAAATCTTGGCTAAGTGCCTTTCTGCATGGAGTATTGATGCTGTTGGTAGGGTTTCCTCTGGGTACTCTGGTTTTTCCTCCCATAAACCAAACTCATGCTCATTGCTCAACTGGCAACTCTAGAAGTCCCATAGATGTAAATGTGAGTGTGAGTGATTGTTTGTGTGCACATTAATCCTGAGTCCCGGGCTCAAGTGTTGATGTATGGACTTTGCATGTTCTCCCCATGCTTGTTCTGGGTACTCTGGTTTGCCCCCACATTCTAAAGACGTGCACATTATTTATACTACACAGGAGTTTGGAGTCGCACTGTGGTGATGTAGCGATTAGCATGTATGCCTCACACAACTCTAATTGGTTAAAACCATCCCTCGGCAAACCAAACATCTGATAGAGGAAGGCACAGTCTGATTAGTCGACTATCTTTATATATAGGAATGAATTTAAGCAACCTTTAAAAATGGAAACATGAAGTATGTAGACATAACGATGCCGTGTGAAACCCATCATTGTGCATTTTTATTCCTTGAGCTCCACCAGAGACCACGTTTCTTTCAGTGGAAGAAGTAATGAGCACAGAAAGGTAAGGTGCAAGAAATGATGTAACTGTGTGGCGAAGCTGGTTAAGAGTATCCGCCAGCGTGTCGATTTGGTGTAGAAGAACAGCATGGAGGTTAAAAATGGTTGATTAAGACAGCAGAAGGCTGAAATAGCGAGCCTGTGTACATACGTGGTTCCTCGGCAACTGTAAATCCACATGTACTGCTGAGCTGTGAGGACACAGCAGTGACAGATGACACACTGAGACACCCCATGCAGGGTGAGAGGAGTTTACATCGGTGTGTTTGCATGTTCTTTATAGTGTGGATGTATAAAATCTTGATAAGTGCAATGGTAGAAACAGTCCAGACATGATGTATGCACATGTTCCTGCACATGTTCCTGCACATGTTCCTGCACATGTTCCTCACCTACTCTCCTGTTCTTGTTTAATCTCCACCCCCTCCTCACTGGCTCACTTGCTTGTGTATGTGCACATGTTCTAAAAGACATGTTCGTTGTGGGGATTGGAGCAGGTTGTCAGGTTGACAGTGAGTGGAAGAAAAATCAAAGGTATGCTCAGGTGGCAGTTGGTGCCTGAAGGAACTCTCAAAATAAATTGTGATCAGTGATGCACACACACACACACACATACACACACAAATAGAGGAAGAGGGCTAGGAGAGATGCAGTGTCATGAAGTTATTTCTTCTAAATACACTATAGGAAGAGACTTGTGTTTTGAAGCACATTTTATGAATACTAATTATTTTTTGCCTGATACTGTTATCCATTCATTCATTTTCTGAGCCGCTCAATCCTAATTAGGGTTGCAGGAAGACTGGCACCCATCTCAGCCGACTCTGGGCGAGAGAGGGGTACAGGCCAGGCCAATGTTCCCTCTAAGCTGCGTGCTTGCGTAATCGCACACTGCTTGCGCATTCTCAGCACACAAAGAAAATCTATGCAGCGCATAAATAAAATTAAACAGAAACGTATTAATTATTATTTAATATTAGACATAATCTAATCTAATTAATTACGCCAATGATATTGTTTTGTGTATCATTTTGCAATGGAACTCAGTGAGTGACAGGTGTCCAGCCAATGATACGATATGGTTCACTTGTGCTACGCAGATAATCATAGCATTGACAGTGCTTGCATATGTGCCCCGCCCATACCCGCCGTGCAGTGTCCTCAGTGTGCTCAAGGAGCTTGTGTGTATGCCCAGATACATAAAAAATTAGAGAGAACATTGGGTCAGGCAATCGCGAAGACAACACTGACACAACCATTCACACAGAGGAAAGATTTGAAACAGCCATTTAATCTACTGTGCATGGTTTTGGACTGTGGGAGGAAACCGGAGTACCCAGAGGAAACCTCCGCAAGCACGAGGAGAACATACAAAGTCCTCACAAAAAAATACCCAGACCGGGAAGCGAACCGAGAACTTCTTGCTGTGAGGCGGACGCACTAACCCCTATCCACTGTGTCGCCCCGGCCTCTTCTACTCAGGAATCAAAACACTATTGGTTTCTGAAGTAACTGCGGATTATAGTACAGTTTTGGTGCTAACGAACAATGGTAGACTTTGAAGTTATTCAGTTAAATTGGCCCTGCACAGAAATGTGATTAGATTCAACTTTACTGTCATTACACATGTAATAAATACAGGGTAACAAAATTCAGTTTAGCATCCAATCAGAGATGCAGAGAGTAGCAAGTGCAATCCATATAGAGTGGTACCTTGAGACACGAGTGTTTTTTATAACAAATTTTCCATAATACCAGCTTCGATCCCACCAAAAATCTGCCTCCATCCAACGAGCATATTTTTGACTTATGAGCTCTGCTGGGAAAATGGCTTTTCTGGGCCGATTAGCCTTGTATTCTTCCACGTGTATTCCTCCATGCTGCAAGAACGCCTTGTGCAGTGCTTCTTAATTATTTTCTGTGATGCTCCCTATAGGAAGGAAAAAAAAAAACATTTTACATCCCCCTCCCAGAGCCCCGCTCGCGATTATAAATAGTGTTTACTGCACTTCATATCGTTTGCTCGATCTTTTTTCCCTACACCATAGGAAACACAGTGAGAGCACCACTGCCACCTTGTGTAGAGGATGCGAAATCACACTTAAGGCTGGTACAGTATGTTAAAAAAGCATGTTCCCCAGGGTCATGCGCACCAAATAACCTCGTTAAAACAGGTAAAAAAAAATTAAAAATGGATTAAATAAATAAATTAATTAATTAAAAAAAAAAAATAGAGAATAGCACTTAACATTATCTTACACTCCTATAATTTTTTAATTAGTAGTGTAAGTTAATGTTAAGTGCTATTCTTAAGTTCAGAGGCACTTACTGTATTGTTTATTGACTTTTTGCTTATTATTGTTTTATTATTATTTGTTATTGAAAACAGTATTATTAATGATACTATACATGTGTTATGATTGTGACGTGTTTATTGTTAGATGTTTATCTTAAATATATTACATCAAAAATACATGTTTTTGTCAGGTTACATAAATTTGGGAGGGGGTTGGAACAGATTAATTTTTTTTTTTGTATTGTTTCCGATGGGATTTTCATTTCATATAACGAACCTTTCCACTTACGAGCTCGCCCTCGAAAAAGATTAATTTCGTAAGTCATATACAATATGTATAGTATGTACAGATAGGAAACAGTTATGTACAGATTATGTATAAATAAGTTCTGTGAGCAGCTATGTACAGATATGGGTAGTAAGGGTGAGAATAAATGAACATTAATTTATCTAGGAGCAATATACAGATGTTCTATATTACTGTACCAAAGAATAATAATATGGGCAGATGTAATTCTGAGCTGTAAATTAAATGTATGACAGTAAAGCTGGTTGTAATATTATTTAAAAGTGGGAAAATTGCATTTTATGAGTTAGAAATGCTTCAGAGCCACTTTCATTTTCAAAAGGATGTCAGTAGAGAAGATAGAACCTGTTAAAAGTTTATTTCATGAAATCTTTAGATTTATTTATTTCTGTGTTCAAAATCTCTGATAGCTTCTGTTTGAACACTTTTATGGGGAGTCGGTTGAGTAATAGAAGAGGAGTATCAGAATGATGGCCATCAAGGTCATCAAAATTAGTGATCCAAAACCTTTACCGCCAGGCCAGCACTGCCCAAGTATCGGGTTACAATGCCATAAAAATACTCAGCACCACATATTCTGCACAATTTTATAGTATTTGCACGTTTCTAACTTGAGTTCCACACAGGTAATGCGTGAAGGTGCAAATGATTTTGTGACTCAGAGATGACATGAACATGTTTAACCCTTCTCTGCCCTGCACATCTGGATCCTGATATTTCCACAAGGTCTTCTTTGTCTTCCACTTTTACTTTCCACTGCTTTGTCTTCCACTTTTTCTCCCAACAAAACTATGACAACAAGCATACTCCCATTCAACATATTTCGGCTCGTGGTTTAAACCACTCCATTGGAGTGTTGCTTGCGTGCTTGTTTCATAGTTTTGTTGGAAGAAAAAGTGGAAGTTGCAAATATTTTGCAGAATGGAACAGTTTGTTTTCCTTTGTTTGCCTTTTAATTGGCCTAATACATCTTAGCCTCTACCCTGATGAGTTTCCCACTCTGTGCTTACAATTCCCGTAACACACTGCTGTCTGTACCATGCAACACTGTAGCGAAGGTCCTCACAGGGTATACCAAATGAGACTGGCCTTGGACACACCAGGAAGACGAGTGGACACACTTGCAGGTCATAGTCAGAACAACAATTGGATGCACATGCAGATAAAATTACTTTAACTAAAAGTCCACAGTCGAAAACTTAGTGTCAATATTCTTTGCACGCTTCCACAAAGTCTGAGTCTGTGCATGCACATCAACATTATATGATATGTACTTGAATTACATGCAGATATACCCAATTTATTAAGTGGTACCTCACCTTACGAAATTAATCCGTTCCAGAGCCTTTTTCTTAACCAGATTTTCCGTAAATTGAACCGCATTTTTCATACCCCCCCCCCCATTACTACCCCCTAAACCCTTTAAAATTATAAAAGTATACCTTTTAAGGCCTCCTACTGCTTCAATACCGTACCGATGGTAGACGGGTTTGGCCATATTTCTTTGCAATATCACTCAACCGCATGCCACAAGCCCGCTTCTTTTTTTTCACTCACACCGGAAATCACATATGTGTGTGTGTGTGTGTGTGTGTGTGTGTGTGTGTGTGTGTGTGTGTGTGTGTGTGTGTGTGTGTGTGTGTGTGTGTGTGTGTGTGAGATGACCATGTCTTCTTCCCAGAGTTATAATCTTACAAATGTTTATGCAAGGTTAAAAGCCTGAATCAAAAAACTAATGAAACAACAGTAACTCTGTCTTTTACATGAAAAGCATTATGGGAGATGCAGCTCCACAATAGCCAATGGGAGGGAGCTGCGTCATTCCTCCTAGCCAATGGGAGGCCAGCAGGACGGGATGTTGGAAGATAGTCAATGGGAAAGTAGCTCTTGCATTGTTTGAATGTTTGAATGGCGTGCTTTAATATTTGAATGGCGCGTTTGGCTTGTTTCGTAAGGAGAACTTGTTTCGTATACAGAGACAAAAAATTTTGGAAAATGTTTTTCGTAACCTGGATTTTTCATTTGCTGGGACTTTTGTAAGGTGAGGTATCACTGTATGTCATATTTAGAAAAACTTAAAGACATAGTGGATTCTTATCCCAGGTTTTGAATAAATTAATGAATGAGTGTATGTTATTAAGCTTGTATGTTATATTTTTAATCTGAAATGCATTATATTATTAGAAAGATGAGCATCCAGTTAACACTCAATATAGAGTAGCGAGATATATACAGTATAGAGTGCAAGGTAAAACATCCATGTTTAACTGTAGATCATTATAGCATTTGCCACCACAAGTTTTTTTTTTTTACACATTTAATGGATTTCAGTATTTCATTTAAAATCCATTTACACACATACACACACACACACACACACACACACACACACACACACACACAGACACACACACACACACACGCACACTTTGCAAAAATTTGTTTTGCACTGAAAGACTAAACAGAAAGCAGCTACAATGCCTTTGGCAAAGAATCCATCTGGGTTTGATTGACTGTATTGATGTTGGTAAAAGAGCCCCTCAAGTTGCCTCAAACACCAGGAGTTTCCTGTAATAAACACACTATGTGTGTTAGTCATGCCAGCTGTGCTTTCCTTTTCCTGTTTTCCTTTTTATCTGTCAACCAATTCTTGACACATTCATTTTCACAATTATTACTTATAAATCACAGTACGAGATTCCCCCAACCAATAATAATAATAATAATAATAATAATAATAATAATAATAACATACCTGTCAACCCTAGGCCGTTGGCGATCTTACAAATGGCTACTTATGCCCTTACAAAATAGCAACTAATCTTACACGTCTTATTATCGCGTGCAATATGAAACAAAAATTAAACTCTATTTTTAATATAATATGAATTTATTGGTAATGTTGTAACATATAACCTGGTGCAATCAAATAAAAGAGTAATATCTTCAGCTGCATGATTAAGAAAATTTAACAGTAATCTTTATTATAACTATATGTAGCACTTTTGGCACTTTCAATCATTTCTTTTGATGGCTTCACTTCATGGCACTTGAGCTCGCAATTAAGTTTGACTTGAATGATGGCGGAAGTGAAAGTGCGGTCACGTGGTCGGAAAGAGCAGACGATAGCAGACGATAAACGCAACGCGCGATTCTCGCGAGAAAACGGCTACAGACCAATTCGGCGTATCGTCTCTTTACCGAAACGGTGACACAAAAAATGGAGTTAAAAAAAAAAGACGAAATGATCGAAAAACGTACAGATTTCGGACGTACGGCGTACACATTTAAAAATCAGTGCTCACTTGTACAAATTACGCCAAAACCGTACAACTTGACAGGTATGATAATAATAATAATAAATAAATAAATAAATAAATAAATAAAATGTGATGTGCTATTTTAAAAAAAAAATGTTTTCCAATGTCTAGTGCAGATCTGATTTGAATCAGCAAGCAGCACTATTTTATAGGCTATGTCACGTGATTGATTGTTAGGGATACACTACTGTATATCTTGGTCATAAGTTCCAAATGCTGCCAACACTATAGGCATTCATTGGTATAAGTTATATGTAGGTTTAAAGTACACTAGATATTATATTCAACTTATGAGTAACTTAGAAGTAACATGTGAAAGCAATTGCATAACTTTAATACAACTTATTAGAACATACCTGCAACTTATAGCCAGCGTATACAGAATGCATAAGCGATACGATAGCATACAGTACATCGAAAATTTTGTGCATGCACAAAATTTTTCGATGACCTTGCCCTACTACGACTTATACCAGTTTGCTGTTAACTTATACAAAGCGAATTCATTCAACATATGCCTGTATATTCACCAAATTTATCATATTATGGATAGGATCAGAAATGAGTACATCAGAGGGACAGCACATGTTAGATGTTTTGGAGACAAAGTCCGAGAGGCTAGATTGAGATGGTTTGGACATGTACAGAGGAGGGATAGTGAGTATATTGGTCGTAGGATGCTGAGGTTGGAACTACCAGGCAAAAGGCCCAGAGGAAGACCAAAGAGAAGATTATGCATGCGGTGAAGGTGGACATGAAGGTCGTTGGAGTAAGAGTAGAAGATGCCGAGGATAGGGAGAGATGGAGGCAGATCATTTGCTGTGGCGACCCCTGAAGGGAACAGCCGAAAGGAAAAGAAGAAAGAAGAAGATGTCTGCATACACTGGCTAAATCATCAATGTGTGACGGGGCCTTACACTCACACCCAGGGACAACTTGGAACACCCATTTAACCTAATATGCATGTCTAATGGATAGTGGGAGGAAACCAGAGTACTTGGAGGAAACCTACACAAGCATGGGGAGAACATTGTAATTTCATGTAGAAAAACCCTCACCTAGTCCAGAACTCAAACCCACAACCTTCTTACTATGAGGTGGACGTGCTCACCAGTATATCAGTGTGCGGCCACAAATCAATTAATCACATAAAATCGTGGTAAACTTCTTATGATTGCGCTGCACACTCTTCCGGCTGTAACAGAAATAAATCCTGTGTTGCAGAATGTGGTTCTTTGCCTGGTTCGCACTTCCAATACGGTGGTAGCTTGGTGCTGTTGATTACCATGCTGAGGCAAACTCGTGCCCTGTGTAGTATTATATGATATCTACACCATATAAACAGAAACTATGGTTTAATTATTGCAACATGATGTTATAGTGGTGAGGACGTCTGCCTCACAGTAAGAATGTCCTAGTTTCAAGTCCCTGGCTAGGGCCATTCCTTGCAGAGTCCAAAAACACCTACAGCATATTAACTGGGTTTTCCGAATTGCTGTAAGGTTGTGTGTGTGCACTCATTGGTTCTCTGATGGCATGGTAGGCTCTTCAGGGTGACCTCAACTTCGCCTAGTGTTGACTGAGATAGTCTCACGCATTTTGCACTTAAAGACTAAATGTAGGTAGATATGTAGAATATACAGTGGGACTTTTATTAATATTGGTAATTATAATTCATACTGTCACTTTTAGGTTTTACCGTTTGATTTTGTGGTACCTCATGTAATGAGTGTCCCTTATAATGAATATGAGGTTCGAACTCACCAAAAATCTGATCCATCCAACAAGCAAAAATTCACTTTATGAGCTCTCCTTGAAGTGGCTTTTATGGGCCAATTAGCTTTGTATTCTTCTGCATTTATTCCTCCACAGTCCAAGAATGCCTTGTGCAGTGCTTCTCAATGAATTTCTGTGACACCCCCCTCTAGGAAGAAAAAAAAACATTACATGCCCCCCTAGCGCCTCGTGTGAGACTATAAATAGGTGTTTACTGCATTTCAAATCATTTGCTCAGTGCTTTTTCCCTACACCATAGCATGACATTGAGAGTGCTACTGCCAACTACTATAGTGGATGTGCAATTACACTTAAATCTAATACAGTATGGCGAAAAAGCATGCTCCCCAGGGTCACACCCCACTATTTGAAAAGCACTGGCCTCGTGGGAGCTCATCGCGAGCCTTTTCCTCAGAGGCATTAGTAGCGGGCACATGCACAAAATTCTCCTACTCCTCCTTCTCCTCTGTTATGCATCACTTCCTGTCTTCCCACGTGACATCTTCACTACATGTCAATGTACATGTGTTGTTATTATGAAATATTTATTGTTTTTACATTTTTATTTTTAATATATTAGATCAAGGTTCGGGTTATGAGTTTGGGAGGGGGTTGGAACGGATTAATTGGGTTTCTGTTATTTCTCTTATTAAACTTTTCAGCTTATGAGCTCGCCATTGGAATGGATTAAACTCGTAGCTGAGGTATCATTATATTTAGAGAAAAAGATGCCATTGCACTACAATTTAAACTAAGTAATTCCCACGTGCTCAGTTTTAGATACCTCTACCCTCCGACCCCTACCCAGGCTTTAGCTTCCTTCACCAGGCCTGAGGAGAACACAAGGATACAGCACATTGATTTATGAGCAACAATGTTCTCCCTTTATTTTATTATTCTTCAGCCTTTTGTTAAATTGATATTCACTATGATAAGGAAACACAAGCTTAGTTCAAAGGAAGTGATACAATTAGTTCACACATAACAAGCGTAGATGCGTGGATCGATACAGAAGGGGGCATGGCTGGTTACAGTGCATTCACTTTATGCAGATGTAGAGTCTATGGTTGTGTGCCGTGATGTTCAGGATTCATTCATTCATTCATTTTCTATAAACGCTTAATCCTAATTAGGGTCATTGGGAGGCTGGTGCCCATCCCAACCAACTCCTGGCGAGGACATAGTACACCCTGGACAGCTTGCCAAGCCATCGCAGGCTGGAAACACACTGACGGCTATGCAGCTCCTCTTGTCAAAAGTCAGCAATGGTTCTTTTACATGACCCTCTCACCATAGACAGTGAGAGACATGGCTGCCTTTGCATTATTCATGGACCTTGTACTCTATTTACAATCATTCAAAAAGCTCATAGAAACAGCACAAGACCAACAACACACTTACAGCTCAGTTAATCTGGAGGTCGCCCCAGGTCATAAAGATTGTGGTAATCTGTTCTTTATCAGCACTAATGTGAGCTGTCAGCACTTTTAATTATTGTTGGCTTTTCGCTTGTAGAAGAGAGGATAAAGTGAGTGTTTAAGTGCCTATGGGAGCCATTCACTGACCGATCTCTCATGTAGACAAGATATTTTGGTGAATAAAGGATTTTAAACAGAGAGAAAGGCCTTGCTTCACATCAGCAGAATTTGATCATGACTGGCAGAAAGACATGCTAACCAGTACACCACTGTGCCATTCAGTGCTGCAAGACTAAGGAGCTCAATAAATAACACCTGAATACATGTGTACGGAGGTAAAGCCGTTTTCGAGGCTTCTTTTCCAGAGAAAATGGAAAAAAAGTCAACTGCTTAAGGAAGAAGGGCAGTGGTGGCAAGGGGCTGGATTACTGATCCTAAGGTTAGGGGTTCAAGCCCCACTTTTTTATCGGATTGTTTTAATTTCATTTATTATAGAATTTTGTCTTTTTATTAGGTTGCCTTATATTTATTAACAGGTTGTCACTGCCGTCCCCTTAGTGCAGCTAACTGGATTGTCAAAGGCCAGTCGTGTCTGTCACTGTCCATGGTGAGAGGCATGTCAAATTTGCTTCGGTCATTGCTGACCTTGGTCAAGTGTATTATATATATATATATATATATATATATATATATATATATATATATATATATATATATATATATATATATATAATGTCAAGGATGGTTGTTTGTTGTGGTGCAGAGATGACTGAAGTTCGAAGAGGAATCAGTTATCCCTGTAATATCACTCTGAACTTTAAGAGGCAGTAGTGAGTCAATGTAGTGTTCAGTCTCTGCCCTGACTCACATCAGAAGATTAGACTTGATCAAAACAAGACATTGAGTCCAAGAGGTGCAACTGCAAACACTTTTTTTTTTCAATATTTGGTATTTGACTAACAAAATCTATCCATAACGTAACTTAAGAAGTTAAGTGACAAGTTTTTTTAGCATCATAATCATAAGACATTCATTCATTTAATCTAATCACATAATAAAACTTGGAGGCTCGTGCCTATCTCAGCTGACTCTGGATGAAAGTCTGGTAGATCCTGATCAGCTTGCCAATCCATCACAAGGTCAACACACAGACAACCACTCACACTCATACCTAGGGGCAATTTTCTTACTGTGACGCAGACATGCTAACGTTTACCCCACCATAACATGGCTTGGTAGTAACGCACTGGACCTGATCCCAAGGTTGGGGTTCAAGCCCCTCTCTCAACAGGTTGTCACTGTCACACCAGCCGTGCTGTAGTGGTGGGTACATGCCGTGTACCCACTTGTTTTAGTGACTGAGTGGCGTGTACTGACATAATTTGGTCTACTTTATAGTTGATCAACGTATATATTTCCGCGACTGTAAATAAAAAGCGGAGATGAAGTGCGAAAAGTTTAAAGGCCAAAGGTTATTTTAGTAAATCTAGTCATAAATCTAGTCCATAAACACCATGAATCAGCCTTATAGTATTATACCTCTGATTGGATACTGCTAGCTGAGCTCAAGATTTGTGTCCAATGAACTTCCGGCTTTCATTTGTTTCTTGGAAAAGTACCGCGAATAGTAATGCTAATGACAGTTCTTTCACATGCTTTCTTTTCTCCATTATTTCACATGCCTGTAGATCCATATACAAGCTTTCTAAGGGCATAATTTCTATCATGCGTATATATAATATATTGTTATTTGTGGTTTGCATATTGTACTTCTAATACATGTACCGAGTAACTTCTCAGTGTTTTTTACGCAATTTTTGATAATTGTTAGATAAAATACATATATAACATACCCATTATAGATTTCAGCACGAACATTTTAACAATCTTCTTCTTCTTTTCCTTTCGGCTTTTCCCTTCAGGGGTCACCACAGCTAACCATCCGCCTTCATCTCACCCTATCCTCTGAATCTTCTACTCTTACTCCAACTACCTTCATGTCCTCCTTCACCACATCCATGAATCTTCTCTTTGGTCTTGCTCTCGGCCTTCTGTCTGGTAGTTCCAACCTCAGCATCCTACTACCAATATACTCACTATCCCTCCTCTGTACATGTCCAAACCATCTCAATCTAGCTTCTCTGACTTTGTCTCCAAAACCTCTAACATGAGCTGTCCCTCTGATGTACTCATTCCTGATCTTATCCATCTCCGTTACTCCCAAAGAGAACCTCAACATTTTCATCTCTGCTACCTCCAGCTCAGCCTCCTATCTTTTCCCCAAGGCCACTGTTTCTAAACCATACAACATCGCTGGCCTCATCACCATCTTGTACACTTTTTTTTTCATTCTTGCCGATACCTTCCTATCACACATCACACCGAACACTTTTCTCCAACTATTCCAACCTGCCTGCACACGCTTCTTCACCTCTTTTCCACACTCTCCATTGCTCTGGATTGTTGAGCCTAAGTACTTAAAATCCCCCACCTTCCTTATCTCTGCTCCCTGTAACCTCACCATTCCTCTTGGGTCCTTGTAGTTCATACACATGTAGTCTGTCTTACTGAGGCTAACCTTCATTCCTCTCCTTTCCAGGGCATACCTCCACCTCTCCAGATTTTCATGTACTTGTTCTCTGCTCTCACTACAGATCACAATGTCATCTGCAAACAAACATCATAATCCATGGAGATTCTTGTCTAATCTCGTCTGTCAGCCTGTCCATCACCATAGCAAACAAGAAGGGGCTCAGAGCTGATCCTTGATGCAGTCCCACCTCCACCTTGAACTCTTCTGTCACACCGACAGCACACCTCACCACTGTCCTACATCTCCCATACATGTCCTACACCACTCTAACATACTTCTCTGCCACTCCAGACTTCCTGATGCAATACCACAGTTCCTCTTTCAGCACCCTGTCATATGCTTCTCTGTACTTCTCTATTAACATCCTCAAGGCAAACACTGCATCTGTGGTGGTCTTTCTTGGCATGAAACCAAACTGTTGTTCACAAATGCTGACCTCTGCCCTTAGTCTTGCTTCCATTATTCTTTCCCATAACTTCATTGTATGGCTCATCAACTTTATCCCTCTGTAGTTACCACAACTCTGCACATCTCCCTTGTTCTTAAAATTGGGCACCAGCACACTTTTCCTCCATTCCTCTGGGATACTCTTGCTCTCTAAGACCTTGTTGAATGTTCTTGTCATAAAATCTACTGCTACCTCTCCTAGACACTTCATACCTCCATCGATATGTCATCAGGACCAACTGCCTTTCCACTCTTCATCCTCTTCAATGCCCTCCTCACTTCACCATTACTAATCTTTGCAACTTCCTGGTCCTCAACCGTCACCTCTTCTACTCTTTTTTTCTTTCTCATTTTCCTCATTCATCAGCTCTTCAAAGTACTCTTTCTATCTTCCCAGCACACTTCTGTCATCAGTCAATGCATTTCCCACTCTGTCCATAATCACTCTAACTTGCTGCACATCCTTCCCATCTCTATTTCTCTGCTGTGCCAACCTGTATAAATCATTTTCTCCTTCCTTATTGTCCAATCTAGCATACAAGTCATCATAAGCCCTCTGTTTGGTCTTTGACACCACTACCTTCCCCTTACGCTGTGTCTCCCTGTACTCCTGTTTACTCTCTTCGGTCCTCTCTATATCCCACTTCTTCTAAGCTGACCGCTTCTTTTGTACACACTCCTGCACGTCCTCATTCCACCACCAAGTCTCCTTATCTACTGTCCTTCCAGAGGACACACCAAGTACTCTCCTACCTGTCTCCCTCATCACATTAGCTGTAGTTGTCCAGTCATCTGGAAGCACTTCCTGACCACCCAAAACCTGTTTCAACTCCTTGAAGACAACACAACACCCTTCCTTTTTCAGCTTCCACCACTTTGTCTTCTGCTCTGCTTTTGCCTTCTTCACGTTTCTCACCATCCTGCACACCACCATCCTATGCTGTTTGGCAACACTCTCACCCACTACTACTTTGCAGTCACTGACTTCCTTCGAATTACATCGTCTACACAACATGTAGTCTACCTGTGTGCTCCTACCTCCACTTTTATAAGTCACCCTATGCTCCTGTCTCTTCTGGAAGAAAGTATTCACCACAGCCATTTCCATCCTTTTTGCAAAATCTATCAACATCTGTCCTTCAGTGTTCCTGTCCTGGATATCAAACCTGCCCATCACTTCCTCGTCCCTTCTGTTGTCTGCACCAACATGTCCTTTGAAGTCTGTACCAATGACCACTCCTTCACTTCTGGGGGTACTCGCATCACTTCGTCTTACTCACTCCAGAATCTCTTCTTTTCTTCTCCCTCACATCCTGCCTGTGGGGCATAAGCACTAACATTTTAACAATAAAATGTCTATATTTAAATGATAATGAACATACAGTATTATTTACTAATTTCTTTGTTTTATTTATTTTTTATTGTTTTATTTTTTTCATTGTTTTATTTTTTCTTATTACAGATATAATTGTCAAATTCTGTAAATTTTATAATAGCTCAGATTAACGGCTCTTAAAGTTGAAATGCTCAAAAATGCACCTCTCAGCCTTTCAAATTTCAAAATTTTTCAAAGTCAGACTTCGTGGGCTGAGGTGCTGCTATGCGCCTCGATCACTTCACAACCTCGAATGGTGTACTCACTTATTTCTTGACCATTACAACACTGCCCACCAGTGCAGCTAACTGGGCTATCAAAGGCTGGCCATGTCTCTCACTGTCTATGGTGAGAGGCTGTAAAAGAACCATTGGTGACTTTCATAAAGAGTAGGCTGCATAGCAGTCAGTGTGTTTCCACACTGCAATGGCCTGGCAGGATGTCCAGGGTGTACACGGCCTATGCCCAGAGTCACCTGATATGATTGCCTGCCTCCTCGTGACCCTATTTGGGGTTAAGTGGTTCAGAAAATGAATGAATGAATGAATGAATGAATGAATGAATGAGTGGACATATCTTCTTTTTCTTTGGCCTACATCAGTCTCGAAGGACTATGGAGCTGCGCTCTGGCTGGTATCCCAGCTGGTGATACTCTCCAGTGTGCAGAGCCTGGGTAGGAAGTATGGAGGATAGGCTGTTACCCAAAGCAGCAAGTTCCCCTTCTCGGCACCAAGGGCATAATCCGATACAACTGGGTTCCAGTGCCACTGCAGGAGTTGCCATAACATGGCTATGAACGAACTGCCTCAG
Organism: Plotosus lineatus; assembly: GCA_024760905.1. NCBI lineage: Eukaryota > Metazoa > Chordata > Actinopteri > Siluriformes > Plotosidae > Plotosus > Plotosus lineatus. The sequence goes on along the minus strand of CM045737.1, from coordinate 7,656,312 downwards.
GGGACTCCGACTCCCGATTATAAACATGCTGACAGCTATTCAGTTCTTCTTTACGAAAGTCAGCAATGGTTCTTTTACATGAACCTCTCACCATAGACAGTGAGAGACAAGGCCGGCCTTTGATAACCCAGTTAGCTGTACTGGGGGGACAGTGACAACTTTGTGGAGGGTGGGAATGGACATATAGTCACTTTAAAAGTACTCCATTTCGGTTAAAAATATAAAAACAAATATATTTTTAATTCCAAAGTAAATATACAGTTTATTACATTGGCTTTATAGTCATTATTTATATCGAAAAAACTCAACCATTAGCCTGGCTTTGAGATGATTTTAAAATGATTTGCAACTTCCACCTGGTAGTATGTAATTGAGGATAGATACTGTTCACTTGAACTGTTGATCAATGTCAAGCACCCGTATCAGCACTGGATCAGCACTGGATCAGTGATGAAAGGGGTAAGCATCTTCTCCCACGTCTCTCTCTCTCTCTCTCTCTCTCTCTCTCTCTCTCTCTCTCTCTCTGACACACACACACACACACACACACACACACACACACACACACACACACACACACACACACACACACACACACACACTTCAATTTATGAGGGATATCTTTGTGTAACATCATTAGTCATGAACTCTGCTCTTGCAGGATTAAATGGGCACAGTGGCTTAAAGCTCGGGATAACTCTTATTGTATCTCTCTCATTCTCTATGTGTGAGTGTGTGTGTGTGTGTGTGTGTGTGTGTGTGTGTGTGCCTCTATCTATACAAGCACACAAAGGACGCCATATATAATAAATAAATAAAAGAGCATAATTCTGTACTATATTTCTCTAAACAACACTGGAGCTGCAGGTCCTGCTACCAGGTCTGATCTGGTCCAGCTCAATGACAACTTGTTTCCTATTTTTTTTTTTTTTTATCAAAAGAGCACATAAAGTATCATATTTACATTATAATTGCATATAAAGCTAATGATGTGAATAGTACTGATTATTATATGGCACTAACAGTAATCTGATTGGTCGGTGCTCAAGCATTAAATCACACATCTGGACCAGTTTGTATCTGACTGTTAACTTAGCCATTAGCTGCATTGGCACAGTCACCTCAAAGCAAGAAGTTTCAAGGTTCAGAATTTCAGACAAGAGTATTGCTCTGTGGAGTTTTCACTGGTTTGTGCAGGTTTCCTCTGGGTACACTGGTTTCCTCCAACAGTCCAAAGCCCAGCACATTAAGTCAACTGGCAACTCTGAGTCACTATCTCAGTGTGAATGCGGGTGAATGGTTGTTCGTGTCTGTATTAGTTCTATGATAAATTGGTGACTTACTCAGGGCTCCCGCACCATTCACCTAAAGTCAGCTGGGATTGGTTCCACCTTCCTTCAACTCCCTGGCAGAGGAATATAGATGATTGATTGGTGAATGGATGAAAAAAAGAATGTGAATTCCACCAAGAGAAGATCTTGTTTTCGGGTCCTCCATCAGCTCTGAGAGTTTAATCAGGGGTTGATAATGTGGCTCAGGGGATTCGGGAGCATTACCCATCCATCTCATCTCTCTCCTCAATGGAAATTCCTGCAAATTCATGCATTATGAATAAGTTTACAAAACTTTTATCCTCCATCAAGATGATTTCCACTACAGCATTCATACATATGACACCAAGAGCCCAAAATGTCCATTTGTGTCAAGGTAGATGCATCTCAAGAAGGGGGGAGGTGCCCCAGGCGAAGGGAACCGCCGATGAATCTCCCATGCTATACCGAATAGTTTATACACTGCCCGGTTATAAAAATAATCATCAGTCACTTGCTGTGTAATCCTACCAGGGTTGTGAGGAACCTGAGCCCATCTCAGCCGGCAATGGGCAAAGACAGGCACACCCTGAACAGCCCACGAGACCATCAATAGGCAAACACACAGAACCATTCAGAGCAACACTAAGTAGCAATTCGAAAAAGCCAGTTAGCCTAATTCGCATGTCTTTGGTGTGAGGAAACTGGTGGAACCAGAGAAAACCCACACAAGCATGGGGACAACATGCAAATTTCACCCAGGAACACCCGAGCTTGAAAATTGAACTCAGGACCTTCTTGCTGTGAGGTGGACAAGATAACCACGCCGCCTCCGTGAATAAGACATCTGAAAAACTGGGAGAAACTCAAAGGCAGAAATTGTTCATAAATCATGTGCTCATGGTTCCATTCTTGGTGGAGCAGTGGTGGTCTGATGGTAAAAGGCACAGGATCGCTGATCCTAAGATTGGAGGTTCGAGTCCCACTCTCCACAAGGTTGTCACTGTCCCCCCCCCCCAGTGCAGCTAACTGGGTTATCAAAGGCCGGCCATGTCTCTCATTGTCTATGGTGAGAGGTTCATGGAAAAGAACCATTGTTGACTTTCGTCAAGAGTAACTGTATAACCATCAGCTTGTTTCTAATCAGGAGTCGGAGTCCCCTGAGACACTTCCTTCACAGCCACGTTCTGGCAACTCCTGCAGCGGCACTGGAACCCAGTCTTATCGGCGTTTACCCTTCAATTGGATCCTTCTGATGGTGCTGAGAAGGAAGACTTGCTGCTTGGGTAACAGCCTATCCTCCATACTTCCTACCCAGGCTCTGCGCACTGGAGAGTATCACCAGCTGGGATACCAGCCTGAGCGCAGCTCCATAGTCCTTTGAGACTGATGGAGGCCAAAGAAGAAGAAGAAGATTGTTTCATTCTGTGTAAATGTGTACCAGAGATAACAGACTGGTGTCGTGGTTAAATCTGCCGTAGCTCCGGTGGGAATATCCACAGAACATGCAACTATTTATTTGCCAAATGGCTTAATCCTATTACGGTCAAGGGGAGGCCGAAGCAAAGGCAGAGTGCATCCAATACAGGTGGCCAATTTATACGCACATCACCATTCACACTCACACCTAGGGGCAACCAGAAATGCAATGTAGCCACAGGTGCCCTCACCCAGAGTTGACTGGGATGGGTACCAGCCTGACCGCTTAATCCTAATTAGGGTCACGGGCAGGCTGGTACCCATCCTAGTCAATTCTGGGTGAGGGCACCCTGGACGGCTTGCCAGGCCATCACAGGGTAGAAACACGCTGATGGCTACGCAGCTCCTTTTGTCGAAAGTCAGCAATGGTTCTTTTACATGAACCTCACACCATAGACAGTGAGAGACATGTCCGGTCTTTGATAACCCAGTTAGCAGCACTAGGGGGACAGTGACAACCTGTTGAGAGTGGAGCTTGAACCCTCAACCTTAGAGTCAGCGATCCAGCGCCCTTTACCACCAGGCCACCACTGCCCAGGATTGCCTTGGACTTAGACATAGGACATTCTTGCTGTGAGGTGACATGCTAAACATTACACCATTGTGGTGCCCAATAAGAAACATAAATGCACATAATATTATTGACAAATTCTCTTCATTCCCAGAGCTGACACACAGCCCACCATGAAACGTCATAGAACTGAAGAAAGGAGCAGATATGAATATACCCCCCGTCCCCGTCCACCCCCCGTCCACCCACCCCACACCTGAGACTGATATCTATTTGTCATGCTGGCGCGTCATGCTTGGGGAATTAGACATGTTCACTTAGCAGCCGCTCTACAGACTGACTCATTCGCATTAGTCACAGTGTTTCTCCACCCGCCTTCCTCTCGCTCCTGTCTGTTCAATGCACCCAGGACAGCCGGGACAAGTCAGGGTCTGGCAGGAACAAGCAGTCATGTGCATGAAAACTGATCTACAGAGAGCTGTTTTGAGTGATTGTATGATTTGAGTCACGAATGACTGACTGAAACAAACAGTGTGCTATTAGCAGATTTGTTGTTTTCCCTCCACGCTAATGGTCAGGAATGGCTGTTTGAGTTGTACAGCCAGACGAAACCAGATGATCTGCACCTCAACATGCCTTCATCGAGGATGCGTTACTGAATGATTTCACCTCAAGTAACTGAGCATGTTGTATCCTCTCTTTCTCTGGTAAAGAATGAAATGCGTAGCAGCTCAAACTTGATCAGCTATTTAAAAAAAAATGTAATCGGGCTCAGATGACCACTTTTCAAGCTCTGGCAACTGATGCCACTCATCATTTCTATCCTTTCATGGGAGAAAGACACAGACGGATGGGAAGAGCGAGTAGAATGAGGGGAATAATGTTAGAAGGAAGTGGAGATGAAGGGAAGTCATAAAATGAAGTTAAATAAACTGAAATGAAATGAAGATTTGGAAGCCCAAAGGGAAGAAGGAACACAGTGGTGTTGCCTTGTGTGTCTCCGTCTTACTGGTGTCGTTTAAATGGTACTTGCCTTAGTTAGGGACATGCTGCCCGTTGCTTTGCACTCAGAACTCGTTGAAGTTCAGCATGGACACTTGCCTTCAACTCCCACCAATTGGTTTGGCATCTAACCACATCTCCGGCATGGCAGCATCACCCACAGGCACACATGGGATACAGTGACGTGTGCTGTAACAAAAGAGAGGAAACACGTTTGTGCTTGTTAAGTTTTATTTATTTAGAGGTTTAACTAACAGCTTCATTTCAGTGACTGGATTGCTAATAAAGTTCTTAATAATTGATAAAGCCTGAAGTGTTGCTCTCTTTCATGCTTTACCAGAGACTGCGGCAGCTCTGGTCTAATGCTTAAAGAAGTGGGCTTGGAACCATAAGGTTGCTGGTTCAGTTCCTGAGCGAGTTGTGTGTGTGTGTGTGTGTGTGTGTGTGTATAAAATGTGTTGGAGGGAAAGTAAACTGCACCTGTCTTTCCTCCACCTGTACAGCTGAAGTGCCCTTGAGCAAGAAACCGAATCCCTGAATAACTCTCTGGGAACCCCAATGTGTGGCAGCCCACTGTGTGTGTGTGTGTGTGTGTGTGTGTGTGTGCTCCCTTTGGATGGGATGAATGCAGAGGCAATTATTTACCTTGCAGAATTATTATATATATATATATCAGGGGCAGTGGTGGTCTAGTGGTATAGGGCGCTGGATCGCTGATCCAAAGGTTGGGGGTTCGAGTCCCACTCTCCACAAGGTTGTCACTGTCCCCCCCAGGGCAGCTAACTGGGTTATCAAAGGCGGGCCATGTCTCTCACTGTCTATGGTGAGAGGTTGATGTAAAAGAACCATTGCTGACTTTCGTAAAGAGGAGCTGCAAAGTCGTCAGCGTGTTTCTGTCCCTTGCTAAAAAGGGTTGTGACAGGAAGGGCATCCGACCTAAAAACCTCTGCCAAATCAAACGTGCAAATCAGATGATTCGCTGTGGCGACTCCCAAGTAAAAGGGAAAAAACCGAAAGGAAGACAGACACATATATATATATATATATATATATATATATATATATATATATAACAGGGATCCCACTCTACTTCACACTTCAATTACTGCTTGTAATTATCTGTGTGTGCGTCTGCGTAGCCACGCCCCCCTCTGCCAGAGCCTAGTACTGTATTAGTGTACCTCAGGATAATGTTTAATGATATTTCATACTTATATTTATGATCTATCTTTCTGTAGATTTTATTCCATTTCTATTTCTATTTGTTCTTCAATTTCATTTCACTTTCGACCTTGAACAGTTTTGTTGGTATCTCCGGATGTTTGCAAAACGAATGTTGGTAAGTTGGAGAGCGTCTGTATTTATATTTTATTTACATCTTGTGTTATTTTTTCAATGTTTAATTGTTATTCTAAGAATTTATAGCATTGGATATGTATTTATTGATACAAATATACATGTACATATAGTTGGGGGTGATCCTACTTCGCAGATTTCGATGGTCCCATGGGGATCTCAGTCCCAATTAATGTGAGGGACCACTCGTGTGTGTGTGTGTGTGTGTGTGTGCGCACGTGTGTGTGTGTGTGTGTGTGTGTGTCTCGAGGGGCTGGTGGTGTAGTGATTAGCGTGCTGGGCTCATGATCGCGAGGTTGTGTGTTCAAATCCCAGTTAGACCCCCACTGTGCTAAGACCCCTGGGCAAGGTCTTAACCACTAGTGTGCCTCTGTTCACCCAGCAGTATAAATGGGTTCCAGTAAAAATATACTGGGAACGTAACCTGCAATGGACTAGCGTCCCATCCAGGAGGAGTGACTCCTAGTCTATGTAATCCAGGAATAAGCACCGGCATGATGAGCCGCTGTGGCTCAGGTTTAAAAAGCCCAAAGGACTTTACCTTTTTATATGTATATAAAAATAAACACATTTCCCTGCACATCCATGTCATGGTGCTGTCACTTAGCACACTGACCACGAATACCGCTTTTTAAAGAAACAAATCCTGCCCAAAAGTGACTGAGTTAAAGCCCTGATCTCATTTTGCCAATAAAACCCAGTCATGCCTTCGAGTTGATCAATTTTCAGGTCATGAGCGAGCATGAGGGGTCTGCAACCAATATCATTGACGATATTGCTGCCTGTCAGTGACGTGACACTTTGGACAGTCGTCCCATTTCTTTAAACCTTTTTCCAAATGTTGGACAATTACGCATGATAATCTACTAATCTTTGACTGTTGCCAATTATCCACAATCACAGATAGTCGCAGATAGTTGGGGATTCTGTTGCAGACAGTCTCAGACCTAGATGCCGACCCACAGAGATTTTCATCGTTACTTTATTTGAGTCATTTACAGCATCATGTACACAGTTCTGATTGGTCGGAGACAGTCTGAGACAGTTACCAACTCAAAAAAAAAAAAAAAAAAATCACAGGTAGTCGCTAAAGAATCGCCAAAATTAGATCCAGTCTTATCAGGGCGGAGTGTATTTGAACGGGGAAGATACAGTATGTCCCCACAGGGTTATGAACATCTCACATTTTTGATATTAAATACTGTATTTGAATATCTTCCACTGAAATCTATAGAAGAATTCACAGTTCTCCATCCTTCCATTATCTGTTCCGCTTATCCATCAGGACTAGAACTAGTCTCCGCAGACTTTGCCTGGGAGTTGGGGGTCACACCCTAAACAGGTGGCCAAGGCTATTACAGGGATAAAAAGACATTTTATATTCCTGACTTATAGACACAGGAAATAAACAAAGTAAAATAGTGCAGCAGTACAACGTGGTCCTGGATATTAATCCTGGGGGCTCAGTGTGCATGGGGTTTTCTGATGTTCTCCGTGCTTGTGTAGGCTTCTTCCAGGTACCCCAGTTTCCTCCGACAGTCCAACAACTTGCACATTAGGCTAGTTGCCTGTTCCAAATTGCCCTAGAGGTATGAGTGTGAAAATTTTTATGTATATTGCCGTATGATAGTCTGATGAGCTGTATCCCACCTTTACCCACAGTAGGCACAGATAGGCTCTTGCCTCCCCACGACTCTAATAAGATTCAGCATTTCAGCTAATGAATGCATAAATGAAAAAAAAAAACAAACCTAGAAATGGCAAAGTATTTCAAATGGGGTAATTGAGTTTAGATTAAGGTTGGATTCAGGCGTAGTATTAATTAATTAGCTCCATCAATAATTATATCAATAGAAGGTCATCAGAAGGAAGATGAGAGAGGGGGAGGTGGTGGTGGTGGGGGGGGGGGGGGCTCTGTGTAGATGGAACAAAGCCATTAATACAACAGTACCAGGAGAAGCATCCAGTTTCACATAAATCTTCCCCTGAGCCACTAAATAATTAACAGGCTTCTGCTTCCCAGTGAAAGCTGGTGCACCACAAACTGAATACTGAGCTTCTAGCTCAATGTATGTTATGTAAATATAGTTGTTGAAAGGGAAAAGTAAAAGGAAATCTGTGACGAATTTAAAATGGTTTCAGCTACTGTGAACTTTACAGGTCTGCAGAGTCATCTACAAACTCCTTTCAAGTTATTTGGGGGTCACTGAATTTAAAGGAGCCATTGCTTAGCAACAGCACTGAGAGAAAAGAAAGGAACACTGGTGGCCAAGTACGATGACTCAGTGGCAAATTCCAAAATATATCAGTTGTAAGAGGTATATTTATATATTTTTTTATTTTTTATTCATTTTAGTCAACCACATTCTCTCTCTCTCTCTCTCTCTCTCTCTCTCTCTCTCTCTGTGTGTGTGTGTGTGTGTGTGTGTGTATGTGTGTGTGTGTGTGTGTGTGTGTGTGTGTGTGTGTGTGTGTCTTTCTCCCTTTGTAGGTCTATCTATCTTGTATTTACTGCTTTATTCTGGTCATGTTTGGAGTGGATGTAGATTATATTTCAGGCGCCCCCAACGCATATACAGTCTACACAAAAATCGCATTTTAATTACAGAGTCAAAGCCAGGTGAAGTAGTACAAGCCAAGGCCACTAC
>CM045737.1:7570506-7640506 GCA_024760905.1 Plotosus lineatus | reverse complement strand
GGGCTCTGCCCACACACTCGTGCAGCCGATGGAGCAATTGTATTTAAATGGACGGGATGTTGTATTTAAAGCGGAATTATTGTACCAGTTTGAAAGATCAGAGGTCCTGATTCAATATTAACTTGCTTCCTTGCAAGATTGGAGGTCTTGTCCAACGGAGCATTCTGTTTTCATTTCTCCTTCTGCTTCAATATCGTTCCGAAATAATCGCCTCCATCACTGTATTTCTGCTTTTCTGTATTTTCCGGGTCCATAATGGATAACGAAAAAACTTCACGAGCCAACATTCCTGTTCAACTCTCCTTCACACATGTGACAAACAGGAAGTATGGGTACAAGAAGTATGGGTACAGTTCAGCTGCCTCCTGGCCAATGGGAGGTCAGCGGGGCGGGATGTTGGGAGACAGCCAATGAGAGAGCAACTCAAGCATTGTTTGAATTTGTGAATGGCGTATTTGAATTTTTGAATGGCGCGTGCTTTCGTAAAAAGAGGGTGAAAATTTAGGAAAATGATTTTTGTAACCTGGATTTTTCGTATCCAGAGGATTTCGTAAGTAGAGGGCCAACTGTACTTTTGAAATATATAGATTTTCAGCCATTGTTTGAATACTCCCAGTGTCTCAGCTGTGTAAACACCTAGAGGCAGTTATTTGCACCATCGCAGTGCAGAACAGTAGAGTTTTGAATCCTGTTTTCCTTGTCCCTGGATTGAAGGGGGACCAGTCTAACAGTGGTTCAGTATTAGAGAGAATGCACTACAGTATGTGGTATAAGTGCTTTGAGGTTTGCTGGCATAATTTTGGCTTTTTAGTCAAGGATTAATGTTTTAAGTTTAATGTGAACAGATACAGGATGCCAAGCTGTGCAGCTGCATTCTAGATCAGTCGCAGAGGTTAAAGGGTACCTGTCGTGAAAGCGCTCATATACCTAATTTGATGTATTGTATATAGCTAGTGACGATACACTTATAAGGCATTTATTATATTCTCTCACAAACCAGCTTTAAATGATTTATGGGCTTCACTAACGTCAAGTTTCAGAGCACAGGAGTTTTTCAGCGTCGCATTTCCTGTGACGTCACATCGTTGACAAAGCCTCCACCGGAACTGCAAGATTGCAATGTAAACATAAGGCTATATACCTGACACAACACAAGCTCACGGAAAATTGGAAAAAAACAGACATTATAGTATTTTTTTTTTTTTTTTTTTAACCATGGACGAAGACAATGTTGTAGAAGGAGCAGGAGGTTATTTATATGAACCACTGAAGAAAGCCTATTCACATTTAGTGAAATCGGACCAGGAAAGTGACGACTCGGAGGACGATATTGGAGAGTCGGCAGAAGCTCTTACACGGGAAAATTGTAGCAAACAACCACCAAATATTTGGTGCTCTTGTGGAAAATGCGTGCGTCAAAAAACCGATCAGGAGTGCTACTGTTGTAAACAACATGAATTGCTTGAGGAAAATATACTGACATTCTGCAATTGGCGATACTACTGTCAATGATGTTACGTCACAATGACCTTTGACCCCTGTGAAAAAAAGCCAACATGTCTGCGCGCTGAACCTTCGTGAGCAAGGAATGTCATACAGAAGAAAAGGAAATGTGGACTTATACATAACCTACCGACATCACACGATGATTAAAAGTTAATGATAAGGTATAGTGGATCTTTTTTTAACACTGTCAATTTTGGGTACAGGTTCCCTTTAAATGATGCTCAGTCTGGATCTTCTTCAGTCACTGCTCCAAGCCTCGGGGTAACCTTAGACAATCACCGAAGAAGAGATCAAAGAGCCATCCAGAGAGATCACAAGATCCTGATGTAGAAATAAAATGGAATTCTCAGAAATTCTACAGATACCACAGTTGACCAGAAATATTGTTGTAGTATCGAAGGTAGTCGTATTTGCATGTAATAAGCATCACTTTGGATGCATTAGAAGGTTCAACATTCTTGTTTTTAAGAAAGAAATCTGTACAGAGGTTTACTGAGCTTAACAAAATCATTCGGTTATCTGTTAGAAATGATGGGCAGCGGTGGTCTAGTGGTAAAGGTGGCTGGATCACTAATCCTAAGATTGGGGGTTCAAGCCCCACTCGCCACAGGTTGCCAGCCCCCCCCCCATCCCAGTACAGCTAACTGGGTTATCAGAGGCTGGCCATGTCTCTCACTGTCTATGGTGAGAGGTTCATGTAAAAGAACCATGGCTGACTTTCGCAAAGAGTAGCTGCATAGCCAACAGCAATGGTCTGGCGAGCTGTCCAAGGTGTACTCTGCCCTTGCCCGGAGTCGGCTGGGCTGGGCGCCAGCCTCCCTGCGACCATAATTAGGATTAAGTGGTTACTGCTGATGAACTATTATAAATGAGAGACATGCAAATATTTTTACAGTTTAATTTAACTTTATTACATCCATCCATTCATCGATTTGCTGAATTGCTTCGTCCTAGTGGTCATGGGGAGGCTGGAAACTGCCTTAGCCTAGTCTGGATGAAGGCACTATGCCACGAATAACTCCCCAGATCATTGCAGGGGACAAACAACTATTTATAAACAACTAAAAATAAAATAAACAACTACAATTAGAAACAGCCAATTAGCTTAATGTGCATGCCTTTGAACTGTGGGTGGAAAACAGAACACAATGAGGAAACCCAAGAAAGCACATAGAGAGAACACGCAAATACAGAAACCAAGCCTGAGAATCGAACCCAGTATCTTCTTGCTGCGAGGCGGATATACTAATCACTACAACACCGCACTTCCCTGTAGTCAATTACAATTCAGTTCAATTGTTTTTGTCTGTTCGTTGAAAAATATACTTAAATCTGAAAAGCAAAAATTTGAATAAAATTTAAAAAGAACTAGCTTGTCCTGCTTTGGCCGTAATAATAGTCAACATTTTTCCTGGCAGTCACATTACTGTGTGGCTGAAGTGAAGGGCACATGTAAATATGCAGAACTATTTATGAAGCTGGGGCAGCACCGTGGCAGAGTGGTTAGCACGTCCACCCCACAGCAAGAAGGTTCTGGATTCAATTCCCAGCCCGGGCGTTTCTGTGTGGAGTTTGCATGTTCTCCTCGTGCTTGTGTGGGTTTCCTCCAGGTACTCTGTTTTCCTCCCACAGTCCAAAAACATACACAGTAGGTGAATAGGCTGTTCCAAATGACCCCGCGTAAGTATGAATGTTTGTCTGAGTGTCACTCCTACAGTGAGCTGGCAAGATGGCCAGGATGTACCTCAGCTGAGACTGGTGCCAGCCTCTCTGCGGCCCTAATCATGATTAAGCGGTTCAGAAAATAAATCAATGAATATTTATGAAGCCTACCGATAGACCAGGCATAGGGTATACAAATCACAGTTCAAGCTTAATGTAGGACAGGTGTAGGTGAAATGATCAGACAGACAGACAGAGTATCATAACCAAAATTTGGAACGTGTTTATATGGTTGTTTAATAAGCCTTTGATTGTGGATGCTTCTGGAAAGTGCCGGTGCGCTGTAGTTCTCTGCCGTTTAAACAAGTAAGGGCGGGGAACGTTGCTCAGGTAGTGCTGACTACATGGGAAAATGCAAAGAGACTGTAACACTGGCATTGTTTTTACAGGTTGTTTCATAGCTTACAGAATACTTTGTCCAAGATTGTTCGCAAACTTTGAAGAAAATACAGTGTGATCAATTTGTAAATCGATCAAATCATATGTATAAGCTCACTGGGTTATCAAAGGCGGGCCATGTCTCTCACTGTCTATGGTGAGAGGTTCATGTAAAAGAACCGTTGCTGACTTTTGTAAAGAGGAGTTGCAATGCTTCAGCGTGTTTCTGTCCCTCGCTAAAGGGTTGTGTCAGGAAGGGCATCCGATGTAAAAACCTCTGCCAAATCAAACGTGCGAATCACATGATTCGCTGTGGTGACTCCTGAAAAAGGGAAAAAGCCGAAAGGAAAAGAAGAAGACAGTACCCCCTGTTGGTCATGTTGTTCTACTACGTTTCCAAAGAAACACAATGTTAAAGAATCCTATAAAAATTCCTGAATCCAGAATTTGATCTGGTTCATCCTGTTCCAAATTGTCACTTATGTTAGAGAGTTCATGAAAATGAATTCTTCACATTGCATTTTGTGTAATTCTGATTACAACCACATTAACGAATTCTGTTAACAAACACACAAACATCAAAGAAATATCCTCAGTGGAGGTAATTAATACTCCAGAATGGCAAAGCGCTTTTGTGTTGTGTGATTTTACCAGATGCTATGTGATAGAAATTAGAAAGAAAGAAAGAAAGAAAGAAAGCTGCTCAGTCTTTGTAAATCCAGCATGCTCAAATTTTCCTGAGACTTTCTCGGAATCTGTCGAATACTTACCAAATCAATTCATTTAAAGATTTATAAATAGGGGGCACGGTAGCATATTGGTTAACACAGCTTCCTTACAGCAAGAAGGTCCTGGGTTTGATTCCCAGTTCTGGCGTTTCTGTGTGGAGTGTATATGTTCTACCAGTGTATCCTCCCACAATCCAAAAACATGCACAGTAGAATAATTGGCTGTTACAAATCACCCCCCAGATGTGTGTGAATGGTTGTGTGAGTGTCATCCCTGCAATGGCCTGGTAACCTGTCAAGAGTGTACCTTGTCCTCATCCAGAGTTGGCTGAGATGGACACCAGCCTCCCTGTGACCCGAATTAGGATTAAGTGGCTTACAAAGTGAATGGATTTACTTGGATTCATTGTATTTATACTCTCTCTCTCTCTCTCTCTCTCTCTCTCTCTCTCTCTCCTTTTACAATTTGTATTGCATAACACTGATTGGAGTATAGCTGTTTCAGTGAAGGCCATGCCCAGAGAGGCAGTGTCTCTTAGGATGTGTCAGAAATGCCACTTGTTTCCTTCACTGCTCCCTACAGAGGTGCCATCAGTCTCTGACATTTACATTACCGACTACAGCATTAAAGATGGCACACAGAAAAGGGAGGGGAGAAAGAGGGGCAGGGGAGCTAGAGAGAGAGAAAGAGAGATGTGCGGGTAAGAGAGAAAGGTGAAAGAAAGCTGAGAAAGAGGGATCAGGAGAGGGAGGAGGAGGCGAGAGCGGAATGAGAAAGAGATGTAGAGTAAGAAACAGAAGGAAGAGGAAAGAAAGGTGAAAATAGACAGATTTTTATAGAAGATCTAATAGCGATGAAAATGTTGCATCCCCAAGAGTGCGGTAAGAAAAAGGAGTAAAACACACACACACACACACACACACACACACACACACACACACACACACACACACACACACACACACACACACACACACATACACACAGGTGTGTGCATGTATGCACACAGACACTCATGCACACACACATACACATACACTCTCTCTCTCTCTCTCTCTCTCTCTCTCAAACACACACACAAACACACATATGCACACACACACACACACACACACACACAGAGACACACGCACACACACACACACACACACACACAAACAAACACACATAAGAAAACAACTATACACAAAAATACAAACGCATGAAAAAACACACATACATGCAGAAATACACACATGCTCAAGCACACATGCACAAACACACACATACACGCACAAACACACGTATGCACAAACAAACACATAAACAAACACATGCACAAACACACACATGCACAAACAAACACACACATACAAACAAATGCACACACACACACACTTATGCACAGACACACACACACACACACACACACACACACACACACACACACACACACATATATCATATATGTCAACTCTGATTGGTACATCAAGGCACCCCCCTTGTTAATTATAGCTCTTTCCGAGAGATAACATCATATATCAAGTTTACCTCCACGGCTTCTCTATCGCTTCGGGTTTTTTGTTCCTTTTTTCTAGGTCCTTGTACAGAGGGGAATGGCTGAAATAAAATAATCTTTCACTCACTTTAGTGAATAAGCTCCTCATACAACAGTCTTAGAAATCATCCAACTATTAAATAGTGCAGTGAGTAAATCACACAATTGATCTTCTAGAGGTATGATCATCAACAATATATAATTTACATATATTTATATTATATTTCATTGGAGATGACTTCACTGGACAGTTCTCCATTTTGGGATTACAAATACAGTCGGCACTCTACTTACAAAAACCTCTGAATACGAAAAATCCAGGTTATGAAAAACATTTTCCTAAATTTTTGCCCTCTGTATACGAAACAACCTCTTCTTACGATAAGCGCCAAACATTCAAAAATCCAAACAATGCACGAGTTGCTCTCTCATTGGCTGTCTCCCAACATCCCACCCCGCTGGCCTCCCATTGGCCAGGAGGGAGCTGAACTGTACCCATACATCCTGTACCCATACTTCCTGTTTGTCCCATGTGAAAAGGAGAGTTGAACAGGACTGGTGGCTCGTGAGTTTTATTGAGAGTGATCATTGCAGTGTTATATTTCGTTATCCATCATGGACCCCAAGAAAGTGATTCCCGGTGACACCGAAAAGAAGAAGCGGGCTCCATTATCAATCGAAGTGAAGCAGGAGATAATCAAAAAGTATGAAAGTGGGATGCGGTTAAGCGAAATCGCAAAGGAGTATGGCTGAAACCCCTCTACAATCGGGATGATATTGAAGCAGAAGGAGGCATTAAAAGCAGACATACAGTGACGGAGGTAATTATTTCGGAAAAAACAACTGCCATATTTAAGGACCTCGTGAAGGACGGTGGAGGTGAGGGTTCTTCAGACCAGCAACCCCCGGACTTTAAAGCATCACATGGGTGGTTTGAGAGATTTAAAAAAGGTAAATAATTTTCTTTTACTTTTAACACATATTTCATACATTTTTCATACAAAATTGGTGTACTTTTATAATTTTTAAAGGGTTGATGGGGTAGTCTTGGGAGCCTTGGAACGAATCACGCGTTTTGCATGTAAAATGCACCTCTACTCACGAAAACTACAGTTTACGAAAAAGGCACTGTAACGGATTAATTTCGTAAGTAGAGGACAGACTGTATCTTTAAATGAAGGGAATATCATCCTCCTTCCAAAGAGATTACAATTGCTGTTTTCATATCCATATTGATGCTGTTAATGATCAATAATTAATTCTAGTACGTGATCAGGAAGTCCATTTATTTCCACAGGCCTTCCTTAATTCACAGGTCAAAACACACAGTGCTCCAGGTGGCACCTGATACCTCAGAAGAAATACAACACATCGTGCTTTGTATGTGTAGTCAGGCGACATTAATTTGTCCAATTACATTTCAATCACTTTTTGAAACATTTATCTTTATTTCTACATATCTAAAACATTTAACTGTTTTTCTACATATATTTAATTACTTCAAGCTTGAGTGTGTCTTATTATGACAGTGGAGGAGTAATTGCCTGGTGCTATCTCTTTTTAAAATGCTCTCAGTTAGTCATGTTGGAGTCCACACCTGCACGCTGCACTAATACATTCCTTTTTTTAACAATTGAGCATAATAACCCCCCTCTGTGTATCTTTCTGTGTGTGTGTGTGTGTGTGTGTGTGTGTGTGTGTGGTGTGTGCGCTTGCGAGCATGTGTGTGTATGTGCGTGTGTGTGTGTGTCTGTCTGTCTGTCCGTCTGTCTGCCTGTGTGTGTGCGTGTGTGTGTGTGTGTGTGTGTGTGTGTGTGTGTGCGTGTGTGTGTGTGTGTGTGTGTGTGTGTGTGTGTGTTGAGGTACACATGCTACTTCTGAGATACCGGTGAATCTGAGGCTTTTGCTCTTTTGAATAATGTGATGCATCCTGATCTGATTCTGAATCTCATGATCTGAATGGAGTCCTGATCTTAGAAGATCCTCGATCCTGCTGATGATCCATATAGACCTAAATATTAACTCAGAAACTGTGCAGATGACGTTTCACTGCTGGTGATGTAAACACTTTTACTGACATGATAAATCTACACTACAGTGGACTACAGTCACCATCACAGCTATAAGAGAACCAGCAGGACTTCGTGTGCAACTCCAGGGAAGTTTCTACTACTTCTTCTTCTTGTCCTTTCAGCTTTTCCCTTCAGGGGTTGCCACAGCGAATCATCTGCCTCCATCTCACCCTATCCTCTGCATCTTTTTCTCTTACACCAACTGCCTTCATGTCCTCCTTCACCACATCCATGAATCGTTTCGTTGGTCTTCCTCTAGGCCTTCTGCCTGGTAGTTCCAACCTCAACATCCTATTACCAATATACTCACTATCCCTCCTCTGTACATGTCCAAACCATCTCAATCTAGCCCCTCTGACTTTGTCTCCAAAACGTCTCACATGTGCTGTCCCTCTGATGTGCTCATTCCTAATCCTATCCATCTTCGTTACTCCCAAAGAGAACCTCAATATTTTCATTTCTGCTACCTCCAGCTCTGCCTCCTGTCTTTTCCCCAGGGCCACTGTTTCTAAACCATACAACATCGCTGGCCTCAACACTGTCTTGTATTACTTTTCCTTTCATTTTTGCCGATACTTTCCTATCACACATCAAACCGGACACTTTTCTCCAACCATTCCAACCAGCCTGCACACACTTCTTCACCTCTTTTCCACACTCTCCATTGCTCTGGATTGTTGAGCCTAAGTACTTAAAATCTTCCACCTTCCTTATCTCTGCTCCTTGTAACCTCACCGTTCCTCTTCGGTCCTTGGCATTAATACACATGTATTCTGTCTTACTGAGGCTAACCTTCATTCCCCTCCTTACCAGGGCATATCTCCACCTCTCTAGGTTTTCCTGCACTTGTTCTCTGCTCTCACTGCAGATCACAATGTCATCTGCAAACATCATAGTCCATGGAGAATTTTGTCTAACCTCGTCTGTCAGCCTGTCCATTGCCATAGCAAACAAGAAGGGGCACAGAGCTGACCCTTGATGCAGTCCCACCTCCACCTTGAACTCTTCTGTCACACCGATCGCACACCTCACCACTGTCTTACATCTCTCGTACATGTCCTGCACCACCCTACCCTAACATACTTCTCTGCCACTCCAGACTTCCTCATGCAATACCACAGTTGCTCTCTCGGCACCCTGTCATATGCTTTCTCCAGATCCACAAAGGCGCAATGCAGCTCCTTCTGACCTTCTCTGTACTTCTCTATTAACATCCTCAAGACAAACAATGCATCTGTGGTGCTCTTTCTTGGCATGAAACCAAACTGTTGTTCACAAATGCTGACCTCTGCCCTTAGTCTTGCTTCCACTATTCTTTCCCATAACTTCATCGTATGGCTCATCAACTTTATCCCTCTGTAGTTGCCACAACTCTGCACATCTCCCTTGTTCTTAAAAATGGGCACCAGCACACTTCTCCACCATTCCTCTGGCATCCTCTCACTCTCTAAGACCTTGTTGAATGTTCTTGTCAGGAAATCTACTGCTACCTCTCCTAGACACTTCCATACCTCCACCGGTATGTCATCAGGGCCAACTGCCTTTCCACTCTTCATCCTCTTCAATGCCCTCCTCACTTCACCCATACTAATCTTTGCTACTTCCTGGTCCTCAAGGGTCATCTCTTCTACTCTTTTTTCTCTCTCATTTTCCTCATTCATCAGCTCTTCAAAGTACTCTTTCCATCTTCTCAGCACACTTCTGTCATCAGTCAATACATTTCCCTCTCTGTCCTTTATCACTCTAACTTGCTGCACATCCTGTCCATCTCTATTTCTCTGCTGTGCCAACCTGTATAAATCATTTTCTCCCTCTTTACTTTCCAACCGAGCATACAAGTCACCATACACCCTCTGTTTGGCCTTTGACACCGCTACCTTCGCCTTACGCTGTGTTTCCCTGTACTCCTGTTTACTCTCTTTGGTCCTCTCTATGTCCCACTTCTTCTTAGCTAACCTCTTCTTTTGTACACACTCCTGCACTTCCTCATTCCACCACCAAGTCTCCTTATCTCCTCTCCTTCCAGATGACACACCAAGTATTCTCCTACCTGTCTCCCTGATCACATTAACTGTAGTTGTCCAACTCCTTGAAGACAACACAACACTCTTCCTTTTTCAGCTTTTACCACTTTGTCTTCTGCTCTGCCTTTGCCTTCTTCATCTTCCTCATCATCAGTGTCATCCTGCACAACACCATCCTATGCTGTTTGGCAACACTCTCACCCACTACTACTTTGCAGTCACTGACTTCATTCAAATTACATCGCCTACACAAGATGTAGTCTACCTGTGTGCTCCTACCTCCACTTTTATAAGTCACCCTATGCTCCTGTTTCTTCATGAAGAAAGTATTCAACACAGCCATTTCCATCCTTTTTGAAAAATCTATCAACATCTGCCCTTCTGTGTCCCTGTCCTGGATACCAAGCCTGCCCATCACTTCCTTGTCCCCTCTGTTTGCTGCACCAACATGTCCATTGAAGTCTGCACTAATGACCACTCTTTCACCTCCGGGGTTACTCTGCATCAATTCATCTAACTCACTCCAAAATCTCTTCTTCTCTTATTCTCTTCTAGCTAAACATCCTGCCTGTGGGGCATAAGCACTAACAACATTGAACATCACACCTTCGATTTCTAACTTGAGACTCATCACTCTGTCTGACACTCTTTTCACTTCTAGAATATTCCTGACAAACCCCTCCTTCAAGACGTCTCCTTCTGCATTTCTCTTTCCATCCACACCATGATAAAACAGCTTAAACCCTGCTCCTAAGCTTCTAGCCTGGCTACCTTTCCACCTGGGCTCCTGAACACACAGTATGTCCACCTTCCTACTCTGCATCATGTCAGCCAGCTCTCTATCTTTTCCTGTCATAGTTCCAACATTCAAAGTCCCTACTCTCAGTCCTAGACTTATTGACTTGACTTATAGATGTATTTTGGCAAAAGTTTTACTCCAGATGCCCTTCTTGTCGCAACCATCTGCATTTATCTGGGCTTGGGCCTGGCATGAGGATGGGAACCTTTTTGTGCCCATCCTCAAAGCTGCATTTATGGACAGCTGCTTCATTAACCCAAATTCAAACTTTCGAACTCTGGGCTAATAGTCACGCATCTTATTGACGCACCACTCCGGAGCCCCTTTCTTGCCATATTTATAATGTTTTTACTTAATAAATAGGGTATCACTTCTACATGTGATGTTGGGATCACTGACACAGAAGTAAAAGAGAATAATCTACTAATAAAGACCAGATGGACTGGACAGTGAAAACATGCTGCAGCGATCAACAATTTCAGCATCTGGAACTCATTTAGCCTGAGTGTGCCTTTTTTTAACATTTAAACACAAACAAATTCAAATGCACTACCTAATAAACTGTTAGCTGAGGAAATGATAACATGTGGAATGTGCATCAAAAAACAAGTTATCTGTCACATGGCTTTCGTAATGTTTCACAATTTACATACAATTTACTTTTACAAACAGTAGACTAATGTGTTAGCTTTATAGCTTTGTATATGCTCAGCACGAAAACATACCAACTGGAAGTTTGGCATAACAACACAAATCAACCTTGTTGCCTTTCACAGTCAACATTACAAAAGGTCCCTTTGAAATTAAATGCTTTTTTAACATTTCCTTTTAAACCAACTGTGCATACGTCCCATTCAAAAATGAGCCTAGTAGGATTATAGGTTGGCTGGAGCCTATCTCAACTGGAAGGACGCACAGTACAGCCTGAACAGCTCCTCATGCCATCAAAGGGAACACACCCATCAATTCACGCACACCCATCAATTCACACACACACTCACACACACACACACACACACACACACACACACACACACTGAGAGGCAATTCGGAAAGGCCAATTAGCCTAATATGCATATTTTTGGGCTGCGTAGAGAAACCAAAGTACAAACCAGATTCCAAAAAATGTTGGACATTATACAAACTGTGAATAAAAACTGAATGCAATAATGTGGAAGTGCCAAATTTCAATATTTTATTCCGAATAGAACATAGATGACAACTTAGAAAATGTATCATTTTAAAGGAAAATGTTTTGATTTTAAATTTCATGGTGTCAACAAATCTCAAAAAAGTTGGGACAATTAGCAATAAGAGTCTGGAAAAATCAATTGCACTTATAATGAACAGCTGGAATACCAATTACCACTAATGAGATCCATTGGCAACATGACTGAGAATAAAAAGAGCTTCTCAGAGTGGCAGCATCTTTCAGATCCCCACAATGTTGCGCAGAAAGATAGTGGAGCAATATCAGAAATATCAGAAAGGTATTTCCCAGTGAAAAATTGCAAAGAATCTCCAGTGCATAACATCATCCAAAGATTCAGAGAATCTGGAACATTCTCTGTGCTTAAGGGTCAAGGCCAAAAAACCATACTGGATGCCTGTGATCGTCGGATGGCACTGCACCACAAACAGGAAAGCTACTGTAAGGAAAATCACAGAATGGGCTCAGCAATACTTCCAGAACCCATTGTCGGTGAACACAATCCACCGTGCCATATTGTGGTTCTTTATGGAAAACTTGGACTCCATGTCATCCGGAATAAAGAGGACAAGGACAACCCAAGTTGTTATCAGCGTGTTGCCTGAGTGCCTGTGGAATGGACAGCTTGCACATCTGGAAAGGCACTGTCAATGCAGAAAGGTAATTTGAGATTCTAGTACAACATATGCTAACATCCAGACGCCGTCTCTTTCAGAGAAGACCTTGCATTTTTCAACATGATAATGCCAGACTACATGCAGCATTAATTAAAACATCATGGCTGCGTAGGAAAACGTTCCGGGTATTGAAATGGCCAGCCTTGCAGTCCAGATCTTTCACCTATAGAGAACATTTGGCGCATCATAAAGAGGAAGGTGTAACAAAGAAGGCCCAAGACAGTTGAACAGTTTGAGGTCTGTATTAGGCAAGAATGGGACAGCGTTCCTATTTCTAAACTTGAGAAACTTGTCACTTCAGTCCCCAGACGTTTGCAGACTGTTGTAAGAAGAAGAGGGGACGCTTCACAGTGGTGAAAATGACTTTGTCTCAACTTTTTTGAGATTTGTTGACACAATGAAATTTAAAATTAAGATATTTTCCCCTTAAAATGACACATTTTCTCAGTTTAAACTTTTGACCCGGTCATCTATGTTCTATTCAGAATAAAATATTGAAAAATTTGGCACTTCCACATCATTGCATTTAGTTTTTATTCACAATTTGTATAGTGTCCCAACTTTTTTGGAATCCGGTTGGTACCCGGAGTAAACCCACGTGAGCAACGGGAGAACATGCAAACATCACAAAAGAAAAAAATCGGAACACAGGACTCCGACCCAGGACCTTCATGCTCATGAGTCTATCACAGGGCCAACAGACACACACACAGCAGTTCACTCTCACAGCTAGGGTAATTTGGAACATCCTTCTTCTTCTTCTTCTTCTTTTCCTTTTGGCTTTTCCCTTCAGGGGTCGCCACAGCGAATCATCTGCCTCCATCTCATCCTATCCTTTGCATCTTCTTCTCTTACACCAACGACCTTCATGTCCTCCTTCACCACATCCATGAATCGTCTCTTTGGTCTTCCGCCTGGTAGTTCCAGCCTCAGCATCCTATTACCAATATACTCACTATCCCTCCTCTATACATGTCCAAACCATCTCAATCTAGCCTCTCTGACTTTGTATCCAAAACGTCTTACATGTGCTGTCCCTCTGATGTGCTCATTCCTAATCCTATCCATCGTCGTTACTCCCAAAGAGAACCTCAACATTTTCATCTCTGCTACCTCCAGCTCTGCCTCCTGTCTTTTCCCCAGGGCCACTGTTTCTAACCCATACAACATCGTTGGCCTCAACACCGTCTTGTACACTTTTCCTTTCATTCTTGCCGATACCCTCCTATCACACATCACACCGGACACTTTTCTGCAACCATTCCAACCTGCCTGCACACGCTTCTTCACCTCTTTTCCACACTCTCCATTGCTCTGGATTGTTGAGCCGAAGTACTTAAAATCCTCCACCTTTCTTATCTCTGCTCCCTGTAATCTCACCGTTCCTCTTGGGTCCTTGTCATTCATGCACATGTATTCTGTCTTACTGAGGCTAATCTTCATTCCCCTCCTTTCCAGGGCATACCTCCACCTCTCTAGATTTTCCTGCACTTGTTCTCTGCTCTCACTACAGATCGCAATGTCATCTGCAAACATCATAGTCCATGGGGAATCTTGTCTAACCTCGTCTGTCAGCCTGTCCATCACCAT
Organism: Plotosus lineatus; assembly: GCA_024760905.1. Taxonomy (NCBI): domain Eukaryota; kingdom Metazoa; phylum Chordata; class Actinopteri; order Siluriformes; family Plotosidae; genus Plotosus; species Plotosus lineatus. The sequence continues at coordinate 7,626,262 of CM045737.1, read as the reverse complement.
AGCAAACAAGAAGGGGCTGAGAGCTGACCCTTGATGCAGTCCCACCTCCACCTTGAACTCTTGTGTCACACCGACAGCACACCTCACCACTGTCTTACATCTCTCATACATGTCCTGCACCACTCTAACATACTTCTCTGCCACTTCAGACTTCCTCATGCAATACCACAGTTGCTCTCTCGGCACCCTGTCATATGCTGTCTCCAGATCCACAAAGGCACAATGCAGCTCCCTCTGACCTTCTCTGTACTTCTCCATTAACATCCTCAAGGCAAACACTGCATCTGTGGTGCTCTTTCTTGGCATGAAACCAAACTGTTGTTCACAAATGCTGACCTCTGCCCTTAGTCTTGCTTCCACTATTCTTTCCCATAACTTCATCGTATGGCTCATCAACTTTATCCCTCTGTAGTTGCCACAACTCTGCATGTCTCCCTTGTTCTTAAAAATGGGCACCAGCACACTTCTCCTCCATTCCTCTGGCATCCTCTCACTCTCTAAGACCTTGTTAAATGTTCTTGTCAGAAAATCGACTGCTACCTCTCCTAGACACTTCCATACCTCCACCGGTATGTCATCAGGACCAACTGCCTTTCCATTCTTCATCCTCTTCAATGCCCTCCTCACTTCACCCTTACTAATCTTTGCTACTTCCTGGTCCTCAAGGGTCACCTCTTCTACTCTTTTTTTCTCTCTCATTTTCCTCAGTCATCAGCTCTTCAAAGTACTCTTTCCATCTTCCCAGCACACTTCTGTCATCAGTCAATACATTTCCCTCTCTGTCCTTTATCAATCTAACTTGCTGCACGACCTTCCCATCTCTATTTCTCTGCTGTGCCAACCTGTATAAATCATTTTCTCCCTCCTTACTTTCCAACCGAGCATACAAGTCATCAAACGCGATCTGTTTGGCCTTTGACACCGCTACCTTCGGCTTACGCTGTGTCTCCCTGTACTCCTGTTTACTCTCTTCGGTTTTCTCAATGTCCCACTTCTTCTTAGTTAACCTCTTCCTTTGTACACACTCCTGCACTTCCTCATTCCACCACCAAGTCTCCTTATCTACTTTCCTTCCAGATGACACACCAAGTATTCTCCTACCTGTCTCCCTGATCACATTAGCTGTAGTTGTCTAGTCATCTGGATGCACTTCCTGACCACCCAAAGCCTGTTTCAACTCCTCCTTGAAGACAACCCGACACTCTTCCTTTTTCAACTTCCACCACTTTGTCTTCTGCTCTGCCTTTGCCTTCTTCACCTTCCTCACCATCAGCATCATCATGCACACCACCATCCTATGCTGTTTGGCAACACTCTCATCCGCTACTACTTTGCAGTCACTGACTTCCTTTAAATTACATCGCCTGCACAAGATGTAGTCTACCTGTGTGCTCCTACCTCCACTTTTAGAAGTCACCCTATGCTCCTGTTTCTTCTGGAAGGAAGTATTCACCACAGCCATTTCCATCATTTTTGCAAAATCTACCAACATCTGTCCTTCTGCGTTCCTGTCCTGGATACCAAACCTACCCATCACTTCCTTGTCCCCTCTGTTTCCTGCACCAACATGTCCATTGAAGTCTGCTCCAATGACCAATCTTTCATCTCTGGGGGTACTCTGCATCACTTCATCTAACTCCCTCCAGAATCTCTCCTTCTCTTCTCGCTCACATCCTGTCTGTGGGGCATAAGCACTAACAACATTGACCATCACACCTTCAATTTCTACCTTGAGACTCATCACTCTGTCTGACACTCTTTTCACTTCTAGAACATTCCTGACAAACTCCTCCTTCAAGATGACTCCGACTCCATTTCTCTTCCCATCCACACCATGATAAAACAGCTTAAACCCTGCTCCTAAGCTTCTAGCCTTGTTACCTTTCCACCTGGTCTCCTGAACGCACAGTATGTCCACCTTCCTCCTTTGCATCATGTCAGCCAGCTCTCTACCTTTTCCTGCCATAGTTCCAACGTTCAAAGTCCCTACTTTCAATCCTAGACTCATGCCTTTCCTCTTCTCTCTCTGGCAACGGACACGCCTCCCGCCTGTCCTTCTTCGACGTCTTCGACCAACAGTAGTCCAATTTCCATCAGCACCCTGTTGGTTGACGGCACTGATGGCGGTCGTTGTTAACCCGGGCCTCGACCGATCCGGTGTGTCATTCTTTCTTGTGATTCGCATAGTTTATTTGCCATTTGTTTTACGCCGGATGCCCTTCCTGACGCAACCCTCTGCATTTATCCGGCCTTGGGACTGGCGTGAGGGAGAGTCACTGGTTTGTGCCCCCCCCCACACACACACACACACACGGTTGCATTGGTAATTTGGAACATCCAATTTGCCAAATTCAATTTAATTCAGTTTTTTTATTTATTTTTTTTTTTTGAGGTTTGTATACGACTTTCTACAACTGACATTGTTTACATAGAAACTTTAATATTGAAAACAAATTTGATAAGCGTTTAAACATCTCTCTATAAATCCCACACAAAGCCTTATTTCACATCTATAAAATCCATGTAAGCATGAGGAAAGCATGCAAACTTCACACAGAAACACTCACACCAAGCCTGACTCGAACTCCCTGTAAGGCAGACATGAGGACCACCACTGTGCCACCCAGCCTTAGATTCATCACTGTGGAATGCAGTCACAAATAAAAAGTGGGGTTTGATATTTAGCTGTGTTGTTTATGTTTTTTTGTTGGTTTGTTTGTTTGTTTTACGACAGTTTAAAAGAAAATCATTTCAGACCCAAAAATACATCCCAGAAAGTTTGTAAAGCCTTTCACCAATGGGATTTACAGACAGAGGACACATTCTACATCTTCATACAACATCTGGAAGCTGCTAATCCTGTTAGTAAAACAGTTATAACTGGCTGTGAACAAACACCCCCCCCACACACACACACACACACACACACACACACACACACACAAAAACTACAATATGAAGTAAGTGAAATGAAAAACAAAATATTTTGCCTAATGGGATTTATGCTAATATGCAACGATAAAGAGGAAGGTCAACAAGGGTTCAGAATCAGAGACATGTCACACAGGTGCTTCTCAGTTGGGCTTTTATTCATTGAGTACTTAATCTTACTTGGACTACAGGGAAGCTGGATCTCGGCTATCCTAGCACACCATGAATAGCTCACCAGTGCACCATAGGGCAACACACACACACACACACACACACACACACACACACACACACACACACACACACACACACTAAATAAATAAATAAATAAAAACTTCACGCTGACACCCAGAGGCAATTTGGAACATCTAATTAGTCTCATGTGCATGTGTTTTGACTGAAGGAGGAAACCATAGTACACGGAAAAGGCCAAGCCCAGGACTCGAACCCTGAACCTTCTTGGTGTGTGTGTGTCTTGCAATGTACTGGTGAGTCATTCAAATTGTACCCCACCTTCACTCTGAGTTGGCTGAGGTAGGGTCCAGTGTCCTTGCAACAATTATAGGGTTTAGGTGGTTTTGGAAATGGATGAATGAATGGATCAAAGAAAAGTGGGGTGGTGCCATTTCTTACATTCTTACACACGCAAAAGCTTTTATTGTTTATGTCATTCTAAAGCATATCTCTGCTACCAGTGCATGTATAATCTCACAGAATTTTGGTTATATACAGGTGAAAAATGTGCAGAACAATGTACTTTTGTTTGTCTTACTTCTTATTTCGTACATTCTAGGCAAATAAATTATGGCTTTCATGCTAAACACTGTTTGAAATGTTGTGGGTTTGAAAGGTTGTGAGGGGTCGATAAAGAGGGGGAACAGAGGACATTGCGGTCCCTTTGGACTTCTGAAGTCAGACTCTTTGTTGAATTTATATATTTATCTAACCTCTCGGTGGAACTGAAAATGGATACCTCGACCCCTGACAGAGCAAAGACAGAAAGACAGAAAGAGAGAGAGAGAGAGAGAGAGAGAGAGAGAGAGAGAGAGAGAGAGAGAGGTTGTTATGCTCAATTGTTTAAAAGCAGAGTTTATGTGTGTGTGTGTGTGTGTGTGTGTGTGTGTGTGTGTGTGTGTGTGTGTGTGTGTGTGTGTGTGTGTTTGTTTGTATGTTTGTTTGTTTGTTTATGTTGTGAGCTACATTTTAAAATATATTTTTTAAATTAATGTCTGATGGATGCCGGCTCCGTGACCCTAATTAGGATTGAATGGCTTAGAAAATGAATGAATGAATGAATAAAAGTATTAATGTGGCACAGTGGGGCAGTGTTCAGCACGTCCTCCTCACAGCAAGAAGGTCCTGGGTTCGATTCCCAGCTCTGGTATTTCTGTTTGGAGTTTGCATGTTCTCCCCGTGCTTGCATGGGTTTCCTCCTGGTACCCCGGTTTCCTCCCACAGTCCAAAAACATGCACAGTAGGTTAACTGGCTGTTTCAAGTCACATCTAGGGGTCACACCCGCCCTTGCCAAGAGTCGGCTGAGATGGGTGCCAGCCTCCCTGCTATCCTAATTAGGATTAAGTGAGTCAGAAAATGACCAGATGAATGAAGAAAATGAATGAAGTACGTATTAATGTCTATGCAAATACAGTCACTCACTCAATCATTTACCAAACCATTTAATCCTATTAGGGTCCCTGGAAGACTGGCGCCCATCTCAGCTGACAATGGACAAAGGCAGGGTGCACCTGAAGCAGCTCACCAGACCATCACAGGGCAACAAACACACACATGCACAGAAAAATTCAATTTGGAACAGGCAAATATAGCCTACGCGGCATGTTGTTGGACTGTGGGAGGAAACCAGAGTACCTATAGGAAACTTGGGTAAACATGGGGAGAACATGCAAACTCCAACCTGAAATGCCAGAGCTTAGGACTCAAACTCAGGACCTTCGTGTTGTGAGGTAGACATGCTAACCACTACACCGATGCAAATATTGATTATGAATATTCCATTTTTTTGCCTGTGTAAAAATAACAAATGAGACCTATCAAACGAACCCAATATGGGCACTGGTTTTTATTACCCATGTGCCTGTTTTAAGATGTGCACTATATTATATGAATGTGACTAAATTATCTTTAAAAAAAAATAAAAAAAAAAACTCACTCATTTACTGGTTACTCGTGTGCATCACTGGCCCTTGCATGTATCCGCTCTCTCTCCTAGCGAGGGCAGAATCCCTCCTGGACAGCTCGGCAGGGCCACTGCACGACAGAAACATGCTGACTGCTCTGCAGCTACTCTTGAGGAACGTAAGCAATGGTTCTTTTACATGAACCTCTCATCATAGACAGTGAGAGATACAGCCGGCCTTTAGTTAGTGCACTGGGGGTACAGTGACAACCCATGGAGAGTGGGGCTTGAACCCCCTAACCTTAGGATCAGTGATCTAGTACCTTTTACCACCAGGCCACCACTGCCCCATAACTCGCTCATTTAAAGATTGTACAAGATAGTTCTGGTTTGACCTTTAAAGGTCACTGAAGGTCAAAGGTAAGTATATCGTTTGAAAGTTTATATGGTTCCTTATTAGTATTCCAGAGTCACGGTTTGTCTGTCAGCACTCATTTTAAAGTTAGAATGTTCTATCTTGACAACGTAGGTAAGGTAATGACCCTGCCAGGTTTATTGAAAATCCATGCACTGGTGTGGTCAGGATTTTGTTCACAGACAAACTGACAGACAGAAAAATGGACTGACAAGAGCCAGTGGGTACAGCACCTTCCCTAAAATCCAACTTTGGGCAAAGATAATAAACACATCATGAGCATAAATGATGTGAATCCTCTTCCTGTTGGACTTTTACATTAGTTTTATGTGGCTCCTTGTATTAACATAAGCTGCCACTGCTTTTTATCTCTTCAGATTGGTTCGTCTCCTCACACCATACATTTCAATACCCATAATTCCATCCTTGATTACACAGGGTTATGGGTCTGTGAGGCTGTGGCAAGTGGGTGGGTGTAATTTACATTGCTGGATGGAAAGCAGCAGGAGGAATTAATTTTAGCCGCCACCTTGGTTGACACATAACAATGAATTCAATTTCAGCGGCTGAGACAGAATGAACTCGGGAAATGGGGATATGGTGTTACCCAACGCTAACACTCATGAAGAGTGTTGCATAAAACAGAAAAATCGAGGCAAAGACAAGAGGGTGTGGTATGACCTGGATAGATGAAGCAGAATCGCCTTCTTTGTTATTCTTTTAGTGAGAATGAGAAAGTCAGACTCACTGGAAGATGGCCATGAATAATGCATGTAATCAGGATTCTGTTTTTGCTCTGTAGCACTTAGCTGAATGGTAGAGGACATGATGGTTTGGGAATCAGTTTATGTATGGGTCGTAGAAGATGCTGCTCTGAAGTGCTTTAAGAGCACTGACCATGAGACGGGTGGCATATTAGCATATCCGTCTCTCAGCAAGAGGGATCTGGGAATTGTTATATTGTTTTCTTTTTTTTTTTTTTACTTTTCCTTGAATAACTAGTTCAACTTGGATTTCCCACATCATCTCTCCTCTGATAATATATAAAATATATAATCCTTAAACAAATCGTGAAGGAAGGCGCAGGATTTTACACATATCACCGCACTATCACCTCAGCTTCAAACCAACAATGCAGGCTGACGTAGCGTCTGTCCCATAACCTAAAGCTGAATACGGAACTAATTCAACCAGACTCACTGAACTTCGAGACAATCAACTGGAGGTTACCATATTTTCCGGACTACAAGTCACACTTTGTTTTATACTTTGGCTGAATGTGCGACTTATACTCCAGAGCAATTTACAATGGTACCTCACTTTACAAAATTAATCCGTTCCAGTGCCTTTTTCGTAACCTGCATTTTTCGTAAGTTGAACCGCATTTTACATGTAAAAAGCGTGATTTGTTCCAAGGCTCCCAATACCACCCCTAAACCCTTTAAAAATTATAAAAGTACACCAATTTTGTATGAAATATGTGTTAAAAGTAAAAGAAAATTATTTAACTTTTTTTAAATCTCTTGAACCACCCTTGCGATGCTTATATGCCTTTTCATCTTCATCGGCGGGGGCTGTATGATGTCATTATCTTACCTGGCCAGACTGGCTCTTCGTAACCCCGATGTCTGCTGGGACCAAACGAACAACCCTGAACCCTGGAACAAAATGGCGCCAACTGATCAGTACAAGTTCTTCTCCGTGAACATGGACTACTCCAAACTCTAGAAGAATCGTCCAGACTTCTAAATCCTCTGTAGGATTAGGAAACTCCAGGGGTTGCTGGTCTGAAGAACCCTCACCCCTACCCTCCTCCACGAGGTCCTTAAATATGGCGGTTGCTGTTTCCAAAATAATCGCTTCCATCACTGTATCTCCGCTTTTAAGGTCTCCTTCTGCTTCAATATCGTTGCAATTGTAGAAGGGTTTCGGCCATACTCCTTTGCGATTTCACTCAACCGCATCTCACTTTCATTTTTTTTTATCAGCTCCTGTTTTATATTTATTGATAACTGAGCCCAATTCTTCTTTTCAGTCTCACCAGGGAACTTTCTTGGGGCTCATGATTAATAACGAAAAATAACTCTGCAATAAGCACTCTCAAAAAACTCAAGAAACTCACGAACCAACAGTACAACTCTCCTTCACGCGTGTGTGTCTAACAATGGGTCGAAGGCACACAAAAAGTATCATGGGTACAGTACTGTATTATGGAGATTCAGCTCCCTCCTTGCCAATGGGAGGCCAGCGGGGCGGGGTACTGGGAGACAACCAATGGGAAAGCAAGTCGCGCATTGTTTGAATATTTGAATGGCGCGTTTGAATTTTTAAGATGCAGCTTTTGTAACGTGAACTTGTTTCGTATCCAGAGACAAAACTTTTAGGAAAATTATTCTCGTAACCTGAGTTTTTCATTTAGTGAGACCGTCGTAAAGTGAGGTACCACTGAATATGTGAAATTATTATGTATAATTCTGTTCGTCATAATAATAACAAACATAATTTCACATTTGTTATTTTTACACTGACAACTGCAAGTGGGCTTGGGTACCAGTACCTGCTCATCCTATACCACTAAAGAAATGTCCCCAAAAAGAAAATCATATTCTGCAGATTACAAGCTGCTAGTAGTGAAATATGTAGCAGAAAATGGTAATCGAGCAACAGAAAGAAAGTTTCGGGTGAACAAGAAACTTGTGAGGGACTGGAGAAAAGCAGAGATTACTATTACTGCAATGAAGAAAGCAAAAAAACAAAAAACTAATCACAGGCTAAAAGCGAGATGGAACATGGGGAACAAGCTCGCACATGGGGGTTTGAGAAACATGCCTCAAGGAGGGGCTTGTTAACAGAGCAGTTGTGTCTCCACGTCCAGGTTGTTGTCAAGGAGATAAATATGAATGACTTTGCGTGAGGACTTTCTTGGTGGTACCACTTCATGCAACGCAACCACCCCTCTATCAGAGTGAGGACCACGTCATAAAACCTGCCAGCAGATTTCCAGGCCAAGATGGACAGTTTCCATGAGTTTGCGACTTATAGTCCAGTGTGATGTTTTTTTTTTTCTTCTTTATTATGCATTTTATAGCCACTGCGACTTGTACTCCATAGCCACATATAGTCCGGAAAATATGGTACATGAAAACTATACAGAGAAAAAAAGCAGAAAAGTCGGGTCATTTGATAATCTGTAATTGAAGCTTTTTGATTGGACTGCACATTTTAAAGGCCGGTTGAAACCTAAAACAACCGGAAAAAAGTTGCACTATTTTGTGGCTATTTCGATTACATGTATCTACACCCTTAATTGGCAGTTCCAAATCGCCCTTAGGTGTGTGTGTGTGTGTGTGTGTGTGTGTATGTGTGTGTATGTGTGTTCACCTGCACTGGCCTGGAAAGTTGTTCAGGGTGTAACTCACGCCCAGAGTTGGTTGAGATGGAAACCATGCCTCCCCATGACCATAATTATGATTAGGTGGATTAGAAAGTGAATGAATGAATGAGAAGGGCAAAAGTGTAAACCCAGTTTGTTTAACCTATTATTTGAGTTTCTACTTATTGATATTCTTTGGAATTTTTATCCCGAATTTTAGTCAGTCAGCCAACTCCCACTCATCAGGGAGTTCTTCTATATCATACAATAGCCACCCAAACAGTGAGGGTAAGGCAGGCATGGTGGTGCATGCATATTCTGGGGTAGTCTAACACACTCGAATGATAGTGACATCCACACTCTTGTACGCATGAGCTCACAAATGTCCATGATTGGCTAGTGTTGCTTGTGACTGACAGTAAAGAGAGGGTATGGCGTTCCTCCCTCATGAGAGCTCGGACAGTTAGCTTTAATGGCCTCCGTGGTGTGGACATCTGCATGCACCACCTGAGGCACGAACCTCCAGACTCCTGGAAGCTTGGTTAAATATTCGGTGCCAGTTTTCTTTACATATTTAAAGGTTAGTTGCATGGCTTTTAGTAGGTCATGTAGAGCAGTGATCCCCAACCTTTTTATCACTGCGAACCGGTCAACGCTGGACAATTTTACCAAGGACCGGGGGGCATGCCATAGATTGTTTATATTGTAATGTATTTATTAATATATTTATTATTATTATTATTATTATTATTCTTCTTTTTTTCCTTTCGGCTGTTCCCTTCAGGGGTCGCCACAGCAAATGATCTGCCTCCATCACTCCCTATCCTCCGCATCTTCTACTCTTACTCCAACGACTTTCATGTCCGCCTTCACTGCATCCATAAATCTTCTCTTTGGTCGTCCTCTGGGCCTTTTGCCTGGTAGTTCCAACTCAGCATCCTACCAATATACTCACTATCCCTCCTCTGTACATGTCCAAACCATCTCAATCTAGCCTCTCTGACTTTGTCTCCAAAACATCTAACATGTGCTGTCCCTCTGATGTACTCATTTCTGATCCTATCCATCCTCGTTACTCCCAAAGAGAACCTCAACATTTTCATCTCTGCTACCTCCAACTCTGACTCCTGTCTTTTCCCCAGGGCCACTGTCTCTAAACCATACAACATTGCTGGCCTCATCACTGCCTTGTACACTTTTCCTTCATTCTTGCCGATACTCTCTATCACACATCACACCGGACACTTTTTCTCCATCCATTCCAACCTGCCTGCACGCGCTTCTTCACCTCTTTTTCCACACTCTCCATTGCTCTGGATTGTTGACCTAAGTACTTAAAATCCTCCACCTTCTTTATCTCTGCCCCCTGTAACCTCAAAGTTCCTCTTGGGTCCTTTGTCGTTCACACACATGTATTCTGTCTTACTAAGACTAACCTTCAATCCCTCCTTTCCAGGGCATACCTCCACCTCTCTAGATTTTCCTCCTCCACTTGGTCTCTGCTCACTGCAGATCACAATGTCATCTGCAAACATCATAGTCCATGGAGATTCTTGTCTAACCTCATCTGTTAGCCTGTCCATCACCATAGCAAACAAGAAGGGGCTGAGAGCTGACCCTTGATGTAGTCCCACCTCCACCTTGAACTCTTCTGTCACACCGACAGCACACCTCACCACTGTCTTACATCTATCATACATGTCCTGCACCACTCTAACATACTTCTCTGTCACTCCAGACTTCCTCATACAATACCACAGTTCTTCTCTCGGCACCCTGTCATATGCTTTCTCCAGATCCACAAAGGCACAATGCAGCTCCTTCTTACCTTCTCTGTACTTCTCTATTAACATCCTCAAAGCAAACACTGCATCTGTGGTGCTCTTTTCTTGGCATGAAACCAAACTGTTGTTCACAAATGCTGACCTCTGCCCTTAGTCTTGCTTCCACTATTCTTTCCCCATAGCTTCATTGTATGGCTCATCAACTTTATCCCTCTGTAGTTGCCACAACTCTGTACATCGCTCCTTGTTCTTAAAAATGGGCACAAGCACACTTCTCCTCCATTCCTCTGGCATCTGCTCACTTTCTAAGACCTTGTTGAATATTCTTGTCAGAAAATCTACTGCTACCTCCCCTAGACACTTCCATACCTCAACTGGTATGTCATCAGGGCCAACTGCCTTTCCACTCTTCATCCTCTTCAATGCCCTCCTCACTTCTCCCTTACTAATCTTTGCTACTTCCTGCTCCTCAACGGTCACCCTTCTACTCTTTTTCTCTCTCATTTTCCTCATTCATCAGCTCTTCAGTACTCTTTCCATCTTCCCAGCACACTTCTGTCATCAGTCAATCACATTTCTCTCTGTCCTTTATCACTCTAACTTGCTGCACGTCTTTCCCATCTCTATTTCTCTGCTGTGCTAACCTGTATAGATCATTTTCTCCTCCTTACTGTTCAACCTATCATACAAGTCATCATACGCCCTCTGTTTGGCCTTTGACACTGCTACCTTCGCCTTACGCTGTGTCTCCCTGTACTCCTGTTTACTCTCTTCGGTCCTCTCAATGTCCCACTTCTTCTTGGCTAACCTCTTCTTTTGTACACACTCCTGCACTTCCTCATTCCACCACCAAGTTTCCTTATCTACTTTCCTTCCAGAGGACACACCAAATACTCTCCTACCGGACTCCCTGATCACATTGGCTGTGGTTGTCCAGTCCTCTGGAAGCACTTCCTGACTACCCAAAGCCTGTTTCAACTCCTCCTTGAAGACAACACGACACTCTTCCGGTTTCAGCTTCCACCACTTTGTCTTCTGCTCTACCTTTGCCTTTTTCACCTTTCTCACCATCAGTGTCATCCTGCACACCACCATCCTATGCTGTTTGGCAACACTCTCACCCACTACTACTTTGCAGTCACTGACTTCCTTCAAATTACATCGCCTACACAAGATGTAGTCTACCTGTGTGCTCTTACTCCGCTTTCATAAGTCACCCTATGCTTCTGTTTCTTCTGGAAGAAAGTATTCACCACAGCCATTTCCATCTTTTTTGCAAAATCGATCAACATCTGTCCTTCTGTGTTCCTGTCCTGGATACCAAACCTGCCCATCACTTCCTCGCCCCTCTGTTGCGTGCAGCAACATGTCCATTGAAGTCTGCTCAATGACCACTCTTTTCACCTCTGGGGGTACTCTGCATCACTTCATCTAACTCACTCCAGAATCTCCTTCTCTTCTAGCTTACATCCTGCCTGTGGGGCATAAGCACTAACAACATTGACTATCACGCCTTCAATTTCTAACTTGAGACTCATCACTCTGTCTGACACTCTTTTCACTTCTAGAACATTCCTGACAAACCCCTCCTTCAAGATGACTCCTACTCCATTTCTCTTCCCATCCACACCATTATAAAACAGTTTAAACCCTGCTCCTAAGCTTTTAGCCTTTCTACCTTTCCACCTTGTCTCCTGAACACACAGTATGTCCACCTTCCTCCTCTGCATCATGTCAGCCAGCTCCCTATCTTTTCCTTTGCATAGTTCCAACATTCAAAGTCCCTACTCTCAGTCCGAGGCTCACGCATTTCTTCTCTCTCTCTGCCTACGGACACGCCTCCCGCCTCTCCTTCTTCGGGACGCCTTCGACCAACAGTAGTCCAATTTCCATCAGCACCCTGTTGGTTGACAGCACTGATGGCGGTCGTTGTTAACCCGGCCTCGACCGATCCGGTATGAATTTTGTTTTGATCATTTGCATTTTTAAATGTGGCAGAAGTTTTACGCCGGATGCCCTTCCTGTCGCAACCCTCTGCATTTATCCGGGCTTGGGACCGGCATAAGGGGGAGAGACACTGGTTAGTGCCCCCCCCGCCTCATGGCTGCATTTATTATTATTATTATTATTATTATTATTATTATTATTATTATTATTAAGTAATTAATTAATTAATTAATTTGTTTATTTATTTATTTTAAATACTCCATAAATATTCTTTTTCAAAAGCTGAAATAAAATTGTTTAAAAAAGAAAGCAAAGACAGGTGATGGTGCGCTAGTGGGGAGAATGAAGGCTCAGTCTCACTCAAAATCCCCACTAATGTTTGAAACATGTCCAACACGCCTCTGTTCGCACGCCGTTCCCTTGTGGTTACATTTTAGCACTCAAATGACCGACATGTAACCAAGAGAGTCTGGTCATTTTTCAAAATAAAAGATTTTTCATAAGTTAAAGATTGTTCAGACTCAGATAATAAATAAAACAGAAATAATTAATTATTTCTTGTGTGGCCCGGTAGCAATTGATCCAAGGACCGCTACCGGTCCGCGGCCCGGTGGTTGAGGCCCGGTGGCCCTCTTTCATTCATTCAATCAGTGATTTTCTGAAATGCTTAATCCTAATTAGGGTCTTGAGGAGGCTGGCGACCATCCCAGCCAACTCTGTGCAAGGGCAGAGTACACCCTGGACAGCTCATTAGGCCACCTCAGGGAAGAAACATGCTGACGGCTATGCAGTTACTCTTGTTGAAATTCAGCAATGGTTCTTTTACATGAACCTCATACCATAGACAGTGAGAGACATGACCTGCCTTTGATGACCCAGTTAGCTGCACTGGTGGTTCTTTAATCAATTACATCAGAATTCTATTTGGTCAACCATTTACAAACACACGGTGGACTGGAATTTAAAATCAAACCATAGACATTTGCATGATAACTATTTGAAGTATTTGATTGGCCAAGTGTCCTAAATTAAAAATATAGTGTACTTGGGGGTGGAATTCGAACCAGTGCCTTTATGCCCAGAACTTTACTCACTTATTCACTCGTATTAGGGTCACGGACATGCTAAACCAACACTGGGCGAAGATAGTGTACACCCTGAACAGCTCAGAAGATCACTGCAGGGACAACACACACAGCTATGTACACTCAAATTTAGGGGCAATTTGGAACAGCCATGGCATAGCATGCATGTGTTTGAATCATGGGAGGAAACCAGTGTACCTGGAAGAAAGCCTCATTCACACAAGGAGAAAATGCAAACGGCACACAGACACACCTAAGCCCAAGATTGGGACCCAGGACCTTCCTGCTGTGAGGCGAGTACGCTAATCGATATACCACTGTACTGCCCCTTAGAGCCAAGAACTTCAGAAACATTGTTGAACTGTCCACCAGCGCCACTTGAGAACCACACTAATTAAAATGCAAATACAGTGGTACCTTGACTTACGAGTGTCTTTTATAATGAATTTTCCATGATACGAGCTTCGATCCTACCAAAAAAATCTGTTCTATCCAATGATGAAAATGTTGATTTATGAGTTCAACGGATCATTGGCTTTTCTGGGCCGATTAGCCTTGTATTCTTCCACATGTATTCCTCCACACTCTGAGAACGCCTTGTGCAGTGCTTCTCAATTATTTTATGTGATGCCTCCAAGACAAAGGAAAAAAAAACATTTCCCGTCCCCTCAGCACCCCGTGCGTGACTATAAATCCTGTTTACTGCCCTTCATATCGTTTGCTCAGTGCTTTTTCCCTACATCATACAGAACACAATGAGAGCGCCACTGCCAGCGACTGCAGAGAATGCGCATTTACACTTAATTCTAGTACAGTATGACAAAAAATCTCCAGGGACAAAATTCCCCAGGGTCATCACCCTCCTTTCCTTGCTGGCATTTGTACCATGCACATGCACAAAATTCTCCTTCTCCTCCTTGTCCTGCTCCTCCTCCTGTTACGCACCACCTCATGCAAAACCATGTGACATCTTCGCGCCCATGTGACATCTTAGCCACAGTCAATGATTGGAAGGGTGAATTGACTTATTGTTTATTCTTGTTTTATTATTAGTTATTATTAATGTTAATGTACATGTATTATTATTATTAAATATTTATTTTAATATTTTAACATTGTGACTTACCAGCTTGACCTCATAACAGATTAATTTTGTAAGGTACGTCTGTAATAGATTTTAATTTTAGACTATAAAGAAATAGAAAATGGTCTGAAGTGATGAATACAAATTTACCCTGTTCCATAGGACGGGCATGTCAAGGTAAGAAGGCAAGGGCAGGAAGTGGTGGCCACAACATATCTAGTGGTTTGTGTAGAAGTTTCTGAAGGTGGTGTGTGTATGTGTGTGTATATGTGTGTGTATGTGTGTGTGTGTGTGTGTGTGTGTGTGTGTGTATATATATATATATATATATATATATATATATATATATATATATATATATATATATATATATATATATATATATAATGCAGCCGTGAGGGAGGGGCACAAGCCAGTGTCTTTCCCTCACGCCGGTCCCAAGTCCGGATAAATGCAGAGGGTTGCATCAGGAAGGGCATCCAACGCAAAACAAATGCCACATAAAACATGCGAGTCACAACAAAGAAATTCATACCGGATCGGTCGAGGCCCGGGTTAACAACGAATGTCATCAGTGCTGTTAACCAACAGGGTGCTTGGAGGAAATTGGACTACTGTTGGTCGAAGACATCAAAGAAGGAGCGGCGGGAGGCATGTCCTTGGCAGAGAGAGAAGAGTAAAGGCATGAGTCTCGGACTGAAAGAAGGGACTTTGAATGTTGGAACGATGACAGGAAAAGGTAGAGAGCTGGCAGCCATGAGGCAGAGGAGGAAGGTGGACATACTGTGTGTTCAGGAGACCAGGTGGAAAGGTAGCAAGGCGAGAAGCTTAGGAGCAGGGTTTAAGCTGTTTTTTCATGGTGTGGATGGGAAGAGAAATGGAGTAGGAGTCGTCTTGAAGGAGGAGTTTGTCAGGAATGTTCTAGAAGTGAAAAGAGTGACATATAGAGTGATGACTCTCAAGTTAGAAATTGAAGGCGTGATGTTTAATGTTGTTAAGGCTTATGCCCACAGGCAGGATGTGAGCTAGAAGAGAAGGAGAGATTCTGGAGTGAGTTAGATGAAGTGATGCAGAGTACCCGCAGAGATGAAAGAGTGGTCATTGGGGCAGACTTCAATGGACATGTTGATGCAGGCAACAGAGGAGACGAGGAAGTGATGGGCAGGTTTGGTATCCAGGACAGGAACGCAGAAGGACAGATGGGATGGAAATGGCTGTGGTAAATACTTTCTTCCAGAAGAGACTGGAGCAGAGGGTGACTTATAAAAGCGGAGGTAGGAACACACAGGTAGACTACATCTTGTGTAGGCGATGTAATTTGAAGGAAGTCAGTGACTGCAAAGTAGTAGCGGGTGAGAGTGTTGACAAACAGCATAGGATGGTGGTGTGCAGGATGACACTGATGGTGAGGAATGTGAAGAAGGCAAAGGCAGAGCAGAAGAGAAAGTGGTGGAAGCTGAAAAATGAAGTGTTGTGTTGTCTTCAAGGAGTTGAAACAGGTTTTGGGTGGTCAGGAAGTGCTTCCAGATGACTGGACAACCACAGCCAATGTGATCAGAGAGATCGGTAGGAGAGTACTTGGTGTGTCCTCTGGAAGGACAGTAGATAAGGAGACTTGGTGGTGGAATGAGGACGTGCAGGAGTATGTGCAAAAGAAGTGGTTAGCTTAGAAGAAGTGGGATATAGAGAGGACCGAAGAGAGTAAACAGGAGTACAGGGAGAAACAGCGTAAGGGGAAGGTAGTGGTGTCAAAGACCAAACAGAGGGCTTATGATGACTTGTATGCTAGGTTGGACAATAAGGAGGGAGAAAATGATTTATACAGTTTGGCACAGCAGAGAAATAGAGATGGGAAGGATGTGCAGCAAGTTAGAATGATTAAGGACAGAGTGGGAAATGCATTGACTGATGACAGAAGTGTGCTGGGAAGATGGAAAGAGTACTTTGAAGAGCTGATGAATTAGGAAAATGAGAAAGAAAAAAGAGTAGAAGAGGTGACGGTTGAGGACCAGGAAGTAGCAAGGATTAGTAATGGAGAAGTGAGGTGGGCATTGAAGAGGATGAAGAGTGGAAAGGCAGTTGGTCCTGATGACATACCTGTGGAGGTATGGAAGTGTCTAGGAGAGGTAGCAGTAGATTTCCTGACAAGAACATTCAACAAGGTCTTAGAGAGTGAGAGGATGCCAGAGGAATGGAGGAGAAGTGTGCTGGTGCCCATTTTTAAGAACAAGGGAGACGTGCAGAGTTGTGGCAACTACAGAGGGATAAAGTTAATGAGCCATACGATGAAATTATGGGAAAGAATAGTGGAAGCTAGACTAAGGGCAGAGATCAGCATTTGTGAACAACAGTTTGGTTTGATGCCAAGAAAGAGCACCAAAGATGCAGTGTTTGCCTTGAGGATGTTAATAGAGAAATACAGAGAAGGTCAGAAGGAGCTGCATTGTGCTGGATCTGGAGAAAGCATGTGACAGGGTGCCAAGAGAGGAACTGTGCGGTGAGGTGTGCTGTCGGTGTGACAGAAGAGTTCAAGGTGGAGGTGTGACTGCATCAAGGGTCAGCTCTGAGCCCCATTTCTTCTTTGCTATGGTGATGGACAGACTGACTGACGAGGTTAGATAAGAATCACAATGGACTATGATGTTTGCAGATGACATTGTGATTTGCAGTGAGAGCAGAGAACAAGTGCAGGAAAATCTAGAGAGGTGGAGGTATGGCTTGGAAAGGAGGGGGAATGAAGGTTAGCCTCAGTAAGACAGAATACATGTATATGAATGCCAAGGACCCAACAAGAACAGTGATGTTACAGGGAGCAGAGATAAGGAAGGTGGAGGATTTTACGTACTCAGGATCAACAATCCAGAGCAATGGAGAGTGTGGAAAAGAGATGAAGAAGTGTGTGCAGGCTGGTTGGAATGGTTGGAGAAACGTGTCTGGTGTGATGTGTGATAGGAAGGTATCGGTAAGAACGAAAGGAAAAGTATACAACACAGTGTTGAGGTCAGAAATGTTGTATGGTTTAGAAACAGTGGCCCTGGGGAAAAGACGGGAGGCAGAGCTGGAGGTAGCAGAGATGAAAATGTTGAGGTTCTCTTTGGGAGTAACGAGGATTGATAGGATCAGAAATGAGCACATCAGAGGGACAGCACATGTAAGACGTTTTGGAGGCAAAGTCAGAGAGGCTAGATTGAGATGGTTTGGACATGTACAGAAGGGGGATAGTGAATATATTGGTAGTAGGATGCTGAGGTTGGAACTACCATCAGAAGGCCTAGAGGAACACCAAAGAGACGATTCATGGACGTGGTAAAAGAGGACATGAAGGCAGTTGGTGTAAGAGTCATAGGGTGAGATGGAAGCAGATGATTCGCTGTGGCGACCCCTGAAGGGAAAAGCCAAAAGGAAAAGATCTGTTTGGCCTTAGCCACTTCTACTTTCGCCTTACGCTGTGTCTCCCTGTATTCCTGTTTACTCTCTTCGGTCCTCTCTGTGTCCCACTTCTTTTTAGCTCACCTCTTCCTTTGTACACACTCCTGCACTTCCTCATTCCACCACCAAGTCTCCTTATCTACTTTCCTTCCAGAGGACACACCAAGTACTCTCCTACCTGTCTCTCTGATCACATTTGCTGTGGTTGTCCAGTCATCTGGAAGCACTTCCTGACCACCCAAAGCATGTTTCAACTCCTCTTTGAAGACAACACGACACTCTTCCTTTTTCAATTTCCACCACTTTGTCTTCTGCTCTGCCTTTGCCTTCTTCACCTTCCTCACCATCAGCGTCATCCTGCATACCACCATCCTATGCTGTTTGGCAACACTCTCACCCGCTACTACTTTGCAGTCACTGACTTCATTCAAATTACATCGCCTACACAAGATGTAGTCTACCTGTGTGTTCCTACCTCCACTTTCATAACTCACCCTATGCTCCTGTTTCTTCTTGAAGAAAGTATTTACCACAGCCATTTCCATCCTACTTGCAAAATCGATCAACATCTGTCCTTCTGTGTTCCTGTCCTGGATACCAAACCTGCCCATCACTTCCTCGTCCCCTCTGTTGCCTACACCAACATGTCCATTGACGTCTGCACTAATGACCACTCTTTCACCTCTGGGGGTACTCTGCATCACTCCAGAATCTCTCCTTCTCTTTTAGCTCACAGTGGGGCATAAGCACTAACAACATTGAACATCACACCTTCAATATCTAACTTGAGACTCATCACTCTGTCTGACACTCTTTTCACTTCTAGAACATTCCTGTCAAACTCCTCTTTCAAGATGACTCCTACTCCATTTCTCTTCCCATCCACACCATGATAAAACAGCTTAATCCCTGCTCCTAAGCTTTAAGCTTTGCTACCTTTCCACCTGGTCTCCTGAACGCACAGTATGTCCACCTTCCTCCTCTGCATCATGTCAGCCAGTTCTCTATCTTTTCCTTGTATAGTTCCAACATTCAAAGTCCCTACTCTCGGTCCTAGACTCGTGCTTTTCCTCTTCTCTCTCTCTGCCTACAGACACGCCTCCCGCCTCTCCTTCTTCGACGTCTTCGAACAACAGTAGTCCAATTTCCATCAGCACCCTGTTGGTTGACAGCACTGATGGCGGTTGTTGTTAACCCGGGCCTCGACCGATCCAGTATGAGTTTAGACTTTCTGGTTTGCATTTTGAATTTTGGCAAAGAGTTTTACGCCGGATGCCCTTCCTGTCGCAACCCTCTGCATTTCTCCGGGCTTGGGACCAGCATAAGGGGGAGAGACACTGGTTAGTGCCCCCCACCCCCCCCCCCCCCCCCACCCCCAGCTCTCATGGCTGCATTACTGGATAAACCCCATAAACCATTTAAAAATGATAAAAGTACACCAAATTTGTATGAAATATGTGTTAAAAGTAAAATAATAAAAGTACAAGTAAATTGTTTATTAAACCATTTAAACATTTTATTAACATTTTAAACCATTTTATTAACATATTTATTAATTAAACCATTATTAAACATTTTTTATTAACACACACACACACACACACATACACACACACACACACACACACCTCTCTCTCTCTCTCTCTCTCTCTCTCTCTCTCTCCCTCTCTCTCGAGCGCGCGCGTGCTGCGGGCCATGTCCACAAGACGTGGAATTCAAAGCGCATTCCCTGCTTGACAAACTCAACTTTAATTTGATTGCTTGAGGGATCGGAATTCCAGATGAGCTCAAATGCGCCCACATTTATTAAACATTAACTGAATTAAAACAACTTAAAAACTAAACTAAAAACTAAATAGTGAAGCTTCCTTCAGTCTTTATCTGGGAGGCCAGCAGGGCAGGATGTTGAGAGACAGCCAATGAGAGAGCAACTCTCAAATATATAATATACAAATATATATCTACAAATATATAATACCAATAAATACATATTCAATGCTATTAATGCTTATAATAACAAATAAACATTAAAAAAATAACATAAGATGTAAATAAAATATAAATACAAACATATGCAGATGGTATTGCATGAGAAGAAGATGACACAAACACATACATGCCCGCAGATGTAACAATGTAAGTAGTTTTGATGGGAGACTTTGGGTTATTTTTTGTTTTGTGTTTGTTCAGGGGTGGGGGGTTGTTTTTTGGGGGTTTTTTTTGTTTTGCTTTTAACATAATTGGCCTTGTTTTTGTGGCATTTTCCTTAACCTTTTCCTATATTCTTCCTGAATGTCCTTATTTTTTAATTCGATGAATATCTATTCATTTATTTATTTATTTTTAAAACCGCGATGCACTGAAGCTGCATGAATTGAAGCGGGAAGTAGCGAGGGATCCCTGTGTGTGTGTGTGTGTGTGTGTGTGTGTGTGTGTGTGTGTGTGTGTGTGTGTATATATATATATATATATATATATATATATATATATATATATATATATATATATATATATATATATATATATATATATATATATATATATATAGTATAATGCAGCAGTGGGAGTGGGGGGGGTGGCACAAGCCAGTGTCTCTCCCTCACGCCGGTCCCAAGCCCGGATAAATGCAGAGGGTTGCGTCAGGAAGGGCATCTGGTGTAAAACCAATGCCACATAAAACATGCGAGTCAAAACTAAGAAATCCATATCGAATAGGTTAACAACGACCAGTGTATAACGACCTTTATATATATATATATATATATATATATATATATATATATATATATATATATATATATATATATATATATATATAAAATTTCCTGAGTAGATCCTTCCGTAGGAGAGTGCTCAATACTTTTTATAAGAGGACAGGACAAAGACTTTCTATTGAA
Source organism: Plotosus lineatus (assembly GCA_024760905.1). Taxonomy (NCBI): domain Eukaryota; kingdom Metazoa; phylum Chordata; class Actinopteri; order Siluriformes; family Plotosidae; genus Plotosus; species Plotosus lineatus. The sequence continues at coordinate 7,605,179 of CM045737.1, read as the reverse complement.
ACTCCATTTATCACTACAGATCTGTTTCGAGGGGTGGCGAAACCATCCTCTCTCTTCAGGTGATTATAGAATATATATATATATATATATATATATATATATAGATAGATAGGATGGGTTTCCCTTCTGGGCCTGGTTTACATCAGGGTTTCTTCCTCACAACTATTAAGGGAGTTTTTCCGTCTTGCTCATTAGTGATGTGTCAGGGTAACAGGAAATGTTTAAATTCCTTTATAGTTTGTAAGCCCTTTCAGTGTTTTACTGTAAAGCTGCTTTGTGATGATGTCAATTGTAAAAAGTGCTTAACAAATAAAACTGAATTGAACTGAATTGAATTTTATTCTGTTACATATCAAAAATTAAAATGCCACAGATTAAAACAAATTTAAATTCAGTTCATGATACTATACATCCTTCCCTAGTACAAAGATCTGCACAGTCGGCTAACTGGCTGTCCTAAATTGCCCCTAGATGTGAGTGAGGATAGTTTGTGTGTGTGTGTGTGTGTGTGTGTGTGTGTGTGTGTAAATTGCCCCTAGATGTGAGTGAGGATAGTTTGTGTGTGTGTGTGTGTGTGTGTGTGTGTGTGTGTGTGTGTTAGAGAGAGAGAGAGAGAGAGAGAGAGAGAGAGAGAGAGAGAGAGAGAGGGGGAGTTGTTTTAAACCTATAACATCCTACTTTATATTCCTCTTTCAAAAAATATTTTAAAATTAATATGAAAAATATACGTCATGGAGCTCGCACCAAGATTTCAAAGCTATTTGCCTTTAGACCCGCCCCTTTTTCATGAAAGAGAAGACTTTGATAAGCCAACCATTCAGACTTACAGATTTCTTAATCACCTTTACAACACCAATTAACACCAGTGTAGGAGCTCAGGGTTTGTTCACTCAAAGTTCATTCGATAACCCCAAGTTACCCCATAGTAAGTGAAACTCGCTTCATGACATACATACAGATGAGGACCTTTGAACAAGATGATGATCTGAAGCATTCTCACAAAGGAAAGGCTCAAAAAGAAAAAACGGAGTTAAGGAAAGGCCAGAGCCCAGATTTAAACCCAATGGATCGCGTAGCTACTTTGTGCTGAATAGCCGTGGAATCATTTTATGATGCAACCATGAAAATTGGTGCAGGTGTTACTCAGTACAATTGTTTCAAGAAATTACACCAACGTCTCAAATTGTCAATATTCAAGATGTGGAACTTCAACCCATCAATATAATAAAGTTCATTTTGGGGAATCATATCTTTTTCAAACCATTTTTATTTCACGTTGGGTTTGCTTGTTTTTCTGGCTCTGATGAGTCCAACATCTGGGTGAGCTTATTTGAGAAACTATGAATTGAAATTATTGTATAATTTATGAGAGAACACAGAAATGTATTACATTCATCATTTATTCAGTTTCTGAATCACTGAATCCAATTAGGGTTGGGAGCCTGCTACCCATCTCAGCTGTCTCTGAGTGAGGGCAGAGTACACCCTGGATGGCTCGCTGACGGCTATGTAGCTCGTCTTTACAAAAGTCAGCAGTGGTTGTTTTACATGAATCTCACACCATAGACAGTGAGAGACACAGCTGGCATTGATAAACCAGTTAGCTGCACTGGGGGGGCAGCAGTGACAACCCGTTAATGGTGGGGCTTGGACCCCCGACCTTTGGATCAGTAATCCAGCACCTTACCACCGGGCCACCACTGGCCAGAAGTTTATAACCATTTTATTAAAGTATTATATTTTACAACACACATACCTTTTGCTCAATGTTTCTCCACGTTGAGTTGCTCACCCAGAGTTAATTACAGAACTATCTCTAGAGTTTTGTTCTTTTCATGAATGTGGTACTGGTGGTATTAAAGTGAATTCTTCCAAATTATTACAAGCCATATGAAGGGTCCCTGCACCCAGAGACATGCTATAAATAAAAGAAGAAAAGACTAATATTAGTACTATAATAATAATAATAATAATTCTATAATAATAAAATAATAAAATAATAATAAAATAAATAATAATAAAAATAAAAAATAATAATAAAACTCCTGCAACGGCACCGGAACCCAGTCGTATCGGCATATGCCTTTCCATTGGATCCTTCCGGTGGCGCCGAGATGGGGGACTTGCTGCTTGGGTAACAGCCTGTCCCTCATTGCTCCTTACCCGGGCTCTGCGCACTGGGGAGTATCACCAGCCGGGATACCAGCCAGAGTGCAGCCATAGTCCTTCGGGACTGATGGAGGCCTACCAATAATAATAATAATAATAATAATAATAATAATAATAATAATAATAATAATAACAGTAATAATAACAGTAATAATAATAATAATAATAATAACAGTAATAATAATAATAATAATAATAATAATAATAATAATAACAGTAATAATAATAATAATAATAATAATAATAATAATAATAATAATAATAAGGGCCTGATGATGTACGCCTCCGCATGGTGGGCCTGGATAGGGGATTTTCCCTGAACTAAATGTACATCACCCAGTTAGGGTTGACCCCCTGAAACAGGTTTACTACTGGGTTACTGAAAGATTTTTTTTTTAATCTTTCACTTCTGCAGCCTAGTCAGTCTCCCTCCAGTAATCAAACCTACTAAACTGGAAATGGGACCTGCCTCAGGGGAGGCAAAAAACCCGTCTAAAAATATCCTGGACGAACCATCTAAAATCCACACTACTTGAGTGTGCGAAGGCGGCTGGTTGGCCTGAAAATCCACGTATCAATGGCAAGTCGCTAAAGCAACATTGGGACAATGCCAACCCTTTGTATGCTTACCTGACCCAACGAAATTTGCGATATCGACTCCGGCGATTAAAGATCTACATGCGCCGTGATGCAGATGATAATTTCCCTGCAAGTGGTCAGGTACCTTCTCAAGAACCCAACGTTCGGATAGAGGCCGACCCTAAATTGCAGATGAATGCCCGCGTCCTTCTCTCCCCTCTTCCCAATGAAGTTATCCCACCTGACGGCAACAATGAAAATTCCCCCGGCTTTCCACTTTCTGATTTGACCAATGATTTTTCCACATCTTCAGTTCATGATGATCATATTTCTGTTTTAACCGTTACTATAGAGAAATTTTAGATTTACCAATTGACAAAAGGAAGCCAGTTAAAATTGCTATAAAATCTTTTCCACAAAATGAAATTGATAAATTAAATGAAATCATTTCTGTAACTCTTGGCGCAGAGTGTTCCCTGCATGATATTAATTGCTCCATGTTTGCCGCTATTCGAACTTTAGAGGAATTACATACAGTTTCCAAACCTTCCAACAATGATAAAAGCAAAGAGAAAGTAAAGAAAACCGGTTTCAACGTAAATTAAAAGAAACACGGAAAGACATGTCGTGGTTGGAGCTTTGCCTTAAATTAAGATCTCATGGTAAGTCAATGTCAAAAATACAAAAGACAATTTGGAGAAATTTAAAGGTAAAATACAAAACAACTAAGGAAAAAAATTCTCCTTCAAATACTTGATTCCCTTAAGGCAAAGGTTAAGATTTGAACAGAGAGAAAAAGAAAATGGGAAAAGACGAATAAATTCATTAGACAAAACAAAATATTTAAAAGCAACCAAAAACAGTTGTACAGGCAACTAAATACACCTATAAGTAATGACGACCAGAGACCACCCATGGAATCCAGTGAGAGGTTTTGGTCGCAGTTGTGGTCTATACCCAGCAACTGTAACCTTGAGGAACCATGGATGGAAGAATACAGCAAAGCCACGTCAGAAAACCTTAATTCACCATTGCTGTATCTCATTACTTCGGACTGCCTGAAGAAAACAATAAAAATGTCCAAATCAACACAGCTCCAGGACCTGATGGCATTCAAAATCGGTTTTGAAAACTGTTCCCCTGTGTCCAACCACATCTGCTCACTTGTTTTAATTCTTTGATGGACACATGAGATGTCCCTCCTTGGTTCTGTAAAGGTCGCACAATACTCCTCCCAAAGAAAGGAGACTTGACAGATCCGAAAAATGACTGTCCTATTACCTGCTTGAATACAATGTACATAATCTTTACAGGGTGTTTGACAAATCTTGTGTCATCCTATTTCTCCTCCAATGAAATTATTTACCCGGAGCAAAAGGGAGCCAGAAAGGGACGTTGGGAATGTCTCCCTGATCACATTAGCTGTAATTGTCCAGTCATCTGGAAGCACTTCCTGACCACCCAAAGCCTGTTTCAACTCCTCATTCAAGACAACACAACACTCTTCCTTTCTCAGCTTCCACCACTTTGTGTTCTGGTCTGCCTTTGCTTTCATCACCTTTCTCACCATCAGCGTCATCCTGCACACCACCATCCTATGCTGTTTGGCAACACTCTTGCCCACTATTACTTTGCAGTCACTGACTTCCTTCGAATTACATCGCCTACACAAGATGTAGTCGACCTGTGTGCTCCTACCTCCGCTTTCATAAGTCACCCTATGCTCCTGCCTTTTCTGGAAGAAAGTTTTCACCAGAGCCATTTCTATCCTTTTTGTAAAATCTATCAATATCTGTCCTTCTGTGTTCCTGTCCTGGATACCAAACCTGCCCATCGCTTTCTCGTCTCCTCTGTTGCCTGCATCAACATGTCCATTGAAGTCTGCACCAATGACCACTCTTTCACCTCTGGGTGTGATTCTTTTCTAGCTCACATCCTGCCTGTGGAGCATAAGCACTAACAACATTGACCATCACGCCTTCAACTTCTAACTTGAGACTCATCACTCTGTCTGACACTCTTTTCACTTCTAGAACATTCCTGACAAACTCCTCCTTCAAGATGACTCCGACTCCATTTCTCTTCCCATCCACACCATGATAAAACAGCTTCAACCTGCTCCTAAGCTTCTAGCCTTGTTATCTTTCCACCTGGTCTCCTGAACACGCAGTATGTCCACCATCCCCCTCTGCATCATGTCAGCCAGCTCTCTAGCTTTTCCTGTCATAGTTCCAACATTCAACGTCTCTACTCTCAGTCCTATACTGATGCCTTTCCTCTTCTCTCTCTGCCTACGAACACGCCGCCCGCCTCTAATTCAACTTCTTCGACCAACAGTAGTCCAATTTCCACCAGCACCCTGTTGGTTAACAGCACCGATGGCAGTCGTTGTTAACCCGGGCCTCAACTGATTCGGTATGGATTTCTTAGTTTTGACTCGCATGTTTTATGTGGGATTGGTTTTACGCCGGATGCCCTTCCTGTCACAACCCTCTGCATTTATCCGGGCTTGGGACTGGCGGGAGGGTGGACACTGGTTTGTTGCCCCCTCACGGCAGCATTGAATGATGCATGTATTATCTCTACATAACGGCTACACGTGATACTCTGAGCCTATGTAGCGATTAGCAAAACAAGCCAGTGTGAATTGGACCCAGGTGTTCGAGTGTGTTGATCACACTAATATAGCTGACATATGACATGGTTGTTGATGCATTGGATGTCATGCCCTTTGTCCTTCTGAACCCCCTCCCCCACATTCACAATGTGTGTTCTGCTCTGTGCTTTGGCCTTACAGAACTGATCAATTAGTCACAGTGCGCTTTCACACACACACACACACACACACACACACACACACACACACACACACACACACACACACACACATCCAATTTGTATAGAAGCTAATTTTTAGAACAAGATGAAATAAGCTAGCTTTTAAGTCTCAATTATAAGTTAAATCATATCTTTGAAATCCTTAGTACGGTGCCACGCTGGTGTAGTGGTTAGCATGTCCGCCTCACAACAAGAAGGTCCTGGGTTTGATTCCCAGCTCTGTGGTGTTTTTGTATGCAGTTGCATGTTCTCCTCATGCTTGTGTGGATTTCCTCTGGGTACTCCAGTTTCCTCACACAGTCCAAAAACATGCACAGTAGGTTAATTTGGTTGTTTCCAATCACCCGTGAGTGTGATTGGTTGTGTGAGTGTTCGCCCCGCGATGGCCTGCCAAGCTGTCCAGGGTGCACCCTGCCCTCATATAGAGTCAGCTGAGATGGGCACCGGCTTCCCCGCAACCCTAATTAAAATTTATTGGTTCAGAAAATGAACAAATGAATGAAATTCTTAGTCATATACATTTATTCTTTCCCTCATTATCTAGGCCACTTAATCCGAATTAGGGTCACAGTAAGGCTGGTAGACATCTCAGCCAACTCTATGTAAGGGCAAGGTACACCCTTGCCAGCTTGTCAGGCCATCCAGGGCCAACACACACAAGTATTCACACCCTGTTAGACCTAGTGACATTTTGGAACAACCATTATACCTACCGTGCATGTTTTTGGACGGTAGGAGGAAACCGGAATATCCCGAGGAAACCCACACAAGAATGGGGGGACATGCAATCTCCACAGAGACACCCCCCAAGCCTGTGCCTTTTTGTTGTGAGGGGGGAAGTGCTAACCACTGTGCCACCGTGCCACTAGTAAGTCATTATGAAATGATAAATCATAATTATGTGTAAGTAGATTATTATTGTAGGCTATTAAGTTGTATCTATGAGTTAGTAAGTCATAATTATCATCATCAGAATCATTTCATTGTCAATCCACATGTGCAACCTGTTTAACGGACTAAATCATTATGCCAAGATGAGTCAGAAAATCATAATTCTAACTGCTGCATCATAATTATGAATTACTTTCTTACACACACATTTGCCAAGATGCTTAATCTTACTAGTGTTCCAGGAAAGCTGGAGCTTATCTCAGCTCGCACTGGACAGAGGCAGGGTACAACAGTAAAAAGCCAGCCAGTTCATCACATGGCAAAAGCACACACTCACATCCTTCGGGACAATCTGGTATAGCCAGTTAACATAATGTACATGTCTGTTGACTGCTGGAGGAAACCGAACTACACAGAGGAAACCCACGCAAGCATAAGAGAAACATCCAAACTCTACACCAAATTGAACCTGGGATTCAAACATACAACCCTTCTGCTGTGAGAAGAAAGAGCCACTAACCATTAAAACACTGTCCATATGCCAACCATAATTATTGGTCAGGAGGTAATAATTAATTATTTGGTGACTGGTGGTATAGTGGGTAGGGTGCTGGGTTCATGGTTAGGAGGTTGTAGGTTCAAATCCCACTCTGCTCAGACCCCTGGGCAAAGTCTTAAACCACAAGTGTGACTCTGTTCAGCCAGCAATATAAGTGGATACCAGTAAAAAATATACTGGGAAGGTAACCTGTGATGGACTAGCATCCCATCCAGGAGGAGTTGAACTCCTGTTAGCTTCACACTATGGAAACTGGTAATAAGTCCCGGCCTAATGAGCCACTAGGCTTGGGTGTAAATAGCCTCAAAAGGGAATACGGTAGGCCCTTGACTGGTTTTGCACTCACAGTTTGAGTATTTGCGGACTGCCAAGCAACTGATATGTCACTCAAATTCAGCCAATGGCTGTCCTCCTTCCTCCTGATTGGTTCAGATGATGTAACGCACCTTTTTTTTCATTTGCGCACAAGTTTTCAATGAGCCTCTTTTTTAGTGTTTTAATTACCAGTTAAGCTGTATGATGCCACTCAAACGCTGTGCGTCTTCTCTGGCTAAGCACCAGAAGAGGTAATGACGTTGGATGTCTTCTGAAGAAATAAGACTTTCTCCTTAAGAAATGACAGTTTCCTCTGAAGTGCCTGAAGAGAAATAATCATCTGAAATCACTCTAGTATTAAAGTCTTCTTCAATCATTATTCCAGTACAGTACCTAAGTTAATGTTTAGAATGTTTGTGAGTGTGATTTTATGTACTGTGGTGTAGCATGTTTATAGTTTTCTTTTGTTTATCCAATTTATTACATTTCATGTTCTTTTATGTTCTTTTTGTTATGGTCAGTGTTTTGGGGGACTTTGATTTTGATGGCTGTGTTCTCTAACTCTAACGGTCTGCTCCGGCTGAGTTGTCGTGGCTGAGCTACTCCATGGCTCACACCTGAATTTCATTCTCATCTACTCTCAATAAAGACAAGCATGCTTATCTCTGCGCTAGAGAATTAACTCACACGTTTTTGCAGGTGACAAACGGAGCTTGTGAGACGAAGCGCGGTTTATCCGGACTTCTGATCTTTTAAGTGTGCAAGATCAAGCTCCGTGTGTCACCTGCAACAAACGCCTCACATTCAAAGGGGAAGGACGTAAGAAGCGCGCTTTAATTGAGGTGAGCGTGTGGTTTGTGTTTACAGGCAGTAAATGAGATTACTTAATTTAAGTTCAGGCACTTCAGAGCAAACTGTCGTTTCTTCAGGAGAAAGTCTTATTTCTTCAGAAGAGACAGCGCTTAGCCAGCGTTTGAGTGGCATCATAGAGCTTAACTGGATAATATATTATACATACAAAATGAAAACATATACATACTTATGATAGATAGATAGATAGATAGATAGATAGATAGATAGATAGATAGATAGATAGATAGATAGATAGGCAGGCAGGTAGGCAGACAGACAGACAGATAGATAGATAGAAAGTATGCTGTATAATGTTTATATATTTTATTAATAAATATCACAGTACAAAATTAAAAGGTTTTTCTTAATCATGACCACATTTTATGACATTAATACTGCATTAATGAGTAAAACTGTCTATAGAATGTGTTTAAGAAGCATATTTTAGCACATGTAATAGATACATAGTATTTTACTTCTGGTTGATCATTCAAGCATGTAATATAAAACATGGTTTTACTTCCGGATACATAACTCGCGGACTATCTTCATTCGCGGGAGGGGCCGGAACCAAACCCCCGCGAATAACGAGGGCCTACTGTAATTTTGACCTGCAAACTCTTGATCATGAATCATAATCTGACTTATTTTCTTGAGTGATGGAAATGGGTTGCGATCAATTTAAGAATGTTAGCGCTGAAGGGAAATTTTTCTCCTTTCCTTTAGTCTCTTATCCTCTGTCTATTTGGGAGTGATAGTATTTAAAGTGATGATGCCAAGATTTTCCCCAGAACTCCACTTGTATTAACTGTTTGTTTATGCGAATGATTGCTAGCGTTTAATCACCTTTGAAAAGCTTTGCTGTATGACTGCTCCAAAAATTCCAATCAACCTCTGAACACTTCAGCAGAGAATTCCTTCATCTGGAGCACAACAAATATTCATATAATACGCCGAGTTGTATAATTATTCACCACATTAAAATTTATACCACATCTTGCAGTGTCACAACCTGGCACTGAAACCAGCCTAATTAGATTCACACAACATGACTAACATTTGGAGGGCTTTTTTTATTATTATTGTCATTCAATAAAGTCTATTTATATAGACATGTCAAACATTTGTTGGCAGCATCGCTCTGGGTCAATACTTGGTAGAACCATTTTTGGCTGCAGTTGAAGCTATAAATCTTTTGGGATATGTCTCTATCAGATTTGCACATCTTCTTCTCGGCTAATTTGCTCAAGCTGAATGATAGCAGGCTAAGTGTATGCCTTTGGTGAATAGATTTATTTTTCAAATAACAGAGAGGAATTTTAATAACCCTAATTTTATTTAGATTTTATAAACAATGATACAATACTGAATTATTTTTGCATGCATGCCTTTATTTCTTGCTTTTCCAGCTGAGTGTATCAGTAACACAGGTTTGTACATGTATGATCCGGAATGCTCATTTTAATTGTTCACTCCAGGGAATAAAGACAACAGTAAAAATAGATATGCACATTTCACTCGGAGCAAGGAGGATATGCAATGCTTTTTTTGTGTGTGCAATAACCTTTACAGATAGTTATTAAAACTGGGGTAAGCTGTAGCCTATTGGTTAGAAAGGGAGTTTTGAACCAAAAGGTTGTTGGTTTGATTCCCAAACCAACAAGACAGATGAGTTGTTGTTGACGGAGCAAGCTGTACCTTCAATTCCTCCACCTTCATGTCTGAAGTGCCCTTGAGCAAGGCACCTAAACCACAATAACTTTCCGGGCGCCACAATGTGAGGCACCTCCCTGATACATGTGTGTGTGTGTGTGTGTGTGTGTGTGTGTGTGTGTGTGTGTGTGTGTGTGTGTGTGCTCACAGTAGTGACGTTCACTTTAAAAGTATTTAATGCAGAGACAGAATTAATACAGTATTTACTAATTTATTTATGAATGCTAATAAATTAAACCATGATCTGACCAATTCCTAAAATCAACCCTCCCGAGTCTCCTCTGTAGTACTATATGTGGGACACAGCTGGGCAGCGAAGTGTGTAAAATATATGATCTCGTATCTATTTGCAGTGCCTTCACCCAGTGTCGGCTGAAATAGGCTTGAGCCACCCATCGACGCGAAAAGAAGGATAAAGTCGTTCAGTAAATGAGTGAGTGAGTGAGTGCATAGGGAACATCTGAAATCATTAAAGTAGAGTGAGCAGAAGATGCAATCAGATGCCAATCAAGTGCAAAGATGGAGTGTCTGACCATCATTTCAAATCACTCCAAATCACTAATCACTCCAACTCACTAATCACTCCGCATCACTAATCACCAAATCACTAATCACCCAAAATCACTTCAAATCAGTAATCACTCCACTTCACTAATCACCCACATCACTAATCACACCAAATCACTAATCACTCCAAATCACTTATCGCACCAAATCACGAATCACTCCAAATCACTAATCACTCCACACAAATAATCACTCCACATCACTAACCCCTCCAAATCACTATACATTCAATTTCACTAATAACGCCACATCACTAATCAACCCAAATCACTAATCACTTCAAATCACTTATGACTTCACATAACTAATCACTCCATACCACTAATCACTCCAAATCCTTAATCACTCTACATCACTATACGTTCCACGTCACTAATCACTCCACATTACTAATCACTCCATGTCACTCATCACTCCATGTCACTCATCACTCAAAATCACTAAACACACCAAAATCAATAATCACTCAAAATCACTAATCACAAGAAAGCACCAATCACTCCAAATCACTAATCACAAGAAATCACTAATCACAAGAAATCACTAATCACAAGAAATCACTAATCACAAGAAATCACTAATCACTCCACATCACTAATCACTCCACATTATAAATCATGCAAAATCACCAATTGTTTTTGTGATGGCCACAGGCACACGTAATAACACCAACACTCATTCTAGTCATGTATATTATTGATTTATTTTGGCACATTATTCCTTTGTTGCACATTTTCATTTGCAGTACATGTACTATCATATCAAACACCACACACAATACTTTGAGGTATTTCCTTTATTAGTTTATTTGCTTTAGTCTTACATTGTTCTACATCGGCGTACATATTTTAACAACTGTAAGGTTATGCAATTTGTTTGTTTCTAATTATATGCTTGCTTGTTTTGAGTTCCCTTGCATGGTCTGAGCATTGGGGTGATTCCTTCCTGGTTGGACAAAGGCTTTGCAGAGGGCTAAGACCTAAGTCTAGGCGCCTACATAGCTGGCCGTATCATGTCCAGCATGCACCTGAGAGGGATTTTGGCTATAGTGGTTTTTGCTGTGAATTATGTTGGAAGTTTATATATTTTGTTTACCACTTTGAATATTCTTTGGTTTGGCTCAAGCTGATGTGTGTGTGTGTGTGTGTGTGTGTGTGTGTGTGTGTGTGTGTGTGTGTGTGTGTGTGTGTGTGTGTGTGTGTGTGTTCCTCTTTATTTCTTGGTGGCAGGTCACTTTCTGGCCAGTTAATTTCATGTCAAATACAGTGATACCTCTGCTCACGAACATAATTGGTTCCCAGAAAGTGTGTGTGAGGCGAAAAGTTCGTCTTCCGAACATTTATTTCCCATAAGAAACCATTAAAATGAGAATAATCCGTTCCCAGGTCCTCATAAAACATAATTTTCTACTAAATAAGCCTTAAAACTACACAAAAATATACCTTATTTTATGTATAATAAATGTCTATTGTATTGTAATTAAAGAAATAAACTGTACTGTATAATAAAGTCGTTTTATTTACCTTTGTGATGGTAGTTGATGGCTTGATGGAATGGAGTGGGAGGAGGAGGGAGGAGGAGGGAGGGAGGGACTTACTGTTTGGAAGGAGTGTTTGGAAACGCCTACTGTTTGGAAAAACCCTTAGCCACACACGCACCCTTAATAGCTTCCTTGTTGTTCAGGATGGGAGCAATGGTAGACTTAGCGTACTGGTACTGGGACGCTGAGTCACACAAACGCACACCTCGTTCGTGTTTTTCAATGATCTCCGCCTGTGGTGGGGTCTTTTTCGGTCCCATAATAGCAAAAGTACACTCAATATGGTCCAAAATGTCTATCAAACACAAACCACTTCCGCACTCAAAGAAAGGGGTGTGACGATCTGTGACGCCGTGAGCGTGCATCAGCTTCTCGTGGCCGCCACCGTGGCGCTGTTCAACCGTGTGGTTTGGTTCGTCCGCCGAAAACTAGTTCGTCAGCAGAGACAATATGCTTGCAAATTTAATGTTCTTGAGGCGAAAAGTTCGTGAGCTTAAGCGTTCGTCAGCGGAGGTTTTACTGTATGTGGCTCAAGTCTGGTGATATTTTTGGTTGGCCTCTTTTACAGGCCAAGCCTGAAATTTTTTGGTCTTTGTAAATTTTTCATATTTTGTTTGTAATTAATATTTTAGTAATATTTTGTGAGTAATAAAAATGTAGCATATTGAATCAAACATCTTGTGTCCTCATGTCTCACTGCTTGGTCCCTTAGAGTGTTTTTAGTAGTCAGCATCAAACAAGCTCCACAGAAACAGGAATACTGAGATATTTCATCGCTTTGTTAAACCATTCTGGAATTTTACAGTTTTATAGGAGGATGCCTCCGACATTCACAGACTTTATTTTATTTAAATTTACGCTGTAACCTCAGTGATACCCCTATTATCAGATGAAATTCTTTACAGGTGCTATATGCAGGTTCTATTGTAAGATATGATAAGATTCAGGTTGCAGGTTCTTGATTTTCAGGCATTCTACTCCAGCTTTGGCAGCATGCTTTGGGTCATTTTCCTTTCAGAGGGTGAACCTCTGCATCACATTTGTCTACTTGGCATCCTGTGTATTTGTATTTTCACCATCTTCCCCTGTGTCCTGACAGGTTTCTAGTCCATGGTGATATAAAACGTTCATATAACTTGACGTTTCGACCCTCAGGCTTTACCCTGATGCCATGTGGCTGCTGTTTTCACTACAAGGATACAGGAAGTAGAAATACCTGAGGGGGTCGCAGCAAGTGCGGTAATCACATGCAAGTATTGCTTAAAATGCAACTGCTAACAACAACAACATCAACAGCAACAACAACAACAACAACAACTAATAATAATAATAATAATAATAATAATAATAATAATAATAATAATAATAATAGCAGCATGGTGCTACAGTAGTTAGTGTGTTCACCTCACAGTTTCGATTACCAGGCTGGAGGGGCATTTCTATTTGGGATTTGCATGTTCTCCCTGTTCTTTTATGGGTTTCCTCCAGGTAGTCTAACACCCCCACCCCACCCCACAGTCCAAAAACATGCACAGTAGGCTAATTGTCTGCTCCAAATCATTTCTGTGTGTGTGTGTGTGTGTGTGTGTGTGTGTGTGTGTGTGTGTGTGTGTGTGTGTGTGTGTGTGTGCGTGTTGGCCTTAAGCATGCCTGGCGAGCTCTTCAGGGTGTACCCAGCCATTGCCCAGAGTATGCTGAGTTGGTGCTAACCTCCCTGCAACCCTCATTAGTATTAAGCAAAAAATTAATGAATGAATTATTAATAACATAAATGCAGCCGTGTGAGGGGTGGGGGGGGCAATTGCAGCCGTGGGGGGGGGGGGGGGGGCACAAACCAGTGTCTCTCCCTCACACCGGTCCCAAGCCCGGATAAATGCAGAGGGTTGCGTCAGGAAGGGAATCCGGCGTAAAACAAATGCCAAATAAAATATGCGAATCACAAGTTAGATTGAGATGGTTTGGACATGTACAGAGGAGGGATAGTGAGTATATTGGTAATAAGATGCTGAGGCTGGAACTACCAGGCAGAAGGCCTAGAGGAAGACCAAAGAGACGATTCATGGATGTGGTGAAGGAGGAGATGAAAGTCGTTGGTGTAAGAGAAGAAGATGCAAAGGATAGGGTGAGATGGAGGCAGATGATTCGCTGTGGCAACCCCTGAAGGGAAAAGCCGAAAGGAAAAGAAGAAGGAGGAGGAGATAAATACATTATTATTATTATTATTATTATTATTATTATTATTATTATTATTATAATACCGACAACAACAAAATTACCTGTAGTGCAAACCTCACCATGCCAAAAAATTGTCCTATTTTAAAATATTAAAAAATAATTTTAAAAATTGTGGCTTCAAAAATTAATGATTTTTTTCCTGTCCAAGGCACCTTCTCTCATAAATATTATGAAAATATACATATAATTTTGTGTAATTTACTAACAAACCAACAAATTAATAAATATGCCCAGTAATGGTATGGGGAGTTGTTTGGGGTGTTCCCCGCCCTCAATCAGTTAACATAGGCTCCAGTGACCCCATAACCCTTGTGAGAATTAAGTGGCTTGATAAATTAATAAGTGAATAATTAAATAATTAAACTGGGTCAGGACAGTCTGCTGAGAAAAAGACTGTATTTAGTACTTATCATTTAAATGAAAAAAAAAACCAAACATCTGCAATCAACACCTTCTATAAACGCCAAATAAACATCTGACAGAAAGCTGGGATGCAGGGCAGTGTAGCCTTCTCAGCAGAACTCTGATCAACATCTGTTCAGCTGCATGTTTCGTTATAGGAACATGTTCTCTTCATCTGTCTCAGAATGTTTTGTTTTGTTATAGCTAATGACTGATTCGCTGTCTGCAGGTCTCTGGCCATACAACGAAGCAACAAAAAAAAATAGCTTGAAAGAAATAAAGAAATATCGCACACATCTTATTTGGAGACATCTGGGGATTCATTATGACTGTAAATGCATGTGTGAGAGAAAGTGAGTTATAATGAGTGAAGCTGTGCCAAAGCAATGAGCGTCTAATGATCTGTAAAGTTCATCAATAAGAAATTATTATAAGGAGAGAGAGAGAGAGAGAGAGAGAGAGAGAGAGAGAGAGAGAGAGAAAGGGAGGCAGAGAGGGGGGAGAGAGAAAGAAAGGGGGAGAGAGAGTTAGAGAGAGAGAGGGAACGAGAGAAAGAGAGTGGGAGAGGGAGTTAGAGAGAGAGAGGGAGAGAGAGGGAGAGAGAGGGGGAGGTGGAAGAGAGAGAGAGGGTGAGAAAAGGGGGAACAGAGAAAGAGAGAGAAAGAGACAGAGGGGGAGAGGGACAGGAGGAGGAAGAGAGAGAGAGGGAAAGAGAGAGAGAGAGAGAGGGGAGGCAGAAGAGAGAGAGGGAGAGGCGGAAGAAAGAGAGGGGGAACAGAGAAAAGAGAGAGGGGGAGAGGGAGAGGAGGAGGAAGAGAGGGAGAGGGAGAGAGGGGGAGGGAGGAGGAGAGACAGAGAGAGAGGGAGAGAGAGGGAGAGAGAAGGAGAGAGAGAGGGGAGACAGAAACAGAGGGAGAGAGAGAGAGAGAGAGAGAGAGAGAGAGAGAGAGAGAGAGAGAGAGAGGAGAGAGAAGGAGAGAGAGGGGGAGACAGAAACAGAGGGAGAGAGAAGGAGAGAGAAGGAGAGAGAGAGAGACAGAGAGAGAGGGAGAGAGAGGAGAGAGAGGAGAGAGAAGGAGAGAGGGGGAGGAGAGACAGAAACAGAGGGGGAGAGAGAGGGAGAGAGAAGGAGAGAGAGAGAGAGAGGGAGAGAGAGAGGGGGAGGGAGGAGGAGAGACAGAAACAGAGGGAGAGAGAGGGAGAGAAAAGGAGAGAGAGAGAGAGAGAGAGAGAGAGAGAGAGAGGAGGGATTCTTAAATCTTTTAAGGTATGATGTGACAGCTTTGATATGTTACTGACAAACAATATTTTCATAATTAAGTCTCAAACGTTATAAAATGGTTGCACGTGGCATAGTGCATTGCATGTCGGTCTTACAGCAAGAAGGGTATGGGTTCAAGTCCACATTTCTGTGTGGAGTGTAATTCTCTATCCATGCTTACATGAGTTTCCTCACACAGTCTAAAGACATGGCAGTGCAGTGGTGCAGTGTTTATCCGGTCTGACTTATAGCAAGAGGGTCCTGGGTTCGATGGTTTGAAGTGCTTCAGTAAATGAGTGAGTGATGAATGAGTCTAAAGTAGGGCAAAGATCCACAACAAATTTCATGATGATAACAGAAGTAAAGTTCCAATCAATTAAAATAGTTCAGCTGGTAAACGAAACCTATTCATTCATTTATTCATTTTCTAATCTGCTTAATCTCAGTAAGGGTCACGGAGAGGCTGGCGGCCAGCTCAGCCGACTTTGAGCAAAGAGGGAGTACATTCTAAACAACTTGCCAGGCCACTGCAGGGTCATCACATATATATACCACCACATATAACCATTTACCCTTAAGCTCACACCTAGAGGCAATCTGGAGCTTGTTAGCCTAATGTGCATGTTTTTGGACAATGGGAAGAATCCGGTGTACACGGAGGAAGCCCACATCAGCATGGGGAGGCAAAGCATACTCCACAGAGCCACGACCCCATCTCGAGCCTTCATGTTGTGAGGTGGATGTGAAAACCACTGTGCCATCAGGTCTACTCTCGTCTCAGAGTTGGTACTTCACACCACTGTCTCTGTCTCATCTAGCTATCCCCTCCTTTGAACTTAATGCAGAAAGGTCTCCTCTCCAATCAACCTCCTCATTATTGTTTTTTTTTTGCCGCCCCTGGAACCCAGGACACTTTCTAGAAAAAATGAACACACCCCTCAGCAGTTTACCCAGTGACAACGCACCTCACACTTTTCTGGAAGACTTTAATCTCCTCTCTGATAAGCTCCAGTCCACTTGCCTTCTCCCTCTTCTTTTTCTCCTATTCCTCTTAACAACTTGCTCTTCCACACAAAAAAGGAGGGAATTTCTTGGATCTTGTTTTCAGTTGTCCCTCCCCAGTCACAGACATTATTGCCACCACTTGGTTTCCTTTACTATCAACTTACCTATTCTATCTAACACTTAGCCCTTGGTTTTCTTACCCCGCTTGACAAAACCTCTACATTGTATTCTTCTTCATGCATTGCAGATCATCAGCTGAAGCTTAATTTAAAGCAAGACTGAATTGCTGTTCATCCCAGCTGACTCATCCCCACATCAAGATCTTGCAATCTCCTTGGGCAACTCTGTCATCTCTCCTTCAAGCACTGCACGAAAGCTTGCCGTAACCATGGACAATTGCCTGTCCTCCTCTCATATCACTAATCTTTCTCAATCATGTTGATTTCTTCTCTTTAATATCTGAAGCATTCATCAATTTCTTTCCACTAAAGCCATTCATATATTTGCTCAATTCCATGTCATCTCAAGACTAGATTACTGCAAATCTTTCCTGGCAGGTTTACCTTTGAGCACTATTCGACCTCTGCAGTTGATCCAGAGTGCAGCTGCAAGGCTTTGTTTTCCACCTTCCCAAATTTTCCCATACCACACCACTGCTACAATCTCTCCATTGGCTTCCTGTAGCTGTTCGCATTAGAATTAAAATAATAATGCCTGCCTACAATGCCACAAATGGACGTGTACCTTCCTACCTCAAAGCACATATCACACCCCGCACTGCAACGCATTCTCTCAGATCCTCTAGCACTGGTCATAGGCTGGTCACTCTCTCTACAAAGGGACAAGGGGAAAGTGCATCTAAACTCTTCTCTGTTCTGGCTCCAAGGTGGTAGAAGGAACTTCCCCAGGATGTCCAGAGAGCTGAGTCACTCAAATCTTCAAATGATGGCTGAAAACACATTTTTCAGCAGTACTGTACTTAGATTAGCACTATGTTATATACACACACAAAAAAACCCACACACGCAACAGTTACCAACTGAGTTTGACTGACGATATACTTAGTCTGTGTTCTAAAAAATTATTATAAGAATATATTCACTAGTAGTGATTTTAAAGCACTTCTGTAAGTCGCTTTGGGTAAAAACATCTGCTAAATTCTGTAAATGTAGATGATTAGATAGAGATTCAGATAATGTTAATAGCACAAACATTCTGGATGCATAAGGTGATAGCAATGTACATCCAAGTTGTGTGCTTACATACTCATATAACATACTAAAGTAGAGATCTGATAGTATGTATGCATATTACAGATATTAATAGGTACTGAGTGTTCGGACACAACCAATAACACACTCTATATCTCTTGATTGCTGATTACGCCTGGACTCAACCACCTGCGTACGCCACATATATCATGGGGTAAATGATCAGCATTGTTATTGCCAGACTTTATCGAGGCTTTACTTATGTTTCTGCTAGCCTTTTCTGTGACTTTGTTTCTAGTACTTTGATCCCTGTATTTATCTCCTTGCCTGTGATATCCTGTTTGCACATCAGCTGATCTCTGTTTGTTTTCGACTCTGTCTCCTGCCTTGTGTTTTTGATCTGATTACCAGTTTTTAATAAAGCTCCAGCTGTAACTGTGTCTGCTTTCTGCTTGCATTCCCTGATACATTTTTAGCATCATGGCTACTATCCAGCTTATTCAATTTTTTGAGGGTTAACAGTTCTACCTCCGTCATTACTGACAAGTTTTTCTATGATAGTTGTGTACTAGTTATCTCAATATGGAGAAAATTAGATACATTACATATTTTCCTGGAAAATTATGCCCATTCAGATGATCTCTTTAATTATTATTTATGGGACCCCAGGTCCAGACTCCGAATTCCTATGTGAATTTGTAGACTTTGTTTCAAACCTGGTTGCTTCTTTAGATGAAGCTTGAATTATTGGTGACTTTAATATTCATCTCAATATCCCAGAGGACCCGTTAAGAACAGCATTTGTATCTATCTGAAATTCAGTCAGGGGGTAAAACAGAATTTAATAGTACCCACTCATAAAGATGCTCACACTCACAATTTCACCTCTTAGTACTTATATATACCTCGCCACCTTATTGCATTAAGCCAGGGGCAGTGGTGGTCTAGTGGTATAGGGCGCTGGATCGCTGATCCAAAGGTTGGGGGTTCGAGTCCCACTCTCCACAAGGTTGTCACTGTCCCCCCCCAGTGTGGCTAACTGGGATATCAAAGGCGGGCCATGTCTCTCACTGTCTATGGTGAGAGGTATGTAAAAGAACCATTGCTGACTTTCATAAAGAGTAGGCTGCAAAGTCGTCAGCGTGTTTCTGTCCCTTGACAAAAGGGTTGTGACAGGAAGGGCATCCGACGTAAAAACCTCTGCCAAATCAAACATGCGAATCTGATGATTGCGACTCCCGAGTAAAAGGGAAAAAGCCGAAAGGAAGACAGACCTTATTGCATTAAGCGACTTTCGCATCAATGACTGCACAGTTTCATTAATAATCTTCCAAAATTATCAGCTATGATCAGATCACCATCAGACCTTGCAGAACTTGAACAAGCCACTGAGTGGTTTGTGTTAAACTTACGCCATACACT
Source organism: Plotosus lineatus (assembly GCA_024760905.1). Taxonomy (NCBI): domain Eukaryota; kingdom Metazoa; phylum Chordata; class Actinopteri; order Siluriformes; family Plotosidae; genus Plotosus; species Plotosus lineatus. The sequence goes on along the minus strand of CM045737.1, from coordinate 7,585,620 downwards.
GATAATGTAGCTCCCCTTAAAAGAAAACCAATCAAAGAGAAAAAATATCCCACTGCTATAATGATGAAATACACCCATTAAAACAGAAGACCTACAAAGTGGAAAGAAAATGGCGGCAAACTAAATTACTGGTTTTCCGATTAGAATGGAAGAAGAGTCTCGTTAACTACAGAAAAGCTCAAAGTGCTGCTAGAGTATCTTCCAAATCAAATAAAAAAATAAGAAAAAAAATCCAAAATATATATTTTTTTTTCAGAATTAAAAAAAAGGAAAAAAAAGAATTAATGCAGCCGTGAGGGGGGGCATAAGCCAGTGTTCATCCTCATGCCGGTCCCAAGCACAAGATAAATGCAAAGGGTTGTGCCATGTAGGGCATCTGACCTAAAACATTTGCCAACTTTGTTATGCGACTCAACAATGAGAAATCCATACCGGATCGGTTGAGGCCCGGGTTAACAACGACCGCCATCAGTGCTGTTAACCAACGGGGTGCTGGTGGAAACTTTGCTACGGTTGGTTGAAAAAGGAGAGACGGGAGGCGTGTCCGTTACCAGAGAGAGATAAGGAAAGGCATGAGTTTAGGACAGAGAGGAGGGACTTTGAATGTTGGAACTATGACAAGAAAAGCTAGAGAGCTGGCTGAAATGATGTAGAGGAAGAAGGTGGACAGACTATGTGTTCCGGAGACCAGGTGGAAAGGTAGCAAGGCTAGAAGCTTAGGAGCAGGGTTGAAGCTGTTTTATCATGGTGTGGATGGGAAGAGAAATGGAGTAGGAGTCATCTTGAAGGAGGAGTTGGTCAGGAATGTTCTAGAAGTGAAAACAGTGTCAGACAAAGTGATTAGTTTCAAGTTAGAAATTGAAGGCGTGCTGTTCAATGTTATTAGTGCTTATGCCCCACAGGCAGGATGTGAGCTAGATGAGAAGGAGGGATTCTAGAGTGAGTTAGATGAAGTGATGCAGAGTACCCCCAGAGGTGAAAGAGTGGTTATTGGTGCAGACGTCAATGTTGTTGACAATGTTGTCAATGGTGAGTTCTAGTTGGTGCAGGCAACAGAGGGGGCAAGGAACTGATGGGCAGGTTTGGAATCCAGGACAGGAACACAAAAGGACAGATGTTGGTAGATTTTGCAAAAAGGATAGAAATGGCTGTGGTGAATACTTTCTTCCAGAAGAGACAGGAGCATAGGGTGACTCATAAAAGCAGATGTAGGAGCACACAGGTAGGCTACATCTTGTGTAGACAATGTAATTTGAAGTAAGTAAGTGACTGCAACGTAGTAGTGGGTGAGAGTGTTGCCAAACAGCATAGGATGGTGGTGTGCAGGATGATGCCGATGGTGAGGAAGGTGAAGAAGGCAAAGGCAGAGCAAAGACATGGCCTGCCTTTGATAACCCAGTTAGCTGCACAGGGGGGAACAGTGACAACGTTGTGGGGACTCGAACCCCCAACCTTAGGATCAGCAATCCAGCACCCTATACCACTCAACCACCACTGCCCCTAATTTAAAGACAGAAAAGTTAATAACTAAAACAGTCAATAATCTGCAACTAGAGTGTTTTAGCCCCATTCAAAAAAAAACAGAACTAATCTCATTCATTTCCTCAACAATCATTGTTCTGTGTTCTTGGTCCGGTCCCTCCATGTTTCTTTAATTAAATATTATCATAAGTAATCAACCCTTTATTAATTGTAATAAATGATTCTCTTAGCATTGGTTACATACCAAAATCCTTTAAACTAACAGATACCAAACCTCTGATTAAAAAACCTAATCTCGATTTGTATGAACTGTCCAACTATAGAGCAATATCAAATCTTTTACCTACTTTTACCTCTAAGATCTTAGAACAGCTGTAGCGCAGCAGTTATGTTCATATCTTTGTAAGAATAACGTTCACAAATTGTATCATTCACATTTTAGGCCTCATCATAGCACAGACACAATACTCATTCAGGTAGTAAGTGGTGGCCTCCAACCACAGCTGTGTCTCCTTGCTTGTGTTACTTGACCTTAGTGCAGCCTTTGACGCTATTGATCATATGATTCTCCTTGACTGATTCGAAAATGTAGTTGGAGTTGAGGGAACTGCCCTCTCCTGGCTTAAATCTTATTTAACTGACCATTATCAGTTTGTAGATGTAAACATTGATTTCTTTGAACATTCTAATTTAAGTTTGAGGTTCCACAAGGTTCTGTCCTAGGCCTGTTGCTTTTCTCTCTATACATGCTCCCTTTGAGTATTATCATTGATCATGGTATTCGCTTTCATTGTTATGGTGATGACTCAGTTATATATTTCAATAAAGTTGAGAAATGGGTTAAGGAAATTAGACACTGGATGTTTACTAACTTCCTCCTTTTAAAGTCTAATAAGACAGAGGTACTTGTACTCGGATCTCAGGCAGATAAAAATAAAGTTTTTAATTATGTAGTAAGTTTGGGTGGCGTTTCAGTATCATCATGCGTAGCAGTAAAGGACTTTGCAGTGATTATTGGCTCTGGTCTTTCATTTGAGGCTCATGTATATAATATTACTTGAGTAGCATTCTTTCATTTCAGGAATATTGGTAAAATAATAAATATATCACTGCAAGATGCGAAAAAAACTTGTTCATGGTTTTGTTACTCCGAGATTAAATTATTGTAATGTGTTACTGTCTGGATGTTTGAATAAGAGCATAAACAAGCTCCAGTTAGCCCAGAATGCAGTAGTGAGAGTGGTTACTAAAACCAGAAGATATGAGCATATCACCCCGACCTTATTTACACTGCATTGGTTCCCAGTTACATTTCGCATCGATTATGAAATACTGTTCTACTTTTAACCTATAAAGCACTTAATGGTCTCACGCCACATTATCTTGGTGAACCTCTTGTTTGTGATCCAGCACATCCCCTTAGATGAAAAGGAGCAGGATTCTTGGCGATCCCTCGAACAATGAAGACGACTGCAGGGGGCGGAGCTTTCTCTTGGTAGGCCTCCGTCAGTCCCGAAGGACTATGGCTGCGCTCTGGCTGGTATCCCGGCTGGTGATACTCCCCAGTGCGCAGAGCACGGGTAGGGAGAGTAATGAGGGACAGGCTGTTACCCAAGCAGCAAGTCCCCCATCTCGGCGCCACCGGAAGGATCCAATGGAAAGGCAAATGCCAATACGACTGGGTTCCAGTGCCGCTGCAGGAGAGAATCTACGGTCAATTTAGAACGGCCAATCAACCTACAGTGCACGTCTTTGGATTGCGGGAGGAAACCGGAGCACCTGGAGGAAACCCGGACAAGCACAGGGAGAACTTGCAAACTCCACACAGAAACGCCCAGGCCGGGAATCGAACCCAGGCCTTCTTGCTGTGAGGCGGACGTGCTAACCACTACGCCACCGTGCCGCCGGAGCTTTCTCTTACAGAGCCCCAAATTTGTGGAATATTTTCAAAAAAAAATATTCCAGTTCATGTTCGGGACTCAGACACACTCTATATTTTAAGACGAGGATGAAAACTTACTTGTTTATTTGTTAAAAGGCTTTTATTAGGTCAAGGAGCAGATCTGTGGGTCTCAGGCATATAAAGCTCTGGTAAACTGTGATGTTGGGATGTTGTTACTCCCCCAATCTACATGCTCACCCAGGTCCATTGACAGTGAAGTGACTGATTGCCCCAATGTCACAGTGTGTCCTGATGTCTGCTTTCTGGTTCTCTGTCTTTTAGTTATGCTGCAAATATGAGTCATTCTGGAGTCCCTGCTCACACTCAGTAATAATAAATTCTTCTATGACAGTTACAGTATATGAGTTTACCTAACAACTTCCTCCTGATCCTTCTGCTTTCTGAGTCCTGTGGTCTGTCCTGGTGTGCTGATGGTGGGTGGAGTTCTCATCTTGGAAGCCCCTCCCTGCTGATGAAGATCTATATGGACTTGGAGGTGCACTAACACAGCAAATGTGAGGATGACTTCACTGCTGGTGTTAGACTCTTTTCCCACTATTCTGTAGGATTTTCAGTTGTTGTATAAGCAACCAGACTACAGTTTGGACTGAAATTAAGTTCTCATATACAGGGCCTTCTCAAAAAAATTGCATATTGTGATAAAGTTCATTATTTTCTGTAATGTACTGATAACATTAGATTTTTATATATTTTAGATTCATTGCACACCAACTGAAATATTTCAGGTCTTTTATTGTTTTAATACTGATGATTTTGGCATACAGCTCATGAAAACCCAACATTCCTATCTCAAAAAATTAGCATATCATGTTCAGGTAGTCTAAACGAGATATTAACCTAATCATCTGAATCAACCAATTAACTCTAAACACCTGCAAAAGATTCCTGAGGCTTTTAAAAACTCCCAGCCTGGTTCATTACTCAAAACCGCAATCATGGGTAAGACTGCCGACCTGACTGCTGTCTAAACCGCAAGTTTAATTTTTATCAGTACATTTCAGAAACTAATGAACTTTATCACAATATGCTATTGTTTTTAGAAGGACTTGTATAGTTTGTATCTTTATGGTTCCACCCAAATGAGGATGGGTTCTACTTTTGTGCCTGGTTCCCCTCAAGGTTTCTTCTGCATCAACTGAGGGAAGTTTTCATTGCTACTGTCGCTGCCGGCAACTCTCATTAGGGATGTGCAGGGGTTGCAGAAAATGTTTAAATTATTTTATACTTTATAAACTCCTACTTTATAGTAAATATAGTAGTATCTATGTAAACCTGCTGTGAGACAATGTCAGTTGTAAAAAGTGTGATGCAAATAAAACAGAATTGAATTGAATACACTTGATTAGTAAATCGTCTTCTACCAGGGTTTCCCTCGGGTTCACCTGTTTCCTCTCAGCATCCAAGGACATGACCATTAGGCTAAGGGACAGTTCCAGAATTCCCTAGGTGTGATTGTGAATGTGTGTGTGTGTGTGTTAACCCTGCAATGTACTGGCAAGCTGTTCAGTGTGTACCCTGCCTTTACCTAGAGTGAGCCGAGATAGGCTTCAGCGTCCCTGTGAAATGAGTAAGTGGTTTATATCATCAAAGAAAATCCATCTACTGTATTAATCTAGATAGAAAAGTTAGACTAATAAATTTTTAATAAATATTGTTTGTCCCAGCCCTAGGAGAGGATTGTTTGAATCATCTGCGTAAATATATCTTGTCCATTCTTAAAAGCTGGTGCATTTTCACTGAGCACATTAAATCGAGTCTTTCCAAGAGTCTCCCAAACCTTTACTCGTCAGTTTAACTCTGACCGCAAGCTGAAATTAAAATTCTCTACAGAATGGCATGGCAAAAAAAAAAAAAAAAAAAAAAAAAAAAGAGTGATTCTGTGCTCTCTTCAGTCGAATGGCTGCATAGAACATTAAGCATTATCTCGCGTTTGCTATCTAGTCAAATTGAAATTGGATTTTAAATAGAAGTTTATCTACGTGACTATAAACCAGTGGATATGTTCTTCCACTTTCTCTCTCTCTCTCTCGCTCTCTCTCTCTCTCGATCTATCTATGGTGTATGTATAAATATATATATACAGACTCTCCCGGCTTACGTTTTTAATTGGTTTTAATCAGTGGAACATAAGTTGACAGTGAACGTAAGTTGTTACAGCGATGCATGATGTATGATGTGTGACGTATGACGCTCATACTGTACTATCCATCCATAAATACCATTACCGTATCTCATAAAACACCCCTAAACCAATTATTATAAACATAACATTGCAAAATAATATCAAATATATCAAATAATATCAACATTAATTTCAAATAAGTCACTTATTTATACCGAGTTACTTTACATGAAGCTTAAAACAGCCAATCACGCTTACAATATGTGAAGCGCTCAATACCGAAAGTAGTGTACTTGCGAAAGTAGTGTACTTGCTGTGGGTTATATGGACTTCCAGTCTTTCAAGTGCACAAGGGTGCACAGCCTGCACTAATGTTGAGCCAGCAGAGCGGCGAGTTCTTTCCTGGATTCGGATTTTCATTCATTTTACAACTTTCTTTGCTTAACTGAGTATGCATGGTAGATCGAGCCGATCCGAGCAGATAGTTAATTCATCTCTGTGTATGAGACTTGCACCCATGCTAGTAGGCTTACATTTCTGACCAACCAGATTTGCTTAGGGTTACAAAAGTCCACAAAACAGTGTAAACACAAAGATCACAGAGACAATGTCTTAACCCAAGGGTAACACGCTATATAACTGTGATATACGTAAAACGGATGAACATAAGTTGGGGAGTGTCTGTATATATATATAATACACACACAGGGACAGGGATCCCTCACTTTCCGCTGTTAATTGGGACCGAGATCCCCCGCGATAACTGAAATCCGCAATAAATATATATTCAATGCTAGAAATGCTTATAATAACAATTAAACATTAAAAAACAATGCATAAGATGTAAATAAAATACAAAATACACACACATAAAGACACACGCACTGAGATGCGCACTTCACAAAAATGTAGTTTTGATAGGAGATTTTGGGTTGTTTTTGTTTTGTGGTTGTTTGGGTTTTTTTTGTATAATTGGCCTTGTTTTGGTGGCATTTTCCGTAATCTTTTCCTCTTTTTTGTCCTTAATTTCCTTATTTTTTATTTCGATGAATATTTAAAAATAAAAAAAATCATGCACTTCTTCTTTCTTTTCCTTTCGGCTTTTCCCTTCAGGGGTCGCCACAGCGAATCATCTGCCTCCATCTCACCCTATCCTTTGCATCTTCTTCTCTTACACCAACGACCTTCATGTCCTCTTTCACCACATCCATGAATCGTCGCTTGGGTCTTCCCCTAGGCCTTCTGCCTGGTAATTCCAGCCTCAGCATCCTATTACCAATATACTCACTATCCCTCCTCTGTACATGTCCAAACCATCTCAATCTAGCCTCTCTGACTTTGTCTCTGAAACGACTTACATGTGCTGTCCCTCTGATGTACTCATTCCTAATCCTATCCATCCTCGTTACTCCCAAAGAGAACCTCAACATTTTCATCTCTGCTACCTCCAGCTCTGCCTCCTGTCTTTTCCCCAGGGCCACTGTTTCTAAACCATACAACATCGCTGGCCTCAACACCGTCTTGTACACTTTTCCTTTCATTCTTGTCGATACCTTCCTATCACACATCACACCGGACACTTTTCTCCAACTATTCCAACCTGCCTGCACACGCTTCTTCACCTCTTTTCCACACTCTCCATTGCTCTGGATTGTTGAGCCTAAGTACTTAAAATCCTGAAGCCACGTAAATTGAAGCGTGAAGTAGCGAGCATCCCTGTATGTGTATGTGTGTATATATATATATATATATATATATATATATATATATATATATAGAGAGAGAGAGAGAGAGAGAGAGACACGATTCATGGATGTGGTGAAGGAGGACATGAAGGTCGTTGGTGTAAGAGAAGAAGATGCAAAGGACAGGTTGAGATGGAGGCAGATGATTCGCTGTGGCGACCCCTGAAGGGAAAAGCCGAAAGGAAAAGAAGAAGAAGAAGGAGATATATATATATATATATATATATATATATATATATATATATATATATATATATACACAGGGATCCCTTGCTACTTCGTGCTTCAATTCAAGCCTTGCTGCTTCGTGCTTCGTTTTTTTTTTTTTTAAATATTCGTCGAATTAAAAAATAAGTAAATCAAGGAAGAATAGCGGGAAACGTGAATGAAAATGCCATAAATTAAGGCCAATTATACAAAAAAAAAAAAAAAACATACAAAAACAAAAACAAAAAAACAACCCAAAACCCCCCCTCAAAACTATTTGCATTTTTTTGTGAGGTGCACATCTGAGTGTGTGTGTGTGTGTGTGTGTGTGTGTGTGTGTGTGTTTATATTTTAGATAGATAGATAGATAGATAGATAGATAGATAGATAGATAGATAGATAGTCTCTTTCTCCCTTCCTCTCTCCATCCTGTTTCCTTCCCTCCCTCTTTATCTCTCACCTCATCTCTACTTGTAACGCATGTTGACCACTGGCATATGAAACATGGAGTGTATGTGCACTGTAGATTCGAACTCACTCACTCACTCTTTAGCCGAACCGCTTGATCCTGTTAGCTCGAAGGGTAACTAGATCACATGTGTGCATGCCTTAAGACAGTCGGTAAGAATAGGACATGCCTACCTACGCATGGGGTCTACGCATAGACTGGGTCTAGGCTGATTGTGCAGAAGAAACCACCAAATTGGTTCTGCGAACATCAAGGCCGAACCAGCAAAGGTTCATAGAGCACAACCGGGGCACGGTGAGACACACAAGACACTGCTGGCCATCCAAGCATCCTGACCCATCTCCAGCCATCTGGACTATGTCGTGCCACTGGACTTAGATAGACCGGGACGAGAGAGTTAGGCTGACAATCTGCGCAAGTCTCCCTCACTTAAATCCGAGTCAAACGCAAGTCATGACTTCAGCCAGACCACAGATCATCAATCTGAGATGAAGTCATGGTCATCTTCGACCTCGAAGGACCAACAACAACAGCTAGATCACTGGGTGATCGCCAGAACATCTCGGAGCCAACACACACACACACACACACACACACACACACACACACACACACACATTTAGGGGCAATCTGGAACTGCCAATTAACCTCTTCTGCATTTGGACTGTGAGGCAACTGTACTACACAAAGAAAACCCACACAAGCACAAGAAGAGCAAGCAAACCGCACAGAAACGCCGGAGCCCGGGACTCAAACCCAGGACCTTCTTGATGTGAGGCAGACACACTAACCACTATGGCACCATTCGACAAGATTAGAACCCTCCCACTCTTTTTTTTTTTTTTTTTTTTTTACTTCTTGCTTTTTCAAGTAGAACACACAGTAATTAAGGACCACACAAGAATATATCATTACCGTGTAACCACTTGTTTTCTGTTACTGTCAGTCCAATTAATGAAGTTGTGCCCAAGCGAACGTTGGTCACCACCCACTCAGAGATGTATAATTAGACTTGAGATAAAAGCAGTGATGGAAGTAAAGATCAAGCAGTCACAATCCGTGGCAAAGATCCCTCCAGTGAGATAATGCTTCAGTCAGATCTGATTACAGTGATATTTCGAGTGCAGTGATATCAACACACTATTCTAAACATATCATGTTCCAATTAAACCAAACTGAGGCAGGGATGTTATTTGATCATGGCAAACTCTGATAGCTTTCAAAGCTTGACTGTTGCATCGAAGTGAAAGTATAATATGTAAAACTGCATGTTTTCTGAAGTGATATTATGCCTTTACTGTGTATACAGTACAGCACTGTATTTAACAGATTCTGCACATTAAAATCAGAAAACCAGTCTAATTTATTATACAATATAGAAAATATAACATACATCATGCCTCAAAAAAACTGTGTCGTAAAAATAAACTTGGACAAGATTTTAAACCTTCATTCATTCAGTCATTTTCTGAGCCACTTAATCCTAATTCGGTTCATGGGGAGACTGGCACCCATCACCCATCTCAGCCGACCTGGGTGAGGGCGGGGTGCATTCTGGATAGCTTGCCAAGCCATCGCAGAGCAGATCATCAACAGTTCTCAATAAATCCAACACATGGTCAATAATGTATAATAAGAGGGACAGTAAAATAGACACGGGTTGCCTGTGATTTGGACCTGCTGACCACGTTCCAGTGAAAGGAAAGTATATTGCTGCAGAAATTGAGCCCTTAGGAACCAGAGCAGGTCATCCCACATTTCTTTGATGGACCACACTGGATCTCAAAGTCCTTTTACTTTTACCCAGAACCAGAGATGAAGCCACTCCGCCCTAACCCACTTTGTGCTGAAGATATTGAGAGAATTCACCTCTGGTTCTGGGTAAAAGTAAAATGATTTTGACAGCCAGTACAGTCCATAAAAAAGTGGGATGTCCCTCTCTGGTTCTCAGGGGCTAAATTAAACATTCTTATTAATTCTCTACCAATCTGAGCAAGAACCTCATGAATGTGCAGTGATCAGGTCCATTCATTCATTTTCTGAAACATCTAATCCTAATTAGGGTCATGGGGAGGCTGGTGCCCATCTCAACTGACTCTGGGAGAAGGCGGAGTACACCCTGGACAGCTCACCAGGCCATCACAGGGCAGAAACAAACTGACGGCTCTGCAGCTACTCTTGAGGGCAGTCAGCAATGGTTCTTTTACATGAACCTCTCACCATAGACAGTGAGAGACATGGCCGGCCTTTGATAACAAAGTTAGCTGCACTGGGGCAGTGACAACCTCTTGAGAGTGGGACTCAAACCCCCAACCTTAGGATCAGTGGTCCAGCACCTTTACCAACAGGTCACCACTGCTGTTTTAGAAATATTTTTGTTAATTATTTTCTCGGCTCCTTGCATCTTAATAACAATCACTAAACCACATAACATCAGAAGAGTCAACTGTAGCAGTCACAGAATATAAAAAGCCAGTTGGTTTGCATGAAACTCCAGAGAGCTTTTATTTATTTATATATATATATATATATATATATATATATATATATATATATATATATATATTGGGGCAGTGGTGGTCTAGTGGTATAGGGCACTGGATTGCTGATTCTAAGGTTGGGGGTTCGAGTCCCCACAAGGTTGTCACTCCCCCAGTGCAGTTAACTGGGTTATCAAAGGCGGGCCATGTCTCTCACTGTTCATGCTGAGAGGTTCATGTAAAAGAACCATTGCTGACTGCCCTCAAGAGTAGCTGCAGAGCCATCAGTGTGTTTCTGCCCCTTGTTAAAGGGTTGTGTCAGGAAGAGCATCCAACGTTAAAAACCTATACCAAATCAAACAAAGTGAATGATTCGCTGCGGCGACCCCTGAAAAAGGGGAAAAGCCGGAAGAAAATCTCATCATATATATATAAAACTATAAATAACTATAAAAACTAATTGTAGTAATAACTATAAATCTAATAACAAACATTCAAAAATAATGCATAAGATGTAAATAAAATATTAATACACGTACATATAGACACGCGCACACACACATACCTCGCATAAAAATGTAAGTAGTTTTGTGGAGGGGTTTTGGGTTGGTTCTTTTTTATTTCTTTATTTTTTTTGTTTTGTTTTTGTTTTTTGTTTTCTGTTTTGGGGGGGGTTTTTTGGATAATTGGCCTTGTTTTGTATTTTCCTTAACTTTTTCCCTATTTTTCTTCACTTTTTTATTTTTCGATGAATATTTTTGAAAAACCCGCGATCCACCGAAGCCGCAGAAACTCAAGCACGAATCCTTGTATATATTTCTAGATCTAGTGAGTTAGTTGACTGCTGTGAGTGCTAACAATACCCATATTCATTGTTGAGATGTAGCAGAAGTCGAAGTGGAGTGTGAATGAATGTTAGCTGCTGCAACAGAAACACAATCATCGTTAACGCTCAGTTACAACATACAGGGGGTGGACAAAATAATGGAAACACTTAACATTTTGGCATCATAATCTTTGAGCAAAATTTAAACAATCAAAACTTGGCATATGTATTGATTTATACAACTTGTGAATTGTTTCCAAAGAAATTTGAAGCCATTCTTCAGTTCGAATCCCCTCCAACTCTTTTCGAGACGATGGTGGACTTGTGCTTGGCTGAGGATGTTTTTCCCTCTTTCAAAGGCACTCATTACTTTTTGAGACAGTTCCTCTTGAAACACCAAACATTTGGGCAGTTTTTGTTACACTAGCGCCGACCATACGAGCACCAACAATTTGGCCTCTTTTAAAATCTGAGAGGTCCACCATTATGGGGTATGATTAATGTTTTCAATATCTGAAAAAGTAAAAAAAAAATTAGTTTACATCAACATATCAAATAACAAAATTATTATACAAAAAATAATAACATATGCCAATAACATATTGTTTAAATCATGTTCAAAGATTAAAAATGTTAGGTGTTTCCATTATTTTGTCCACCCCCTGTAAGTGTTTACCTACCATAGCTAACATACAAAGAGATGACAAAAGCCTGGCTCTCATCGCTTCTGGGATTAAACTGTATTATACAAGTCTAGACATATAGAATAGTAGCATATATTTAGTATTTAAATCAAAAGTTTGGATATAATTTCTTGTGTGTTTAATCTTTTGACTGCTATTTGTGTTTATAAGAATAAGGAGGTACTAGAACTCACATACTGACATCACTCAACACAATGAATTCCAAATTATTTTAGTTATTTTTTTTATTTTACGAACATATACACTTAAAAAGTCACACATGCTCCCCCTATATAGACATTTTAAAAGGTAGACAGAGATTTATTTTAGTACTTGACATTTTCTCCCAGACCTTCACACTGTCTCTGATAGCCACCATTTTCATGGGAAGGTTGGCGCCCATCTCAGCTCACTCTGTCAGTAGTGACAACCCGGTGATAGTGAGGCTTGAACCCGACCAGGGACTGGGACCACCACTGCCCTACTTAAAAATTGCTATTTATAAATGTCCTGTATAATTGTTGTGTCTGTAATTGTAGTATTTAATTTATATTTCACTGGGTTTTAGTCAGTGGAATAACCTCAGAAAAGTTCCTGATTTCCCAAATTCCAAGTTGAATGACCTCCCCATTTGACTGCAGAGTGTTTTTCAAAGTCATGACAATCCTGGATGATGGCAAAACTTCAGGAGAAGGGAAAAATAAACAAGCCTAGTGAGGAAATAATCATTTATAACACCAGTTATTACACACAGTACAAGTCAAAAGTCTGGACACACCCACTCATTCCAAGTGAAGGTGGAAATACCGCAGTGTCCAAAGTTTTGACTGGCTGTATATATAAGTATTCAGTGCACCAGTGTTTGGCACATCTGCCTCACAGCAAGAAGGTCCTGTGTTCCAGTCTCAGGCTCAGCGAGGGTTTTTCTATGTGCTTGGATGTTCTGCCTGTGCTTGCATGGGTTTCCTTTAGGTACTGTAGTTTCATCTCATAGTCCAAAGACATACATTTTAGGTTAACTTGGCTGTTCCAAATTGCCATCTAAGTGTGAATGTGAATGGAGGTGTGTGTGTGTGTGTGTGTGTGTGTGTGTGTGTGTGTGTGTGTGTGTGTGTGTGTGTGTGTGTGTGTGTGTGTGTGTTGTGTCTCTAGTGGGATCCCCTGGGGAAAAAAAAACAGGATAATACACTGTATGCTGTGGCAAGTGCCACGAGGAGTGTCATGAATGTTACACTGGGGAACACAGGCAGCCACTTGCAAAGCAGATGGTACAACAGAGGGAGCTGCCTTTATAGGCCAGGACTGTGCACCTACAGGCCAGGAGAAATTCTCCATGGATAAGGACATGCACACAACCAGGATAGAGACTAACACTGGTTTGAACAGAGCCTCAGGTAGGCCGTTCCTGTCAAAATGGAGCACCCTTCCCTCCTGCCTGTTCTAGGTCCACGCCAGGCCTCGTGTCGGTTGGAGGGTCTGTCTTCTGTTGTGATGGCAGTCATTCTCAGTAAATACTGATTCATGGTTATGACAAGCTATCAGAAATGATGAAACTGATCCTCAGGCTCTCGTTTCAATCATGAGGTACGTTTAGGGAAAATTTTCTTCCTACAGAAAACTGTTCTTTTTTAGAACCAATGACGTCAAGTGAACGATCAAGTAATTCTTTTTGTGAAACTTTCTGTCACCTACCTTGGTTTGATTTATGGATGAACGTCCATCTGTGTCTCCGAAAATTTTTGTGGAAGGAGTTTGTTGCTCATTTCTGTCTTTTTGTCCCAGTTGGATTTGGAGCAGCTGATTCACTGTGGGTTGCTGTCTGAGCCCCATCAGATCGTAGCTGGTGTAGAGTAAGAAAAGACGTGTGTGTGTGTGTGTGTGTGTGTGTGTGTGTGTGTGTGTGTGTGTGTGTGTGTGTGTGTGTGTGTGTGTGTGTGTGTGTGTTACATAACAACAGTGAGAAAGGTATACACTAGAATGAATATGATGAAACTCATCAGTGAGGTTCTCCGTCTCCCTGACTGACGCGTCACCAGATTCGGGATATTAATAAGCTACACAGACAGTTTATTTTTAATTTGACCTTTGGCCATTGCAGCTCTCTACAAACACAAAAGCTCTAATAGACAGATGCTGTAAGCTCAATCACGGTTTGTATTTGAGATGAGGCATATCTTGATTCAGCTCCTGTGATGTGATCAGATGTTCAGGATGAAAATATAGTGTGATAGCATGTAACTGCTTTCTGTTGAGAGTGTTATGTCTGGTACGAGCTCTGTATCCTCTCTGATTCATAACTCCTTCTCCCCATGAGCGTCATTAGGAAGAACGAGCACGTCAGGAAGAGATGTACGTCACTCATGACGTTTTTTTTCTCTAATGGAAGAGTCTTATTTTTCACAAGTCCTCTAATCCCCCTTCTCAATTCCCCACTCCATTCAGCCGCCTACACATCTCCACTAAGCTTCTTTCCCCATTTTATGCATGGGGAGACTCCACCACAACCACCACCACCACCACCCCTCTCTCATTCCTGTCTTCAAAAACATTACTGAGTATAACTGCACAAATATCTGGTGCATGTGAGGGATCTGATTTTCAAATATTATGACTGTGGTTTTAATGAGTTTAAAGCAGGTGAATCACAGAGAAAAACTCTGGATTAAAGTGATAAACATACTCCTTTGCTTTTTATTTACTATATTTATCATCATCACCTTTTTCTTCTTCTTCTTCTTCTTTTTTTCCTTCTTCTTTTTCCACTTTGTTATGTGTTGGGTTGCGGGGGCAGTCCCTCTCCCCAGCTACTTCCTCCAGCTCTTCCAGGGGGATACTGAGTTGTTTCCAAATCAGCTGAGAGACACCGTCCCTCCTGCCTGTTCTAGGTCCACCCCAGGCCTCGTGTCGGTTGGACATGCCTGAAACACCACTCCAAGGAGGCATTCAGGAGGCATTCTAATTATATGGCCGAGCCACCTCAGCTTGCTCCTCTCAACGCAGAGGAGCAGCGTTTCACTTCAAGCTCCTCCCGGATGAGTGAGCTTCTCACCCTATCTCGGAGGGAAAGCCCTGCCACATCGCAAAGGAAGATCATTTCAGTCGCTTGTATCTGCGATCTTGTTCTTTTGGTCACTACC
>CM045737.1:7538006-7565506 GCA_024760905.1 Plotosus lineatus | reverse complement strand
CAAACAAACAAACAAAAACAAAAAACAACCCAACAAAACTACTTACATTTTTATGTGAGGTGAGTATCTGAATACACATATACATGTACGTATACGTCAGGGGGTCAATCCTACTTCGCGGAAATCAGCGGTCGCGGGGGGTCTCGGTCCCCATAAAGCACGGAAAGTGAGGGATGCCTGTACTCCACTTTTGCTCAGAGTCAGCTGAGATTCCATGGGACCCTCATCATCATCATTATCATCATCATCTTCCGCTTAGTCCAGGGTCGGGTCGCGGGGGCAGCAACCTCAGCAAAGATGTCCAGACGTCCCTCTCCCGAGCCACTTCCTCCAACTCTCCCGGGGGGACACCGAGGCGGTCCCAGACAAGCCGAGAGACATAGTCCCTCCAGCGTGTTCTAGGTCGACCCCGGGGTCTCTTCCTGGTTGGACATGCCCGAAACACCACACCAGGGAGGAGTCGGGGGGGGGCATTCTGACCAGATGCCCGAGCCACCTCAACTGGCCCCTCTCAATGCGGAGGAGCAGCGGATCTACTCCGAGCTCTCCCCGGATGGCGGAGCTTCTCACCTTATCTCTAAGGGAGAACCCCGCCACCTGGCGAAGGAAGCTCATTTCAGCCGCTTGTATCCGTGATCTTGTTCTTTCGGTCATTACCCAAAGCTCGTGACCATAGGTGAGGGTTGGAACGTAGATCGACTGGTAAATTGAGAGCTTTGCCTTGTGGCTCAGCTCCTTCTTCACCACGACGGGCCGGTACAGGCACCGCTTAACAGCAGAGGCTGCAGCGATCCGTCTGTCGATCTCTCGCTCCATCCTTCCGTCACTCGTAAACAAGACCTCAAGATACTTAAACTCCTCCACTTGGGGCAGGACCTCATTCCCGACCCGGAGGGTGCATTCCACCATTGTCCGACTGAGAACCATGGCCTCGGACTTGGAGGTACTGAGCTTCATCCTGGCTGCTTCGCACTCAGCAGCGAATCGTTCCAATGAGAGCTGGAGGGTCCGACTTGATGAAGCCAAGAGGACAACATCATCCGCAAAAAGTAGAGAT
Organism: Plotosus lineatus; assembly: GCA_024760905.1. Lineage (NCBI taxonomy): Eukaryota > Metazoa > Chordata > Actinopteri > Siluriformes > Plotosidae > Plotosus > Plotosus lineatus. The sequence goes on along the minus strand of CM045737.1, from coordinate 7,564,449 downwards.
CATATCCGATGGCCACCAAACCAGAACCCCTCATCGCCTCGACTGCGCCTAGAAATTCTGTCCATAAAAATTATGAACAGAATCAGTGACAAAGGACAGCCTTGGCGGACTTCAACTCCCACTGGAAACGAATCCGACCTGCAGTTACCAATACGGACCAAACTCTGGCTCCAGTAATACAGCGACCGAATAGCTCGTAGCAACGGATCCGGAACGCCGTACTCTCGGAGCACGCCCCACAAGATCGTTCGAGCGACACGGTCGAAAGCCTTCTCCAAATCCACAAAGCACATGTGGACAGATTGGGCAAACTCCCATGCCCCCTCCAGAATCCTGTGGCGCATATAGAGTTGGTCAAGAGTGCTGCGGCCAGGACGAAAACCACATTGTTCATCCTGAATCCGAGGTTCAACTATCGGTCGGATCCTCCTCTCTCGTACCCCTGCATAGACTTTCCCAGGTAGGCTGAGGAGTGTAATTCCCTGATAATTGGAACACACCCTCCGGTCCCCCTTCTTAAAAATTGGGACCACCACCCCAGTTTGCTAATCCAGAGGTACAGCCCCTGATGACCACGCGATGTTGCAGAGACGTGTCAACCAAGACAGTCCTACAACATCCAGAGCCCTGAGATATTCCGGGCGGATCTCGTCCAACCCCAGAGCTCGACCACCGAGGAGCTTTTTGACAACCTCAGTGACCTCCACTCCAGTGATAGGCAGACCCTCACCCAAACCCCCAGGGTCTTCCTCTTCCACGGAGGGCGTGTTGGTGGGGTTGAGGAGGTCCTCCTCAAAGTATTCCCTCCACCTCTCAACAACATCCCCAGTCAAGGTAAGCAGCTCCCCACCTCCACTGTAAACAGTGTTTGTGAAGAACTGCTTCCCCCTCCTGAGGCGTCGGATGGTGGCCCAGAACCTTTTTGAGGCCAACCGATAATCACTCTCCAGGCCCTCACCGAACTCCTCCCACGCCCGAGATTTTGCATCTGCGACAGCCTCGGCTGCAGCACGTTTGGCCTGCCGGTACCCGTTTGCTGCCTCAGGAGTCCCACAGGCTAATAAAACCCAATAGGCCTCCTTCTTCAGCTGGACTGCCCCTTCACCGCAGGTGTCCACCACCGGGCTCGGGGATTACCGCCACGACAAGCACCGACGACCTTACGGCCACAGCTATGGGCTGCCGCCTCAGCAATGGAGGCACGAAACATGGCCCATTCGGATTCCATGTCCCCCGCCTCCTCCGGAACGTGGTTGTAGTTCTGCCGGAGGTGGGAGTTAAAGGCCTCTCGGACAGGGGCGTCAGCCAAACGTTCCCAGCAGACCCTGATTACACGCTTGGGCCTGCCAGGTCTGATGCTTCGGCATCAGGATGGACTGATTGATGGATGGTTTATTTATAAATACAGGGATCCCTCACTTTCCACGGTTAATGGGGACCGAGATACACCCGTGACCGCCAGTTTCCATGAAGTAGGATAGACCCCCTGACTAACATATACGTACATGTACTAGTATATGTGTATATAATATCAATAAATACATATTCAATACTGTAAATGCTTATAATAACAATTAAACATTGAAAAATAATGCATAAGATGTAAATAAAACATAAATACACACACATACAGGTGCGCGCAAATACACAGACGCACATCTCACATTAAAATGTAAGTCGTCTTGTTGGATTGTTTTTTGTTTTGTTTTGTTTGTGTTTGTTTGGGGTTTTTTGCATAATTGGCTTTGTTTTGCAGCATTTTCCTTAGCTTTTCACTATTTTTCCTTAATTTGCTCTTTTTTTAATTTTTCGAGGAATATTTTTGAAAAACCCACAATGCACTGAAGCCGCAGAAACTAAAACACGAAGTAGCGAGGGATCACTGTATTATTATTATTATTATTATTATTATTATTATTATTATTATTGGACCTTGGCGCTCCCCAGCCTTTAGCTGTTCAGTTTGGGTAAGTTTGAACTCATGATAATTTCAGATTCTTGTTCTTGACTGATACAAATGGACCCTAACATGTGCATTTAAGTATTAATATGCACACAGACATACTGTACATACATAAGGTTCAAGGTTCCTCTTTGGGTGATTCCACTGTGTGCAATTCTAAAAATCTGTCTTCTTTTCTTATAACATTTCTTCATATGTGAGGATGAGTCACCAACTATGTCTGAGTCAGTGTGTGTGTGTGTGTGTGTGTGTGTGTGTGTGTGTGTGTGTGTGTGTGTGTGTGTGTGTGTTTTACAGGTGTTCTAGCAGAATTTTATGAACTTCATTCATCTTTATTTGTTGTGTCTTCTGTTGACACTGAAACACTGCACTGATGCTGAAGTGTGTGTGCGAGCGCCCGCACACACACACACACACACACACACACACACACACACACACACACACACACACACACACACACACACATACATACATACATACATACACAAAATAGGCTGATGGGCTGTTCCAAATTGTCCCATTGGTGTGACTGTGAATGTTTTGTGTGTGTGTGTTGCTTTGTGATGGACTGGCGAGCTGTTCAGGGTGTATTACACACACACATATCCTTGCCATTGTCTCCATCCGTCCATTGACATCTTTCTTCATGTCCTCCTTTCCCAGGCTCCATCTTTGTCTGTTTAAATGATTTGCCTTTTTTGTATTCCACCTGTCATATCTGAACGGTTAAATACATCATGGTAATAGATGTGTGTTTAGAGGAGTCTCGGAGGAGTTGCTTAGCAGTACAAATAGGCAGACATTGATCGTGTGCTTCAATACACTTTAAAAGATAAAAATAATATAAATACAAATACTCATAATAAATACAGTAGGCTCTTGACTATTCGTAGTTTTGCACTCATGCCCCCGCATGTTCGCGGATTGCAGCGTAACTGTCACGTCATTCAAATTCAGCCAATGGCTGTTCTCCCTCCTGCTGATTGGTTGAGATGAGATGACGTATACGCCCCTTTTTCCTCATTCGTGCACAAGTTGTCAATGTGCATTTTTTAAATGTGTTTTAATTACCAGTTAAGCTCTATGATGCCATTCAAACACCGGCTAAGTGCCAGAAAAAGGTATTGACGTTGAGTGTCTCTTCTGAAGAAATAAGACTTACTCCTGAAGAAATGACAGTTTCCTCTGAAGTGCCTTCTTCTTTTACTTTCGGCTGCTCCCTTCAGGGGTCGCCACAGCAAATCATCCGCCTCCACCTCACCCTGTCCTCCGCATCTTCTTTTCTGACTCCAACGACCTTCATGTCTTCCTTCACCACATCCATGAATCTCTTCTTTGGTCTTCCTCGAGGCCTTCTGCCTGGTAGTTCCAAACTCAGCATCCTACTGCCAATATACTCACTATCCCTCCTCTGTACATGTCCAAACCATCTCAATCTAGCCTCTCTGACTTTGTCTCCAAAACATCTTACGTGGGCTGTCCATCTGATGTGCTCATCTCCGCTACCTCCAGCTCTGCCTCCTGCCTTTTCTTCAGCGCCACTGTTTCTGATCCATACAACATCGCTGGCCTCACCACCGTCTTGTACACTTTTCCCTTCATTCTTGCTGACACTCTCCTATCACACATCACACCGGACACTTTTCTCCAACCATTCCAGCCTGCCTGCACACGTTTCTTCACCTCTTTTCCACACTCTCCATTGCTCTGGATTGTTGAGCCTAAGTACTTAAAATCCTCCACCTTCGTTATCTCTGCTCCCTGTAACATCACCGTTCCTCCTGGGTCCTTCTCATTCACACACATGTATTCTGATTTTCTGAGGCTAACCTTCATTCCTCTCCTTTCCAGGGCATACCTCCACCTCTCTAGATTTTCCTGCACTTGTTCTCTGCTCTCACGACAGATCACGATGTCATCTGCAAACATAGTCCATGGAGATTCTTGTCTCACCTCGTCTGTCAGCCTGTTCATCACCATAGCAAACAAGAAGGGGCTCAGAGCTGACCCTTGATGCAGTCCCACCTCCACCTTGAATTCGTCGGTCACACCGACAGCACACCTCACCGCTGTCTTACATCTTTCATACATGTCATGTCCTGCACCACTCTAACATACTTCTCTGCCACTCCAGACTTCCTCATGCAATACCACAGTTCTTCTCTTGGCACCCTGTCATATGCTTTTTCCAGATCCACAAAGGCACAATGTAGGCACTCTGACCTTCTCTGTACTTCTCTATTAACATCCTCAAAGCAAACATTGCATATGTGGTGCTCTTTCTTGGCATGAAACCAAACTGTTGTTCACAAATGCTGACCTCTGCCCTTAGTCTAGCTTCCACTATTCTTTCCCATAACTTCATTGTATGGCTCATCAACTTTATCCCTCTGTAGTTGCTGCAACTCTGCACGTCTCCCTTGTTCTTAAAAATGGGCACCAGCACACTTCTCCTCCACTCCTCCGGCATCTGTTCACTCTCTAGTACCTTGTTGAATGTTCTTGTCAGAAAATCTAATGCTACCTCTCCTAGACACTTCCATACCTCAACTGGTATATCATCAGGACCAACTGCCTTCCCATTCTTCATCCTCTTCAATGCCCTTCTCACTTCACCCTTACTGATCTTTGCTACATCCTGCTCCTCAATGGTCACCTCTTCTACTCTTTTTTCTCTCTCATTTTCCTCATTCATCAGCTCTTCAAAGTACTCTTTCCATCTTCCCAGCACACTTCTGTCATCAGTCAATACATTTCCCTCTCTGTCCTTTATCAATCTAACTTGCTGCACATCCTTCCCATCTCTATTTCTCTGCTGTGCCAACCTGTATAGATCATTTTCTCCCTCTTTACTATCCAACCTCTCATACAAGTCATCATACGCCCTCTGTTTGGCCTTAGCCACTGCTACTTTCGCCTTACGCTGTGTCTCCCTGTACTCCTGTTTACTCTCTTCGGTCCTCTCAATGTCCCACTTCTTCTTAGCTAACCTCTTCCTTTGTACACACTCCTGCACTTCCTCATTCTACCACCAAGTCTCCTTATCTACTTTCCTTCCAGAGGACACACCAAGTACTCTCCTGCCTGTGTCCCTGATCACATTTGCTGTGGTTGTCCAGTCATTTGGAAGCACTTCCTGGCCACCCAAAGCCTGTTTCAACTCCTCCTTGAAGACAACACGACACTCTTCCTTTTTCAGCTTCCACCACTTTGTCTTCTGCTCTGCCTTTGCCTTTTTCACCTTTCTCACCATCAGAGTCATCCTGCACACCACCATCCTATGCTGTTTGGCAACACTCTCACCCACTATGACTTTGCAGTCACTGACTTCCTTTAAATTACATCGCCTACACAAGATGTAGTCTACCTGTGTGCTCCTACCTCCGCTTTTATAAGTCACCCTATGCTCCTGTTTCTTCTGGAAGAAAGTATTCACCACAGCCATTTCCATCCTTTTTGCAAAATCTACCAACATCTGTCCTTCTGCGTTCCTGTCCTGGATACCAAACCTGCCCATCACTTCCTCGTCCCCTCTGTTGCCTGCACCAACATGTCCATTGAAGTCTGCACCAATGAACACTCTTTCACCTCTGGGGGTACTCTGCATCACTTCATCTAAGTCACTCCAGAATCTCTCCTTCTCTTCTCGCTCACATCCTACCTGTGGGGCATAAGCACTAACAACATTGAGCATTACACCTTCAATTTCTAACTTGAGACTCATCACTCTGTCTGACACTCTTTTCACTTTTAGAACATTCCTGACAAACTTCTCCTTCAAGATGACTCCTACTCCATTTCTCTTCCCGTCCACACCGTGATAAAATAGCTTAAACCCTGCTCCTAACCTTTTAGCTTTGCTACCTTTCCACCTGGTCTCCTGAACACACAGTATGTCCACTTTCCTCCTCTGCATCATGTCAGCCAGCTCTCTACCTTTTCTTTGCATAGTTCCAACATTCAAAGTCCCCACTCTCAGTCCTAGACTCATGCCTTTCCTCTTCTCTCTCTGCCTACGGACACGCCTCCCACCTCTCCTTCTTCGACGTCTTCGACCAACAGTAGTCCAATTTCCATCAGCACCCTGTTGATTGACAGCACTGATGGCGGTCGTTGTTAACCCGGGCCTCGACCGATCCGGTATGGGGGTAATACTTCTGATTTGCATCATAAATATTTGGCATTGGTTTTACGTTGGATGCCCTTCCTGACACAACCCTCTGCATTTCTCCGGGCTTGGGACCGGCATGAGGGGGAGAGACACTGGTTATTCCCCCCCCCCCCCCCACCTCATGGCTGCATTTCCTCTGAAGTGCCTGAAGTGGAATAATCATCTGAACTGTTGTAAAGTATTGTAGTATTAAAGTCTTTTTCAATTATTATTCCAGTACAGTACCTAAGTTAATGTTTAGAACGTATGTGTGTGTGATTTTATGTACTGTGATGTAGCATGCTTATCCTTTTGTTTTGTTTATCCTATTCATTACACTTCATGTTCTTTTATGTTCTTTTTGCTATGGTCCGTGTTTTGGGGGGACTTTGATTTTGGCGGGTGGGTTCGCTAACTATTTTCTCCCCGCTCCGACTGAGAGGCGTGGCTGAGCTGCTCGGGCTGATTGCAGCAGCCCACACCTGAATTCACCCCTCTCATCTACTCCCAATTAACACAAGTAAGCTCACCTCTGCATCAGAGGATTAACTCACATCACATCCCTGTTTCCTTGTGTTCTCTAACTGTTTTCTCACTGCTCCGGCTGAGGGGCATGGCTGAGCTGCTTGGGCTGATTGCAGTAGCTCACACCTGAATTCACTCCTCTCATCTACTCCATATAAATACAAACCACACACTTACTTCTGCGTGAGAAGATTGTCTCACATCATCTCCTTGCTTCCTTGTGTTCTCTCTGGCTCCTGGTTCCAATGCTGAATGTTTGTTTTTTTCTTCATCATAAGTTAAAGTGTGTGCGCTCTGCTTAAGTACTTCCCCTTTGAATAATAAATCCACTCTGCCATCTCACACTGCCTCCTGCTCTCTGGGTCCGGCTGAAACTTCATTACGTCACACTTTTATGTTTTTTTTTTCCATATATATATATATATATATATACAGTGGTACCTTGGTTCTCAAACTTAATCCATTCCAGAAGGCAGTTTGAATTCCCATTTGTTCGAATTCCAAATCCGCTTTTCCCATTACAAATAATGTAAACGGTTTTAATCTATTCCAAGATGCTAGAAAACTACCTTTTTTAAACATAATGTTATTTAATAATGTAATTTATAAATCAAATGGTATATCAAATGTGAAACAACAGGAAAAACACAAAATTCTTAATAGATATTTTGTGTCTTCTTTTTGTTTGTTTTTTGTTTATTTTCAAACCAGTCTCGACTTGCTTTAAAGTGGAACCCTTCAGAATTCGAGCTCGGATCTTTTTTCACCAAATCATCATAGATTTCATGAGTTTTGCAGAAGATCACATCCTCGCTAACACTATCTCCTGCTAACTGCTGCTCGTTTATGTAAAGGAGCATTAATTTTTCCACGTCCTCCAGCACTTGCGGTCTTTGTTTGCTGATAACCGTCGAGCCTTTCACTCTCTTTGTTCTTCAGGATCGCACATATCGTTGATTTAGCCATGCCATATTCCTTAGGAAAATCAGTAACATGCACACCTGATTCATGCTTAGCTATCAGCTCTTTCTTAAACGCAACAGTTTTCCGCACAACTGACCTTTTCTCAGTAGCTTTCTTTGGAGACATGTCTATTAGCTAATCTAATCAAGTAAACAAAAAAAAACTCGCAAAAGAGATCGATTTCCGGAAGTTGCTCACTTTTCCTCACTCTCGGTCATGTTTTTCTCGTATATATATATATATATATATAATGTAAAGGGGCAGTGGTGGTCTAGTGGTATAGGGCGCTGGATCGCTGATCCAAAGGTTGGGGGTTCGAGTCCCACTCTCCACAAGGTTGTCACTGTCCCCCCAGTGCGGCTAACTGGGTTATCAAAGGCGGGCCATGTCTCTCACTGTCTATGGTGAGAGGCATGTAAAAGAACCATTGCTGACTTTCGGAAAGAGTAGGCTGCAAAGTCGTCAGCGTGTTTCTATCCCTTGCTAAAAGGGTTGTGACAGGAAGGGCATCCGACGTAAAAATCTCTGCCAAATTAAACGTGCGAATCAAAATGATTCGCTGTGGCGACTCCTGAGTAAAAGGGAAAAAGCCGAAAGGAAGACAGAATATATATATATATATATAATGTAGTAATGATTAAATAAAAACTTTAATTTTGTACTGTGATGTTTATTGATTTTATATATTTATATATAATATAATTTATTGATTATATATATATGTATATATATAATTTTCTCAATAAATATCACAGTACAAAATTAAAAATTTTTACTTCATTACTACATTTTACTACATTAATACTGTATTAATGAGTAAGACTCTATAGAATGTGTTTAGGAAGCATATTTTAGCGCATGTAATATGATACATAGGGTTTTACTTCCTGGTACAGAACTCGCGAATTATCTTGATTCATGGGAGGGGCCGGAACCGAGCCCCCGTTATTCACTGTATATATACTGTGATTCCTTGCTACTTTGTGCTTCAGTTTCTGTGACTTCAGTGCATCTCAGTTTGAAAAATAAAAAAATAAGGAAATTCAGGGAAAATACAGGAAAAGTTAAGGACAATGCCGCAAAACAAGGCCAATTGTGCAAAAAAAAAACCCCAAACAAACAAAAACAAAAAAACAACCCAAAACCCCCATCAAAACTACTTACATTTGTATGTAAGGTTCGCATCTGTATGTGTGTGTATTTATATTTTATTTACATCTTATGCATTATTTTTGAATGTTTAATTGTTATTATAAGTATTTATAGCATTGAATATGTATTTATTGATATTATATATACACATATATATATATATATATATATATATATATATATATATATATATATATATATATATATACACAAAACAAAAATAAAAGGACAGGACAAAGACTTTCTCTTGAAACTCCATTTATCACATGGATGATAAATGGAGTTTCAATAGAAAGTCTTTGTCCTGTCCTTTTATTTTTGTTTATTTGCTCTACCAAAAAGTATTGAGCACTCTCCTACGGAAGGATCTACTCAGAAAATCCTCTCTATATATATATATATATATATATATATATATATATATATATATATATATATATATATATATATATATACGTATATGTACATATACGTCAGTCAGGGGGCTCGATCCTACTTCATGGAGGGGCGGAAAGTGAGGGATCCCTGCATATGTATTTAGGGTTGACAGTGCTGTGATTAGCATGTAGCACAGCAAGAAGGCCTGAGTTCGATTACTGGGCTCCAGCATCTCCATGTGGAATTCACATGTATTCCCAGCAGCTGTGTGGGTTTCGGCTAATTGGCTGCTCAAAATCGGCCCTCGGTGTGTGTGAATGTGAATGGCTGATTGTGCAATTCAATTCAGTTTTATTTGTATCGCTATTTTTACAATTGACATTGTCGCAAAGCAGCTTTACACTGAAAAAAATAGCAGTTTCCCAAGTATAAAAGAATCTAAACATTTCCTCCAACCTCTATACATCACTAATGAGCATTGCCCGCAGCAATAGCGGAAAGGAAAAACTTCCTCAGTTTGATGAGAGGACGAAGGCTTGAGAGGAACTAGATCCAAACGGGAAACTCTTCCTCATTTGGGTGGAACCAGGAAGACAAACCATATATATATATATATATATATATATATATATATATATATATATATACAGTATATAAGAAATTCATTACAGTCCAAAATGTTGTCCGGTTGGTTTTCCAACTCTTGATAAAACAATCAGCTATTGTAAGTCTTTATCTTTAAGCTCAAATATGTAGGATGGTATCAGCCATCTAAAATTAGCAAATTTCTTTTAATGCCAATACATTAATATTTATTTCTCAGCCTTGTAATGGCCTGGCAAGCTGTACAGAGAGTACTTTGCTCTCGTCCAGAGTCGGCTGAGATGGGCGCCAGTCTTCCTGCGACCCCAATTAGGATGTGCTTCAGAAAATGAATGATGATATTTATTTTATATTCTCCCTACTCCTCACTTTTTCTTCGAATGAACTAGCAGATCTATCACCATCAGTCCCTAATGAAGTCCTTCATTCAGATGAGAATTTTTTTTTTTTTTTCGGTTCTGCATCAAAGACATTGGCTTCTTTTACTCTGAGACATAAAATATTACTTTTTCTGTCTGTAAGGTTAACCCAGTCTAGAGACTGAAGACGCCATGCAGATAGTCACTCTATGACTTCAGCGTGCCAGGAATAGCAGATCACATGACCAAAAGAAACCGTACTGTTACAATCATCAGATTCCTTTGCTTAATTAATTGGGTCAGGTTGTAGGGGCAACAGCCTAAGCAGTTAGGTCCAGACATCCATCTCCCCACCTTCTTCCAAGTCTTCTGGGGAAACACTGAGGCTTTCCCAGATCAGCTGAGAGACATAAACCCTTCAGCTTGGGTCAAGTCCGGGGTCTCTTCCCGGTTGGACATGCCTGAAACACCCCACCAGGGAGGCATTCGGAAGGCAGTCTAACCAAATGCCAGAGCCACCTCAACTGGCTCCTCTCAACTCAAAAGAGCAGCGGTTTTACTCCGAGCTCCTCCCGGATAACCAAACTTCTCACCCTATCTCTAAGGGCTAGCCCTGCCACCTGGTGAAGGAAGCTCATTTCAGCTGCTTGTATCCTCGATCTTGTTCTTTCATCACTACCCAAAGCTCATGACCATAGATGAGAGTCGGAATGTAAATCGACTAGTAAATTGAGAGCTTCACCTTGCGGCTCAGCTCCTTCACCACGACAGACTGGTACAGGCTCCGCTTTACAGCAGAGGCTGCAGCGATCCTCCTGTCGATCTCCCGCGCCATCCTTCCCTTACTCGTGAAAAAGACCCCAAGATACTTGAACTCCTCCACTTGGGGCAGGACCTCAGTCCCGACCTGGAGGGTGCATTCCACCCTTATCCGACTGAAAACCATGTCCTTGGACTTGGAGGTTCTGCTTTTCATCCAGGCCGCTTTGCACTCGACTGTGAATCGCTCCAATGAGAGCTGGAGGTTCCGGCTTGATGAAGCCAAAAGGACAACAGCATCCGCAAAAAGCAGAGATGAGATCCGATGGCCACCAAACCAGAACCCCTCAACACCTCGGCTGCCCCTAGAAATTCTGTCCAAAAAAATTATGAACAGAATCGGTGATACAAGGATAGCTTTGGTGGACCCTTACCGGAAACAAATTCAACCTGTTGTTCCCAATATGGACTAAACTCTGGCTCTGGTGATATTGAGGTTTTGCAGTCACATGACCCCAATACCTTCATGCGCCATCTTGGACAGCAAGCGTGATCCAGAACACACACACACACACACACGATTTACTAAGCATGGCTTCAACAACAACTGATAATGACAGCGAAAACTGTAAAATCAATTTTGTCAAAGGCAAAAGCGATGACACGATAATATTATCAGACATTGTCAATCATCTGACAGGTGACCAGAGGGCGAGGTAGCTGAATAAAATAAAGCTGCTGGGGATTGCCGATCCATATCGAATGTCGCAGTCAATGTTTAGGAATGTGTTAGAATGCGACCGTTCTTCCCTTCCTGCTTTTGCCTACTTGGATCTTTGTACATATCTTGTCCACGGCCGTCTCCATTTACTGGCAAAGAGTTAAAAGCTTACAAATCAATGGAAGATTACAAGTATTTTGTTGCCGGATTTGTAAGCTGTATGCAACAATGGGAGCCAGAAACCGGGAAGAGAGACTACCACCTCATAACGGATAAGGTGTGTGTTCTATGCCCAAATAGAGCTACACAAACAAGCGCTTATGCAATAATACATTACAATTATCACTGCTTATAATGGTTGCAGAAATTCACGTATTTTATTTATAAGCCTCAGTGTTTGCTGCATATTCTACTGTATTCTGTAGGATTCCAGTCTTTCCTATTTACAACTTGGCTTTTCTCTCCGGGTCAGATGGAAAACGATAAAATGATGGTACAGACTTTACTCCTCTGTCTATTTGCACAGCCAACAGTGCAACACGATATAACCATACTCACTGGGTATTTTCTATCACTCCGGGGAAGTTAGTAACCGACAAACAACATCCAGTTGGGTAATGTTGAACCACTATCACTTATTTTAAAATGTTTAGCAATGTTGAATGAACGAGCGCCGTCCGATCATGCTGGCCAATATGACAGATAAACAAAAGTCACGTGACCATGTGATGTCACGTACAAAACCTCAATAGTGACCAAATGGGCCATAGTAAAGGTTGGGAACATCATACTCCCGTAGCACACCCCACAAGATAGCCCGGGGGGCACGGTCAAAAGCTTGAACTCCTCCACTTGGGGCACGACCTCATTCCTGACCCGGAGGGAGCATTCCACCCTTTTCCAGTTGAAAATGTTGCATGGCCTCTGACTTGAAGGTGTGAATTCTCATCCTGGCCACTTTGCACTCTGCTGCACATCGGTCCAGTGAGAGCTGGAGGTCCTGGATTGATGAAGCGGAACTTGAAACACACACACACACACACACACACACACACACACACAAAAATAAATAAAGAAAGAAAAATAATTTAAAAAAAATAGCACACACACACTTGGTTCAAAAAGACTTGGCTGAATGTTTGTCGGATTTTTATGGAAATTATGTTTGTAGCAGGGAAATTAACTGAGCTGGGTAGTGTAAAGGTCACAGCGATGAAGGCTCGTTGAAGGCGACCTGTTTACTGATAAACGCTGATTGATATTTGTTCCGGGTGTGATGTAGGCGTTATCAGACTCACAGGAAGAAGGTGATGGTTTCGAGTCCCGGGCTTGGTCAGTGTGCTATGTTTTCCCCATGCATGTATAGGATTACTCTGGGTCCTGCAGTTTCCTCCAACAGTCTGAAGACATGCACAGTAATCCAATTGGCTGTTTCAAAGAGCTCCTAAATGTGAGCATTGGTGTGAATGATTGTCTGTGTGTTCACATTATGAGAGAGTTCAGGGTGTGCCCCACATTTACTCCATGTTGGCTGAAATAGGCAACAGCCACCCTGTGACCTTAAAGATATTAAACAGTTCGAAAATAAGTAAGTGATGAGCTTATATTTGTTTATACGTTTTATGTGAGCACTTCTAATTTTTTTTTTTTTTTATGAATCTAATGTATTCAGTATATACTAGTCCTTCTCAAAAAATTAGTATATTGTGATGAAGTTCATTATTTTCAGTCATGTACTGATAAAAATTAAACTTTCATATATTTTCAATTCATTGCACACCAACTGAAATATTCAACCAATTAACCAATTAACCAATTAACCAATTAACTCTCAACACCTGCAAAAGATTCCTGAGGCTTTTAAAAACTCCCAGCCTGCTTCATTACTCAAAACCGCAATCATGGGTAAGACTGCCGACCTCACTGCTGTCCAGAAGGCCATCACTGACACCCTCAAGCAAGAGGGTAAGACACAGAAAGAAATCTCTGAGCGAATAGGCTGTTCCCAGAGTGCTCTATCAAGACACCTCGGTGGGACGTCTGTGGGAAGGAAAAAGTGAAAGAAGGGCCGATTCCAGACATTGGGGGACCTGTGGAAGCAGTGGACTGAGTCTGGAGTAGAAACATCCAGAGCCACCGTGCACAGGCGTGTGCAGGAAATGGGCGACAGGTGCCGCATTCCCCAGGTCAAGCCACTTTTGAACCAGAAACAGCGGCAGGAGCGGCTGACCTGGGCTACAGAGAAGCAGCACTGGACTGTTGCTCAGTGGTCCAAAATACTTTTTTCTGATGAAAGCAAATTTTGCATGTCATTTGAAAATCAAGGTGCCAGAGTCTGGAGGAAGACTGGGGAGAAGGAAATGCCAAAATGTCTGAAGTCCAGTGTCAAGTACCCACAGTCAGTGATGGTCTGGGGTGCCATGTCAGCTGCTGGTGTTGGTCCACTGTGTTTTATCAAGGGCAGGGTCAATGCAGCTAGCTATCAGGAGATTACTGTGCTCAATTGGCCTGCCAACTCTCCTGACCTGAAGCCCATAGAGAATCTGTGGGATATTGTGAAGAGAAAGTTGAGACACCAGACCCAACACTGTGGATGAGCTTAAGGCCGCTATCGAAGCATCCTGGGCCTCCGTAACACCTCAGCAGTGCCACAGGCTGATTGGCTCCATGCCACGCCCGCATTGAAGCAGTCATTTCTGCAAAAGGATTCCCGACCAAGTATTGAGTGCAGAACTGAACATAATTATTTGAAGGTTGACTTTTTTTGTATTAAAGCAGTTTTTTATTGGTCGGATGAAATATGCTAATTTTTTGAGATAGAAATTTTGGGTTTTCATGAGCTGTATGCCAAAATCATCAGTATTAAAACAATAAAAGGCTTGAACTACTTCAGTTGTGTGTAATGAATCTAAAATATATGAAAGTCTAATGTTTATCAGTACATTACAGAAAATAATGAACTTTATCACAATATGCTAATTTTTTTAGAAGGACCAGTATAATCAGGTAATGTTTGTATTTCAGTGCATGTTGATGTGTTGGTGTGGATTTAATCCTCCATGGCAACCAGAGTGAAGTGTGTGCTTCGTTTAAAAGTTGCTCGTCTGATCTTGTGCGTATGTGAAAGTGTATAGTGAGGTGCCATGCATGAATTTTTATGTAATGATGCAAAAACATGAAGCTTGGATTTGATGATCATGTTTTGACATGTTAGGTAGAATCCCACTGTCTCCTTGCCACACCTTGTATCAGAGGGCTGATCTGGTAGTGTGAGGAATTTTTTAAAAGCATGTGAGAAGAAAGGATGGCTTTCTGAACTGATGCATTGTGGGTGAGCATGGTGATACTAATCAGGATAGGATCAGGATATGCAGAATTGCTGAAATGACAACAACAACCGAGTGGTACATCGACAAAGTGCGTGTCTATAAACCCTAAGATCGCGTGTTTGAATCCAGTTTAATGCATATGTTAAAGTCCATGGGAGCTAATTGGCTGAGCTCTCACAGGAGGGAGGGACGTCATATGCTCACTTCCCTGTCACTCACAGTGTTCAGAAGCCAACCGTGGGTGCCTGTGAGCTCATTCATATGGGTGGTGAATAGTGGGTTTCCTCTGAGTGTGTTACACCGCCCCTAAATACTCATGGTACCACAGTCTGAAAAGAGACAGGTGGCTAGCATTACATGTCATGGAGGGTGTGTGTGCGCATGTTTTTTTTGTTTTGTTTTGTTTTGTCTTTTTTTGTGGGGGGGGGGGGGGTTGTGCCCCTTCCTGGTCGGTGGTGGTTATGTGATAGGGAAGGCAATATCTGATGGGTGGAAATTGGATACGACTAAATTAGGGAGAAAATGGTGAAAAATCCAAAAAAAAAGAAAGAAAGAAATAATGACAACATCAACAATAATAATGGCATGACCACTTCAGAGCAAGATCCGATGTTCGATTCCCGCGATATTTGTTTCTGTGTGGAGTTTGCAGATTCTCCTCATGCTTGCTCAGGTTTCCTCCTGGGTAGTCAGTCCAGTTTCCCCTCACAGTCTAAAGACATGCACATTAGGCTAACTGGCTGTTCTAAATTTCCCCTAGGTATGAGTGTGAATGGCTGTGTGTTGACCTGTGATGGTCTGGCCAGTTGTTCAGGGTTTACCTCACTTTCACCTACAGTGTGTGTCAGCTGAGATATGCTTCAGCCTCCCTGTGACTCTAGTAGGATTGAGTGGTTTTGCAAAGGAGTGAGTAATAATTTTTTTATATGTATGTATGTATGTATGTAGTACGGTGGTATGAAAAAGTATATGAACCTTTTGGAATTTCTCACATTTCTGCATAAAATCCCCATCAAATGTTATCTGATCTTTGTCAAAATCACACAGATGAAAAAACAGTGTCTGCTTTAACTAAAACCACCCAAACATTTATAGGTTTTCATGTTTTAATGAGGACAGCATGCAAACAATGACAGAAGAGGGAGGAATAAGTAACTGAACCCTCTGCCTAAGGAGACTTAAAGAGCAATTGAAACCAATTTTTACCAAACAATTTAAGTCAGGTGTGTGCCCAATCACTGATGAGTGGCTTAAAGCTGCCCTGCCCACTATAAAACACACACCGGGTAAGAATTGTCTTGATGAGAAGCATTGTCTGATGTGCACTATGGCTCGCTCAAAAGAGCTGTCTGAAGACCTGCGATCAAGAATTGTTGATTTGTATAAAGCTGGGAAAGGATACAAAACCATCTCTAAAAGTCTGGATGTTCATCAATCGACAGTCAGAGAAGTTGTCTACAAATGGAGAGAGTTTTGGCACTGTTGCTTCTCTCCCAAGGAGTGGCCGTCCACCAAAGATGACGCCAAGAGTTCAGGGCAAAATATTCAGTGGTAAAAAAAAAAAAAAAAACCCAGAGTGTCTGCTAAAGACTTACAGAAATCACTGGCACAGTCCAATATCTCTGTGCACACATCAACTATATGTAAAACAATGGCCAAGAATGGTGTTCATGGGAGGACTCCAAGGAGGAAGCCACTGCTGTCTAAAAAAAAACATTGTTTATTGTTTAATGTTCGCAAAAAGGCACTTGGACACTCCACAGAAGTTTTGGCAAAATATTTTGTGGACTGATGAAACCAAAGTTGAATTGTTTGGGAGGAACACACAACATCATGTGTGGAGGAAAAATGGAACAGCTCGCCAAAATCAACACCTCATCCCCACCGTGAAGCATGGTGGAGGGTACATCATGGTTTGGGGCTGTTTTGCTGCCGCGGGGCCTGGACAACTTGCAATCATTAATGGAAAAATGAATTCAAAAGTTTATCAGGATGTTTTGCAGGAAAAAGCTGAGGCCGTCTGTCAGACAGTTGAAGCTAAAAAGAGGATGGATGCTGCAACAAGACAATGATCCAAAACACAGAAGTAAATCAACTTCAGAATGGTTTCAGAAGAACAAAATACATGTTCTGGAGTGGTCAAGTCAAAGTCCAGACTTGAACCCCATTGAGATGCTGTGGCATGACCTCAAGACAGCGATTCATGTCAGACATCCCAGGAATCTGACTGAACTACAGCAGTTTTGTAAAGAAGAATGGGCCAAGATTAGTCCTGATTGATGTGCTAGACTGATCTGCAGCTACAGGAAGCATCTGGTTGAAGTTATTGCTGCCAAAGGGGGGCCACAAAATATTAAATGTGATGGTTCAGTTACTTATTCCTCCCTCTTCTGTCATTGTTTGCATGCTATCCTCATTAAAATATGAAAACCTATAAATGTTTGGGTGGTTTCAGTTAACGCAAATACTGTTTTTTCATCTGTGTGATTTTGACAAAGATCAGATCACATTTGATGGGGATTTTATGCAGAAATGTGAGAAATTCCAAAAGGTTCAGATACTTTTTCATACCACTGTATGTACATAGTGTGTGTATATATACAGTCGGCCCTCTACTTACGAAATTAATCTGTTCCAGTGCCTTTTTTGTTTTTTTGTGCCATTGGCTAGAAGGGATGACGCAGTGAATGTGATCCATACTTCCTGTACGCATACTTCCTGTTTGTCACATGCGTGAAGGAGAGTTAACTGTTGGCTTGTTTTGAGATTGATCATGCAGCGTTATATTTTGTTATTGCCGAAACCCCTCTACAATCGGGACGATATTGAACCAGAAGGGGACCTTAAAGCGGAAATACAGTGACGGAGGTGAATATTTTGGCATGATATTAAAACAGAGTGTTCAGTGGGGGAAGACCTCTATCTCACAAGGAAGCAAGTTAATATTGAATGAGGACCTCTGATCTTTCAAACAGGTACTGTAATTCCGCTTTAAATAAAACATCCCATCCATTTAAACATTTTAAATAGAATTGTTCCGTCAGCTGCACATTTAGTGTGGGTGTGGCCAGAGTTTTGTGTGTGTGTGTGTGTGTGTGTGAGAGAGAGAGAGAGAGAGAGAGAGAGAGAGAGGGAGGCTTAACTCTTTAGGTTTTAGTTTAGTTTTTTAAGTTGTTTAATTCAGTAAATGTTTCTTAAATGTGGCGTTAAATGTGGAATCAAGTTAAAGTTGAGTTTGGACCTGTGATCTGTCAAGCAGGGAATGTGCTTTGAATTCCACATCTTGCTCTGGAGTCCTGCTTGTGGGCATGGCATTTAATGAGTACTGTATTGTGTGTGTGTGTGTGTGTGTGTGTGTGTGTGTGTGTGTGTGAGAGAGAGAGAGAGAGAGAGAGTGAGAGATGTGTTCATAAAAACCTGCGACCCTAATTAAGATTATTAGGATTATTTTTATATAATTAGGATATTAGGATTCAGAAAATGAATGAATGAATGAACAACCATTCACAGTTACATTCACACATAGAAGCAATTTGGAGTATTCGGAGCAATTGAGTAGTTGACCTCATGCACATATTTATAGACTGGGGGACATACAGAAACACCCACATGGAGATTCGAACACTCACATTTCTCATTGCAATAATAATAATAATGATGATAATAACAACAAAAACAATACACACACACACACACACACACACACACACACACACAGGTGATGCCACAGTCTGGTTTAGTGGGAAAAGCTTGACCTTCCTCCTGTGGTTTTCCTCCTGCATGTTCATGTTTACTGTGACATTAGCATTGTTGCTATGAAATATGGATGCACTTTGGAGCAGAGAACTGCTTAACCTTTTAAATTCACCCCAGAGAAGGGGTGGGGGGTGATTCAAAATGTTCAACTTTTACTCAGAACAATACTGAGCCACATCTGTAGATCCTGTAAATCCAATGAGAAGTTCCGGTTTCTTTCACAGTGCACTTTTTAAAAAAAGAAGAAGAAGAAAAAGCAGGTTGGCCAGATTACAGACGACTTCTCAGTAATCTGGTTACCTGATCCCTTTGACCTCATCATCAATAAGAACTTTCTAAAAGATAGAAAGCTTTGTAGTGACGCCTCTCCTCATATTCCTAGTGAAAGAAAGAATAGCATACAAAGGTGAGGCGAGACCAACCTGATTCCTTTTTAAACAGAAACGGTATGTATTGCCAATTTTTTTTTTTTTTATTATTTAGAAGAGAGTAAAGCGATACTATATACTGGTATCATTCACGCTTCTGGCAGTGTGTAACATACCTTGAGCTTTAATATAGGGGTTGAAGGACTCCATGATGGTGGCGCGAGAACAGAGGTCATTGCAGTGTGAGTGGCATGTTGATTGAAACCGTGATGGTAAATGATGCAGGCTTATTCATTCTCTTTAAAGATAGGAAAGATCAGGGCGTTCAATTGGTATAGGTGTAAATATGTGAGCCAAACAGATGAATGGATGGAAAGAAATAAATGGTGGAAAGAAAAATGTGGAAAGACAGAGCAAGGTTATTACAATGGGTGTCCTGGGTTCGGGTCCCAGGCTCTGTGTACGGCTGTTTTATCTAAATTACATTTACAACATTTGGCAGACGCCCCTATCCAGAGTACATTTCTTTTTATACACCTGAGCACTTGAGGGTTAAAGGCCCTGCTCAAGGGCCCAACAGTGACAGCGTGACGGTTCTGCGACTTGAACCCCTGACCTTTGGATCAGTAAGTTAGAGCCTTAACCACCTGAGCCACCCACTGTGCCGAGTCTGCATGTTCTCCTCCTTCTTCCGTGGGTTTCCTCTTACAGTCCAACTTGCCCTGCCTCTAAATCTCTGAGTTCCATTTGCCATCATTTGCCCAACCGATTAATCCTATTATGGTCACCAGACCGTTACAGGGTGAAGACACATGCAACCATTCATGCTCATACCAAGAAGTAATTTGGAACAGCCAGTAAGCCTAATGTGCATGTCTTTGGAATGTGGGTGGAAACAAGGGTGCC
Organism: Plotosus lineatus; assembly: GCA_024760905.1. NCBI lineage: Eukaryota > Metazoa > Chordata > Actinopteri > Siluriformes > Plotosidae > Plotosus > Plotosus lineatus. The sequence continues at coordinate 7,544,514 of CM045737.1, read as the reverse complement.
CAGAAGAAAGCCGCACAAGCTCAGGAGAACATGCAATCTCCACACAGAAACACCTTTGTGGAGTCCAGGACTCGAACACAGGATTCCATTGATGTGATGGAGATGTGCTAACCACTACATCACTGTGCAGCTATCCTTTTAGTTCCAATGAAGAGAAATCGTAATGCGAAGGGATCTGATGATATTCTATACAGTTGTGTGTCCAACTTGGTAACCCGCTGCTGTAGCAATAATTCGATGATGATCCAGCTCATTAATGCAATGCCGGTGGTAAATCAGGCACTCCGTAGATAAGGATCTGGTTTAATGAGCCAGGAGTTCAAGTCCCAGAAGCACCAAACCATCAACTGCTGAGCCCTTCAACAAGGCCCGTACAGCTAAGTTGTATGAAACTAATTTGTTAAATAACTAAAACCATACCAATCATTTAATGGATTGAAACAGACTGTGAATGCCATCTATTGTTTACAATCGTACAGAAACCTGCCCCGCCCTTTAATCAGAGGTGTGTGGCCTACTTCTCACCCTTGAAGGCACAATCAATTTCGAAATATATGCTGATCTTGACTCAACATTCACATGAGTTTTAAACCCCGCCTCCAAACATCACCTCCATTTTCAGCCTCTCACCCAACCCTGCTGGGGGTTTTTTTGTTTTGTTTTGTTTTGCACAGTGGCAGAAGTTATACTTTGAAGTTAACTGTGAGTTTTGTAAATTTGTGCATATATTAAAATATACACTCACTCATTGGTCAAATGACTTAATCATATCAGGGTGGCAGGAAGGATCAAGTCTATTTCAGCCAGCAACAGATGGAGGCAGGGTACACCCTGAACAATTAACCAGGCTATCACAGGGCAAACATAGACAAGCAACCATGCAGACAGTGCAGTCCAAGTTCAGAGTGCAATGCAGCTATACAACACAAATATACTGCGTACACTCACAATCGCTATACTGTTGTGCTTTTATTTTATATTTATATATATTTTATATATAATCAGTTATATAACACGTTACCCTTGTGTTAAGACGTCGTCTCTGTGATCTTTGTGTTTACACTGTTTTGTGGACTTTTGTAACCCTAAGCAAATCTGGTTGGTCGGAAGTGTAAGCCTACTAGCATGGGTGCAAGTCTCATACACAGAGATGAATTAACTATCTGCTCAGATCGGCAAATCTTTATATTTATTATCTTTTAGCAGAATCCTAATAGTGTATGCTTATTTTTATATTAATATTCATTAGGATTTGTACTTGTTCTTTGTATGCATCTCTTGAATAAAGTTTACTTACTTACACAAAAGAAAGAACTCTCCGCTTTGCTGGGATTTACATCAGTGCAGGCTGTGTTCTAAACGAGTTCAACGGCACCCTTGTGCACTTGGAAGACCGGAAGTCTGTATAACCCACAGCAAGTACACTACTTTTGCATGTACACTATTTTCGGTATTGAGCGCTTCACATGTTGTAAGCTTTGATTGACTGTTTTAAGCTTCATGTAAAGCAGTGCTTCTCAAATAGTGGGGCGCGCCCCCCCAGGGGGGGCGCGATGGGATGCTGAGGGGGGCGCGTGTGACCCAGGAGAACATGCTTTTTTTCCGCCGTACTACAAGAAAGTGTAATTGCACATCCACTCCAGTAGTTGGCAGTGGCGCCCTCATTGCCCATTGTGCGCAGCGAGTATTAACTCTACGATATAATGAAGAGATATACCTGTAACTATATTATAGAAAAAAGTTATAATTTATAGTTGCGGCGGAAAGTGGGTGGTGGGGGGGCGCGAATTGTTTTCTTCTTGCTAGGGGGGGGCGTAACAGAAAATAATTGAGAAGCACTGATGTAAAGTAACTCGGTATAAATAAGTGACTTATTTGAAATTAATGTTGATATTATTTGATATATTTGATATTATTTTACAATGTTATGTTTATAATTGATTTATTGGTGTTTTATGAGATATGGTAATGCTATTTATGGATGTATAGTACAGTATGAGCGTCATACGTCACTGTAACAACTTACGTTCACTTTCAACTTATGTTCGGCCGTCCTGAACCAATTAAAAATGTAAGTTGGGGAGCGTCTGTATATCAAAATCAAAACATGTCTTCATAGGGAAAGTAAGTCATATCTTTCACGTAGGTTTTATGTCCTAAAATACAGGATTTCATATTCAGTGATCCCTCACTACTTCCTGCTTCAGTTTCTGCGGCTTCAGTGCATCGCGGGTTTTTCAAAAATATTCATTGAAAAATAAAAAAATAAGGAAATTAAGGAAAAATGGGGAAACAGTTAAGGAAAATGCTGCAAAACAAGGGCAATTATGCAAAACAAACAAACAAACAAACAAACAAAAACAAAAAACAACCCAAAACCCCCCAACAAAACTCTTTACATTTTGAAGTGAGGCGTGCGCGTGCGTGCGTGCGTGCGTGTGTGTGTGTGTGTGTGTGTGTGTGTGTGTGTGTGTGTGTGTGTGTGTGTGCGCGTGTGCATCTGTATGTGTGTGTATATTAATATTTTATTTAGATCTTATACATTATTTTTGAATGTTTAATTGTTATTATAAGTATTTATAGGTTGAACATGTATTTATTGATATTATATACATATATACTGTACTTCTTTTACTTTCGGCTGCTCCCTTCAGGGGTCGCCACAGCAAATCATCCGCCTCCACCTCACCCTGTCCTCCGCATCTTCTTTTCTGACTCCAACAACCTTCATGTCTTCCTTCACCACATCCATAAATCTCTTCTTCGGTCTTCCTCGAGGCCTTCTGCCTGGTAGTTCCAACCTCAGCATCCTACTGCCAATATACTCACTATCCCTCCTCTGTACATGTCCAAACCATCTCAATCTAGCCTCTCTGACTTTGTCTCCAAAACATCTTACGTGGGCTGTCCCTCTGATATACTCATTTCTGATCCTATCCATCCTCGTTACTCCCAGGGAGAACCTCAACATTTTCATCTCCGCTACCTCCAGCTCTGCCTCCTGCCTTTTCCTCAGCGCCACTGTTTCTAAGCCATACAACATCGCTGGCCTCACCACCATCTTGTACACTTTTCCCTTCATTCTTGCTGACACTCTCCTATCGCACATCACACCGGATACTTTTCTCCAACCATTCCAGCCTGCCTGCACACGCTTCTTCACCTCTTTTCCACACTCTCCATTGCTCTGGATTGTTGAGCCTAAGTACTTAAAATCCTCCACCTTCGTTATCTCTGCTCCCTGTAACATCACCGTTCCTCCTGGGTCCTTCTCATTCACACACATGTATTCTGATTTTCTGAGGCTAACCTTCATTCCTCTCCTTTCCAGGGCATACCTCCACCTCTCGAGATTTTCCTGCACTTGTTCTCTGCTCTCACTACAGATCACGATGTCATCTGCAAACATCATAGTCCATGGAGATTCTTGTCTCACCTCGTCTGTCAGCCTGTCCATCACCATAGCAAACAAGAAGGGGCTCAGAGCTGACCCTTGATGCAGTCCCACCTCCACCTTGAATTGGGGTCACACCGACAGCACACCTCACCACTGTCTTACATCTCTCATACATGTCCTGCACCACTCTAACATACTTCTCTGCCACTCCAGACTTCCTCATGCAATACCACAGTTCTTCTCTTGGCACCCTGTCATATGCTTTTTCCAGATCCACAAAGGCACAATGTAGCTCCCTCTGACCTTCTCTGTACTTCTCTATTAACATCCTCAAGGCAAACATTGCATCTGTGGTGCTCTTTCTTGGCATGAAACCAAACTGTTGTTCACAAATGCTGACCTCTGCCCTTAGTCTAGCTTCCACTATTCTTTCCCATAACTTCATCGTATGGCTCATCAACTTTATCCCTCTGTAGTTGCTGCAACTCTGCACGTCTCCCTTGTTCTTAAAATATACTGTACACATGTATGTATATGTCAGGTGTGTGGGGGGTGATCCTACTTCGTGGAAATCGGCGGTCAGGTGTGGATGTCGGTCCCAATTAATCGCGGAAGGTGAGGGATCCCATATTTACATATTACCGATAAAGAGTTCAGGTTGAAATGAAATGCTTGGAATGTATATCCAGTAAATGCATGTTAGAAATTATTTGAAAATATTTATAACTATCTGAGCATAATATCTGAAAATGAAATACTTTCATCTATGGAACTGTGAACAGATTAATAAATCATGCGGAAGTAAAATGAACATGATCAAGCTTTTTACAGACAGTCCCGTGGACAGGTTTAAACTAAAACTAATCATACAGAGGGACAGACAGACAGATATGATAGACAGATGGAGGCATTGATTGATAGATGGATGCAAAGATGGACAGATGTGCAGTTTGTGCTGTGAGATGAGAGTACTAAACACTGGCATTATAGATAGATAGATAGATAGATAGATATTCATTTTCTAAGCTGCTTAATCCTAATTAGGGTCACAGGGAGGCTGGCACCCATCTCAGCCAACTCTGGGCAAGGGCGGAGTACCCCCTGGACAGCTCACCAGGCCATCGCAGTCTAATAAACCATTTTTATTCTTTCATTTATTCACCGCACTGCTTATTCATACTGGGATTGTCTGGATGGTTGAGCCCATTTTAAGACGAGGCACATCCTGAACATCTCGCCAGTCCTTTGCAGGGCCAATTCACACACCCATTCATGCTTACGCTCACACCTAGGGGTGAGATTTTAAACAGTGAATGAGCCTGGTGTGTTTGGCTTTGGACTGTGGGAGAAAACTCCCATAGAGAAATACCCTGACCAAGCCCAGGACTTGAACCCAGGACCTTTTTTGCTCTGAGGTGGATGCCACCCTGAATTCTCTAGTGTTCCCTCAACTGAACGATGCTCGTTTTTCCTTTTATTCTCACACAATGCTTAATGCTTCACACTTTCTTGGGAGTTAATGTTAGAACACGGATGCAGAAAAAGCATAACTGTGTGCAGAGTTAAATATTAACATCAGCAGATGGTTTCATAACTGTGTGTTAAATCGCCAACATTTCTCACCGGCCCCAGCTCCGTTACGCGACTGATTCTACTGGTGTTAAAGCGCATTTTTAATCCCAGCCCTAAAAGACTAGAGTCAGGATTAGTAAAACTAACATTAATAGATCAGTTATATTCCTCCTCCTCCTCCTCCTCCTCCTTGTCCCACGTTAAAGGTTAAACACAGACCCTGGAATCGAACTAACCCACTTTCCCCCACGCTGTCCGGATCTGAATGTGGTGTTCTCTGACTCTGCCCTGTTCATGTAACAGATTGGGCCGCTGGTGTGCGCTGTACTTGCTCTTCACTCCCCTTGTTCAACATCTCTCTGTGCCACATGTCAGAACCTGCAGGCTTTCTCACATAAAGTGTACGAGAACTGCAGCTGAGAATCTGTCTGTTGATCTTTAACAAGTGTGTGTGTGTGTGATCATGTGCTTAACTAGCTTAAGTTTAATACCCAGTTTAGTACTTGTTTTCTCCAGTGTGTGTGTTTGTGTGTGTGTGTGTGTGTGTGTGTGTGTGTGTTTTAGCCTTCCTTGGTAACACTAGCAGGTTTGGGCAGTTTTCATGTTTACCTGTCCTCCTGAATAGCTCCACCCCTTTATCGTCAGACTTCCTGTGTCAGGTGTGTGTGTGTGTGTGTGTAAACTGAGAGGCAGCAGACAGACTGAGAGGCTAAGCCGCTCCATACTCTCTTAAAGCACACTATTCCTGATGGTCCCTCTGATTGTCCAAATCTCCAAATACAGATTGTCCACATTTCCAAATACTGAGAAGAGCATGTGACCGCTGAGACAAATTGCCTTGTGTCTCTCTGTCTGTTCTGTCTCACTCTCCTGACCTGTCTTTCTGGAAGAGTACTGAACTCCAGGATTACCTGTGTAAGGGAGACTTTTATTGTGGGACACTGGAAGAGGAGAGGAAGCGCTAAATCCTCGTAAGTTTACTGAAATTGCTGCACTTTCATGTCATGTGATTGCGATTCTTTCCCTCTTTAACTTAGATGGGTAAAGGTGATTTTTTTTCCTTCTTTTTTTTTTTTTAAACCGCTCCTACAACCTGACAGTGAAAACTGAAACCATAAATCTACCCAAACCAAGGTCATGCCATATCAGTGTGCAATGTGTTTTGTGTGTAGTTTTCTTTCAGATTTCTCCTGATCACCCTGGCACTCCGCACTGTTTAATATTCAGATATGTTAATGTTCTTATATCTATCATTCAGTTCAAGACGTGACATCATCAGTTATCATCGCTGACTTTGAGTAGAGGGTAAAAAGTAAGACTCGTACGTACAACGCAACGTGTAGTATTTGTAGTTTTAGGTCACTCAGCAGACAAATCCTTTAAGAACTGATCGAGTCTGAGATTAGAGATCCAGACAGTAAGAAACCAAGACAACAGGTAGACTTGGGGTTTGGGTGGGGTGAGGTGAGATTGGGGGCAGAAGGGCAAAAGAGAAAAATAAACCTAATGGAGAGAGCAGTGTTGTCATCAGGACACTTA
>CM045737.1:7520506-7535506 GCA_024760905.1 Plotosus lineatus | reverse complement strand
TTTCTTCTTCTTCACAGACCTTTTCACAATTGTAGCTAGCATTCCTGTTTATTATAACACCATCATCCACTCTGACCCGTTGATAGCCTGTAAAAGCCACAACATTTCACTTTAAATTACTAATGGCTTCTTTGCTGACCAATATGTTAAATATTTGTCATTTAATGAATGAAGTATAAATTAAAAATATATAGCGAGCAGCGAACCGGGTTATCCAAGGGTGGCCATGTGTCTCCATGTCGATGTTGAGGTGTATGTAAAGGAACCACTGTTGACTCTGATTGGGAGGAGCTGCATAGCCGTCAGCATGTTTCTGCCCTGCGATGACTTGGCGAGCTGTCCAGGATGTACTCCGTCCTCACCCATAGTCGGCTGAGAATGGCGCCAGCCTGTCCGCGACCCTAATTAGGACTAAGCGGTTCAGAAAGTGAATCAATGAATATCCAGCAGCAGTCTAATTGACATGCACTAAGTTTAACGCACAATTGTCATTCTAAAGTTTAAGAAATTGTTGTTGAATGAAAAGAAAGCAGGATTTGAAACAATATAGATTAGGCAATAAAAAAATAAAAACTGTTCGGCTGGAAATGCCAGTGGTTATTCAGTTTGGATGGTTTCCCAGTCTGTGGTAATATTCCACTGAAGCTTATGCAAACAGCATGAGCACAAAATGCAAAATGATGCAGACGCTCTACGTCCGTGCTCCAGAGATCATGATTTCTCCTACTGCAGTAATAAATACACACTGGCATCAACAATTTATCTTAAATATCACTTTGATTTTTTCAGAATGGAAAATGTACATTGAATGTTTTATCTGTGATGGGGACATGGCTGAAATACATTAAGGAGCTCAGATAAATTCCTGGGATTATATTACCCCGCTTTCATCTGTAATGCTTCAAAGAATACATTGGAAAGTCACCTTTCTTACCTTACTGCTGTGTGTGTGTGTGTGTGTGTGTGTGTGTGTGTGTGTGTGTGTGTGTGTGTGTTCAGGTGCCTTGATCCACCTCACACATAAATTGAACAATGGTGCAGGGTGTGTTTGAATATGTCACCATTCACTCTTTCTCTCTCTCTCTCTCTCTCCCTCTGACTCTCTCTCCCTCTCTCCCTCCTTTCCATGTATTATTCTTGTTTAAAGTATGGCTCATTTATAACCATTGTCTCTATGCTTAAGGCATTAATTTTTTTTTAAACACTACACTACTGTAATTATTCATCTGCCCTCTGTGCTTACATGCACAACCAGGGCACACCAGTCCTCTTCATCAGTTCCCACAATCCCATAATGCCTTGCTGTGCCCTGGCCTGTTACTGTTACCATAATACTTGGGATCAGCAGCCGAACGCAGAATGTGTTTCTTTGGAGTTCAAATTTAAACAACATGAGCAAGAAATAATCGGTTTCATGCCAAGAAAGAGCACCACAGATGCAGTGTTTGCTTTGAGGATGTTAATAGAGAAGTACAGAGAAGGTCAGAAGGAGCTGCATTATGCCTTTGTGGATCTGGAGAAAGCATATGACAGGGTGCCGAGAGAAGAACTGTGGTATTGCATGAGGAAGTCTGGAGTGGCAGAGAAGTATGCTAGAGTGGTGCAGGACATGTATGAGAGATGTAAGACAGTGGTGAGATGTGCTGTCGAAGTGACCAAAGAATTCAAGGTGGAGGTGGGACTGCATCAAGGATCAGCTCTGAGCCCTTTCTTGTTTGCTATGGTGATGGACAGGCTAGATGAACAAGAAATAATCAGTTACTAATAAATGTGTATGTAGTACTGTATACACTACATGGGACTATCAGGGTTGTCAGAACCCCGTGTCACAATATTTTCCTGTTCAGTGGAGACATTAGGATTTGTTACTGTTAAAACAATGGCTTAACTGTTAATATCAATGAACTAGTTCAACTGCTTCTGGATGTTCAAAGCATTAGTACTGGAGTTGATGACGCATACTAATAGACTTACAGGGATCTAGGTAGGATTCTCGGCAATATTGTTACATTCATATATTCATTTTCTGCAACCGCCTAATCCTAATTAGGGTCGCGGGGAGGCTGGTGCCCATTCCAGTCGACTTTGGGCGAGGGCAGAGTACACCCTGGACAGCTTGCCAGGCCATCGCAGGACAGAAACACGCTGACGGCTATGCAGCTACTCTTGTCGAAAGTCAGCAATGGTTCTTTTACATGAACCTCCACCATAGACAATGAGATACATGGCCGGCCTTTGATAACCCAGTTAGCTGCACGGGGGGGTGTTACAGCAGTGACAACCCATTGAGAGTGGGTCTGGAACCCCCACCCCCCCCACCCCCGACCTTAGGAGCAGTTTACCACCAGGCCACAACTGCTTAATAAAATTAGATTTGCAGCATTTGTCAGACCCCCCCCATACAGAGTAACTCCGTTCATCAGTTTTTACTCAAGTCGGCACTTAAGGGTTAAAGACCTTTCTCAACAGTGGCATCGAGTGGTACTGGGGCTTGTACCCCAACCTTCAGATCAGTAATCCAGAGCTTAACCACTGAGACATCACTGCCAGTTTTTGATCTTACAATTCATTTTAAGCTGAAATTTCATTGTTGAAATAAATTAAATACAACACATCACAACCATGGATATCAGATTGAGTACCAATATTTAATGATCCAATACTTGGATGGAGGTTTTTTTTTGCTATACTGTATTAATTAACAGGAAACTATTGCATCTGGTGGGCAGTGGTGGCCTGGTGGTAAAGGGCGCTGGATCGCTGATCCGAAGGTTGGGGGTTCAAGTCCTACTCTCCGCAAGGTTGTCACTGTCCTCCCAGTGCAGCTAACTGGGTTATCAAAGGCTGGCCATGTCTCTCACTGTCTGTGGTGAGAGGTTCATGTAAAAGAACCATTGCTGACTTTCAACAAGAGAAGCTGCATAGCCGTCAGCGTGTTTCTTCCCTGAGATGGCCTGGCAAGTCATCCAAGGTGTATTCTGCCTTCACCCGGAGTCAGCGAGGATGGGCGCCAGCCTCCCTACGACCCTAATTAGGATTAAGCAATTACAGAAAATGGGCTGATCTATTGGCTCCGTATTTGACCCAGCCAAAGTGAGCGCACGCACACACACACACACACACACACACACGGACCCGTGGGCTGCTACACACATTTGGAGCACCCGAGAGCAAGGCTTCTTTAACCATTAGGCTATGGCTGCCCCTGAAAGAACAATTCATCCCTGAGTGTTATCTGCCAAGACCAAGAAACTCCCTGACTGATTAATTCTCCGTGCCATAGTTCACTTCTCCGTTTAATAATTTACCATCCCCCGTGGATCATGCTTGAATCAAAATGACTAATAAGAATAGAGTTAATCCTTCTCTTACATCAAATGGAAAAGCAGACAGGAAAACGTAGTTTTAGTTTGTTTTCTCTTGTGTTTGTGTGGAGTTCAGGGGTGGGCGAACTTTTTAACTCGGGAGACACATTGGCTTTTAAAATTTGGCAGACGGGCCAGCCAGCACCAGATGCATACATATCATATATGTGAGGCGCTCCACCGAATGTAGGCGCTTGTTGCAAGTGACGTATGGTACTTGTGAAACAAAGTACGGCTGATTCGGACTTCCGATCTTTTAAGTAAGCAAGTGAAGGTTGAATACTAAACAAGTATTCAACGCACACTTGCTCACTTGAAAGATCGGAAGTCCGAATAAGCCGCGCTTTGTCTCACAAGTACCATACATCACTTGCAACAAGCGCCTACATTCGGTGGAGCGCCTCACATATAAACATTTAAAACAGTCATTTGGGTGTTTACACTTATATTCACTTTCATTGGGAACGGTGTTGTTCATCCTTTTTTAGCGAGTCCATCGAAGTCTGATGTTAGATTTGTTTTGGTAATTCTCAGAACAGGTCTGAGACTGGCAGGGTCTTTGCTAATTTTAATTCCAGCAAATAACTTGCCTTCATGTTTGATTCTTGGACGGTACTTTGCCGGATAAATTTGTTTCGTCGAGCCCGCAAACTAGCTGTCGACCTTTAAGTGGCGGCCATCTGTTCTAGCGCTGATTGGTTGTGAGCGTAATTAAGATGCTTGTCGGAAAAGTGGCGGCTGATGTTGAATTCTTTTAAAATGAAATGGGTTCTTGGCAAATAAAATCAGGTCAATGTATTGCCTGATTCACCACTTGCTGGAGCTCCGGGCATTACAAGGTCAGATGAATGCTGTCATAATTATATGGTTTGAATTTGGCTTCGGCAGGTGGGATTAAAAAGACCAACGGGCCAGATGTGGCTGACTAAAGCATCTTTTAGATTGATTTATGTTTCTGAATAGATAAACAGATAGCATTAGCTACACAGTGTTGAGCATAGTTCAAGCATAGAGCTTACTCAACCTGCTTCTGTCATGGTTAAATCATGTAGAAATAAACAGTAAAAATCTCATGGTAGTTTTCTTCTCTTTACGTTTCCATGCATTGAAAAGTATAGTACAGGGATCCCTCACTTTCCGTGGTTAATTGGGACCAAGAGCCTTCGAGACCATTGAATTTCGCGAAGTAGGATTGACAACCCCCCTAATGACGTATACCTACATGTATATGTGTATATAATATCAATAAATACATATTCAACACTATAAATGCTTATAATAACAAACATTCAAAAAAATGCATAAGATGTAAATAAAATATAAATACACACACATACAGACATGCGCAACGTAAGTACGTAGTTTTGAAGGGAGGTTTTGGGTTTTTTGTTTTGTGGTTCAGGGTTTTTTGTTTTTCTTTGGGTTGTTTATTCTTTCTTTTTCATAATCGGCCTTGTTTTTGCGGCATTTTCTTCCTTAATTTCTTTCATTTTTAATTCGATGAATATTTTAAAAAAAAAACCACAATGCACTGAAGCCACATGAATTGAAGCGTGAAGCAGTGAGGGATCCCTGTACTTAAATAGTTCTTAAAAAGAGTTAAAGAGGTGTCATTTCACAACTCTGAACCTGTTTCGTGTTTATTTGTTCATTTTCTGAACCGCTTAATACGTATTAGGGTCACGAGGACGCTGGCACTTACCCAACCCGACTCTGGGCGTGGGAAGAGTATACCCTGAACAGCTCATCAGGCCATTACGGGGGCAGAAACACGCTGATGGCTCTGCAGCTACTCTTAACAAAAGTCACCAATGGTTCTTTTACATGAGCCTCTCACCACAGTCCTGTGGATCATTGTGATCGATGGTTTGACTCTCTAATGGGGTGAATTACATCTTGTTTTATTGATTTTAAGTTTATACTTGAAAAGTTAGACTTGGTGTCCCAAATTGTGGTTCCATTAGCAAAGCCATACACCTATACTAGGGCAGTGGTGATTTTGTGGTTAATGCGATGGGTTACTAATCTAAACATCAGCAGTTCGATCCCCATTGTCATTACTGTTGGGCCCTTGAGCAGGGCCCTTGACTCTCAGTTGTTCAGTTCAGTTGTATAAAAATGATAACTGTAAGCAGCTCTGGAAAAAATGCTGTAAATGTAATACACGAGAAGAATTTCACCTCAGGCTTGGTGTACATTGCATCTCAGGGACAATTCAGCAACATCCACCAAGCCTTTGGCACATAACAGTTAATAATACAGTACAAACATATACATATATATATATATACACATACAGCAATCCCTTTACTTTCTGCGATTAATTGGGACTGAGATCCCTATGCGACCATCGAGATCAGTAAAGTAGGATCTCAACCACCCCCCCAACTGACGTATACATGTATATGTGTATATAAGTATTTATAGCATTGAATATGTATTTATTGATATTATAATCACAATTAAACATTTAAAAATACAATGCATAAGATGTAAATAAAATATAAATACACACACATATAGACGTGTGCGCGGACGCACGCACGCAGATGCGCGTGTACAGTCAAATGTGCACCTCTCAACATTGTTAGTTTTGTTAGGAGATTTTGGGTTGTTTTTTGTTTTGTGTTTGTTTAGGGTTTGTTTTTTTGTTTTTTGGATAATTGGCCTTGTTTTTGTGACATTTTCCTTAACTTTCCCCCCCTGTTCTTCCTTAATTTCCGAATTTTTTAATTCGATGAATATTTATTTATTTATTTATTTTAAAAACCGTGATGCATTGAAGCTGCATGAATTGAAGCGCCAGGTAGCGAGGGATCTGTGTATTATTGTATGTTTATTATTGGATATCAGTTTTTTTCTTAAGCTTAAACCTGTGCCGAGTAAAATGCAAATTGTTTCTCTGTCCAGTACTTTGCATGTAAATGAATGCATTGGCATGTTCCTGCATGCTCTCAGGAATCCATTTGATTTTACAAGATCAAAATATTAAGAGATCCATGTGAGGGCATGTGTACTAGTACTGTATTAGACGACTCAGTTAATGTTCGCATCGCTTATATGTACACATCCTGATTCATCTCATGAAATAAAAGTGAATCAGGAAATCCTGGTTAAAAAAATGAGTGCATTAGCTTAAAGAGATCTAAAGATCACAGGAATCCTGTATTTCAGGACACATGACTAAACAATAACAGCATTCGAAAGTCAAGTCGAAGCACACAGATGGGGGGAGGGGCATTGTGAGCTTCTCGAGATGGAATTTACAGAAGGACTACTGGGGAGAGATTGCTGAACTCTTGAAGATTTTTGAAAGACTTTCAAAGGTCCTGGGTTCAATTCCTCACTCGGACGTTTCTGGGTGGAGTTTGCATGTTCTCCCTGTGTTTGCGTGGGTTTCCTCCCACAGTCCAAAAACATGCACAGTGGGCTGTTCCAAATTGCCCCTAGTTGTGAGAATGCATTGTGTGAGTGTTGGCCCTGCGATGGCCTGGCAAAGCTGTTCAGTGTGTACCCCGCGCTCACCCAGAGTTGGCACCAGCCTCCCCATGACCCTAATTAGGATTAAGCGGTTCATAAAATTATTGAATATATATATATATAGATTATAGATTATAGATATATTCTATAATCACCTGAAGAGAGAGGATGGTTTCACCACCCCTCGAAACAGATCTGTAGTGATAAATGGAGTTTCAATAGAAAGTCTTTGTCCTGTCCTTTTATTTTTGTTATATATAAATATTCACAAGTGCCAACCTTGTGGAGAGTGGGACTCGAACCACCAACCTTAGGATCAGTGATCCAGTGCCCTTTCCCACCAGGCCACCACTGCCCCATATATGGAAATGTTAAATATGTATAGGGTTATGAGGTGGAGTCGTGGTCACCAGTTCCGACTGTGCCCGTCGAGGATGTTTGTGTGTAGAGTTTATATGTTCTTCCCCTGCTTGCCTTGGGTTCCTTTGGGTGCTTTGATTTCCTCCCACAGTCCAAGGACATGCATGCTCATCTTGAGTGGAAATGATTATATGTTTGTATTGCCCTTGGTCTGGTAAGCTATTCATGGTGAACCCCACCTCTGCCCAGAGTCAAGGTACTGGGATTGGCTCCAGCCTTCCTGCGACAAATGAAATGAAGAAATAGTACAAGCCTACAGAAAGAAAAACCTGATTGGCTACCAGTAGATCATTTGGCCAAATTTTTCATTTCTATTTTTAATATTAGATCTATTGAGAAGTTTGGTAGGACTTGTTTATTTCTTTGTTTGTTTTGCAACAAACTAAATGAATGTGTCATGGTAACACAGCTTGTTATAATCCAAAAGAGTCATCAACAGCGAACATCAAATGCATTAAACGAGAGGATAACTGATGGAAAACGTAATAAATGTTAAAACAAAACCTGAGGACTCATCACTCACTGAACTTTGACCCTGAAAGGCTCTGAACGTGCTCCTGGACACAGATTTCCCATGGCTTGTATATTATTTCCTCATGTTCATACACTATTTTGCCAAAAGTGTGTGTACCTGACATTCACATCCACATGTTTGTTGAACATCCCATTTCTACTGCACTGTTGTTTTAATTGCCTTTTTTGGGAAGACTCGCCACTCGATTTTGGGCTTAGCTGTGGGGATTTGTGATCATTTAGCACCAAGCATGACTGAGATTTGGCATTAATGTCCAGTACAGTTAGTGCTCCAGTTCCTCCCAGAGGTCTTCATTAAGGTTGGGGTCAGGGATCCATAAAGGATATATAAAGTTCTTCCAGGTCGAACTTGTCAGACTGTCGTCATGGAGAGTGCATTATATATCAGCCAAATAGGCTTGGGACTCTTACAAAATTGACAATTTACAGCATAGTGGAACATTTCAAACAATTGTGTCAGGTCTTTATATATTTATTTGATCAAATTTGTGTGTGTGTGTGTGTGTGTGTGTGTGTGTGTGTGTGTGTGTGTGTGTGTGTGTGTGTGTGTGTGTGTGTATAGTTGTCCCTCGTGTTACGAGTGTCCCTTATAATGAATTTTCCATGATACGAGCATTGATCCACCAAAAATCTGCTCCATCCAACGAGCAAAAATTCACTTTATGAGCGCTGCTGGGGAAATGGCCTCATATTCTTCTGCTTGTATTCCTCCACACTCCGGGAATGCCTTGTGCAGTGTTTCTCAATTATTTTCTGTGACGCCCCATCTAGGAAGAAAAAAAAACATTTCACACACACCCTCCCCCTCCAGTGCGCCACACACGACTATAAATAGTGTTTACTGCACTTCATAACATTTGCTCTGTGATTTTTTTTTTTTTTTTTTTTTTTTTTTTCCTACACCATAGCGTGACAATGAGAGCGCCACTGCCCAACTACTGGAGTGGATGTGCAATTACACTTAATTCTAGTACAATATGGCATAAAAGCATGTTCACCAGGGTCATAACCCCCCCGTCCCCCCAGGTATCCCGCCATCTCCTAGTATTTGAGAAGCACTGGCCTTGCGGGAGCTCACCACGAGCCTTGCTGGCATTCATAGCGTGCATACGCACACAATTCTCCTCCTCCTCTTCTGTTACATGCCACCTCCTGCCTGTTTCCTCTGGGAATAATTGTTTCATCTAACAAACTTTTTGGCTTGCGAGCTTGCCCTCGAAATGGATTAAATTTGTTAGCTGAGCTATCACTGTATTTGTGTATTATACTTGACCATATAATATAATTCCAGTTTGTTAGCTATCTAGCTCATCAGTGCTTTGAGTGTAACACGAGTATATCACACAACAATATTTACACATATGTTTCTTTTATTTGTAGCCACTAGATATGAGCCACTGCATGTTCTGATTGGATATCTGAGGATATCATATCATTTACCATTAGTAGGACCCTCACTACAGGAAAACAACTAAAAGAACTTCAGAGTGGCATTTCGACAAAGCGGACTACTGTCAACTTGGAGAACACAGGTTCGAATCCAAGTCAATGGCAAGGCAGGATGGCATGTGACTACCTCCCTGTTGTTTACAACAATCACCAGCCAATCATGGGCATCTGTGAGCTTATTTATACAAAAAGGGTAAAAGCACTTTCTCTTTTGAGTGTATTGAGCCGCACCCAAATGTCTATATATATAGATGTGGGTGGCACCATGAGTTGTTGTGGAAGGGAGACATACTTGCTTACACCCGCTCCTGGTGGGTGGTGGTTGTATGTGATAGGAAGGGAATGCTAGATGGGTGGGAAATGGCTACAAATTAATAAGGTGGAGAGAAAGGGGTAGGTGGTATTGACTCATGCTATGCTAAATGCTACGGATGGTTCAGTTCATTATAGACAAAACATACATCCTTTTTTGGCCTGATACAAGAAGCAGGCCTCAGGCTCTCTGCTTTCCATGATTCTGGTGCCAGAAAAGAGAGCACGGTAAGCGAGCTGGCGCAACCGGAAACAGGGCACCCTCAGGATAGACTCCTTTCTACCTTAATCATTTGCATCGTATAGGGTGGACCTGGTCTGCAGTGTTAAGTGCCTACCAAAGGTATGACATCCTATGCACTGCCAAAAATGGCTCATTGATGCACATGGGAAGTGAAGGCAAGTAACTATGGTCTTTTCCCACAAAAGCGCTACTGTAGCACGAAGGCTAGTAACTGCTAATGCGGGCGATGATGAAGGAGTTAGAGCACACAGTATATTATTGTGTGTGTGTGTGTGTGTGTGTGTGTGTGTGTGTGTGTGTGTGTGTGTGTGTGTTTCGAAATAACAGCACATGTTCTAAATCAATCAGGATGCAGATCATTGGATTGATTAAGTTCGGTAATAACAGTGGTGTTCATTTTGAATATTGAATTGATTTTTTTTTATACAACACAGTGTAACACACCTGCCACCTGTACGTCAGCATTTCATTGACAACATATTCGTTTTCCTCATTCCCTCTTTCATACACTCTTTCAATCCCTTCGCTCACTGCTTCTCATTTTGCCCAAAATCATTAGATAACTCTGCTGCAGTATTGACATTTCTGTTGCTAGTGGAAAAATGAGTTTGGGTGCAGTTCAATACTAATTATTCTGCCAAGAATAAAATATCTAAAAAAAAAAATGTGTTGAATACTTTTCCCTCAATTATATCTGACTTGTGCAGCTCCGTGCGTCCCCCCCAAGTCCTTACACTGGCACCGACTTTCTAAATGATATTCTTTGTTTCTCCTTCTCTTTTAAGGTCCCAGTTAAATGCTGACCATACAAAAGTCTCACTCCACCATTCATCCAATCACAGCGTGCAGCCTCCGCTCACCAGAATCGCTGCCATATTTAACCTGGGATGGAAACAGTGGAGGTAGATTGCATGATAACAGATGTTGGTGATGCGATGGTAGATACAGAGGAAGGAGCGGTCGCCATGGCTATCAGTAATGCAGCAGAAGTGCAACAAGAAGAAGGAGGTGCCATGGCAATTAATGATGCTGTTTTTGATCACCTGGCACAAACAGATGCCACAGCAATGCCTTCTGGTGCTTCTGCAGAAATGCGAATTAGTGGTTTCACAATGAGACAAATGTATGCCACCTCAGATATTCTGTTCAATGGTGTTCCAGTGATCCCAAGCAGTGGTGCAACGCCGATACTAACTGATGGTGCCACAGCAATGACAGTTGATGCTGGCGTAGAGTTACCAAGCAATAGTACCATAGCAACACCAACCACCAGTGCGATGGCCATGCCAGCTGTCGGTGTATCAGCAATGCCATCTGATGGTGGCATGGAATTGGCAAGCAATAGTGCCACAGCTACACCAACTACGGGTGCTACAGCCATGCCAGATGATGGTGCCGCAGCAATGCCGGTTGATGGCGGAATGAAACTGCCAAGCAATAGTGCGACTACAACACCAATTACAGGTGCTATGGCCAAACCAGCGGATGGTGCAGTGTTCAGTATTGCCATGGAATGTGAAGCCTCCACCCCTAACGTGGATCTGTGTAAATTTTGTGGAATGCATCACTCATTGGAGGAGAACCATGAGTACAATTACAAAGACGAGGTGGACGATGAGCTCACGTGCCATATCTGCCTACAGCCTCTTATCTCGCCATTGGACACGCCATGTGGCCATACCTACTGCCAGGAGTGCCTGACCAACTTTCTGGTTGAGAGTGATTTCTGTCCAGTGGATCGTGTTCCTATCCTGCTGCAGAACTGCCGCAAGTCCAATGTGCTTGTGCACAAGTTGTTAGACAAGCTTATTGTGTTTTGCCCATTCGGGGAACACTGTTCTGAGGCCATGCCGAGGGGAGAACTGCAGGGACATCTTATGAGCAGGTGAGTGTTACTCAACAAAGCAAGTTCAGTGGTACCTCACCTTACGATAGTCCCAGCAAACGAAAAATCCAGGTTACGAAAAACATTTTCCACAATTTTTTTGCCTCTGTATACGAAACAAGTTCTCCTTACGAAACACACCAAACGTGCCATTCAAACATTCAAACAATGCACGAGCTGCTTTCCCATTGACTATCTTCCAACATCCCGCCCCGCTGGCCTCCTATTGGCTAGGAGGGATGACGCAGCTCCCTCCCGTTGGCTATCTCCAAACATCTCACCCCGCTAGCCTCGCATTGGCTAGGAGGGATGACGCAGCTCCCTCCCATTGGCTATTATGGAGCTGCATCTCCCATAATACTTTTCGTTTAAAGGACAGAGTTACTGTTGTTTCATGAGGTTTTTTTGACTCATGCTTTTAACCTTCCATAAACACTTGTAAGATTATAACTCTGCTAAGAAGACATGGTCAACACACACACACACACACACACACACACACACGCTCGTGTGATTTCCGGTGCGAGTGAAAAGAAGAAGCGGGCTCATGGCATGCGGTTGACTGATATCACAAAGGAATATGGCCAAACCCGTCTATCATCGGTACAATATTGAAGCAGAAGGAGGTTGTAAAAGGTATACTTTTATCATTTTTAAAGTGTTTAGGGGGGTAGTATTGGGGGCCTTGGAACAAATCACACATTTTACATGTAAAATGCCGTTCAATTTACAAAAAATCCAGGTTAAGAAAAAGACCCTGGAACGGATTAATTTCATAAGGTGAGGTACCACTGTATTTAATGAATACACTTCAATTCATCCACTTTTTTCATTACCTGGTTTAAAATTTACTGGACTTTGGTTTCACTTGTTTTTGCATTGTTAGATTGCGCCTTGCCGCGGGGCTCTGTATAAAATTAAATGCTTTTTTTTTTTTTTTTCATGCACCAATGGATATTTCCTCATGGTTTTAAATTCCATTTAAGGAAACATAATTGACTTTTGCCTTTCTCCATCCAAACGGATCGTTCTTTATGCTCTTTCTCTTTCTATGCATCTCTGCCTCCCCTCCGACCCTCATGTCGGGCTCTGTAATTATACCGTGTTGTCACCTCGATTCTGTTTCTCTCTTCTCGCTTTCTGTGGTGGTGGGATACATCTTGATCATCCGTGGCAGTTCAAAAGTTGCCCATCAACACGTGCTCCAGTAGTGCATATGGATGGCAAGGCAGAGGGATCCTGCCCTGGAGACACAAGCTAGAAAAATTCTTTAATGTAAGAACGCTTCCTCTCGCACTTCTCTGCTTTGTTTTTGTTTTTGTTTGTGTTTCTGTGGAGTATTTTTGTTGTTCATTGACCGCATGTGTGTTGTGTTTATGCAGACAGAGTTTTCTGTGTCGTGCAGAGTCAGGCCCACTTGTGTTATATGGTCGTGTAATCAACGCTGTTTGGTGGTGCTTGACGTCCATAAGCGCCGGGTGATATGAATTAAGGGTTAGATCATAAAATTTTCAGATATTTTTCATGATAACAATATTTATCGTGATACTTATAATGCTGAGCGATATGCTTCCAACTCCCAGCAAGGACGTCCACGTTTTGAGTTCCGGGCTTGGTGCGTTTCTGTCTGGAGTTTACATGTTCGTTTCGGGTTCATGTGGGTTTCCTTCTATAGCCCAAAGCCATGCACATTAGGTTACTGGGTATATCAAATTACTCCTAGGTGTGTGTGTGTGTGTGTGTGTGTGTGTGTGTGTGTGTGTGTGTGTGTGTGTGTGTGTGTGTGTTGGCAGTAAGATAGTCTGGCAAGCTGGTTAAGTTAAGCCCCACCATTACCCAAAGTGGGTAAGAATGGGCTCCTGCCTTCCTGTGACCCTAATAAATGGGGGTGAAAGCAGTCCGGTCATGACATAGCAATATTTAGTCATCATTTCTGAACCATTTAATCCAAATTAGGGTCGCGGGGAGGCAGGCACCCATCTCAGCCGACTCTGGGCGAGGGCAGAGTACACCCGGGACGGCTCGCCAGACCATCACAGGGCAGAAACATGCTGACAGCTATGCAGCTCCTCTTGATGAAGGTCAGCAATGGTTCTTTTACATGAACCTCACTCCAGAGACAGTGAGAGACACGGCTGGCCTCTGAAAACCCAGTTAGTGCACTCGGGGGATCGCAGACACACTCACACACTTGATGCTACTAGAGTCAAGCAAAAGTTGGAGCCTATTTCAGCCAACACTGGGCGAAGGCAGCTTACATCCTGAGCAGCTTGCCAGACCATTGCAGGGAACACACTCATACAACCATTCACACCGACTCTGATACTCGCACATAGAGGTTGTTCTGGAACAGCCGAATGTGTTTTTGGACTATGGGAGGAAACTGGATTACCTGGAAGAAAACCCTGCAATCACAGGTAAGGCATGCAAGCTCCGCACAGAAACGGCTTTGCGGAGCCTGTGGATTGTGAACTTGCTGACCCGCCCGTTCTGTGATTTATTTTTCCATTATTGTGGTGTGCAATTGTTTTTTTTTTGGAAAATACTGTACACTGATTGGGCAAAAAAAATGTAATAGCTGTGTGTGCGTACGCGTTTGTGTGTGCGTGGGGGCGGGGTGTTGTTTACAAGAACATTTCTTCATTTACTTTGAGTCTAGTAAAAGAATTAAAAGAAAATACTAATTTAACTTCTTAACTTCAGTAAAGATAAACAAGTGCATGCCCAGAGATGTATTCTATAATTAAAAATACCTCTCTCTCTCTGTCTGTCTCTCTCTCTCTCTCTCTCTCTCTCTCTCTCTCTCTCTCTCTCTCTCTCTCTCTCGCTGTCTCTTCAGTGTTGAAAATAACTTGTTTTTCATGTTCTATAGAAGTAAATAGGCAAAGCTTTTGTGGAATCATCCCTCAATCATCCGTATGTTTTATCTCTGATTGGTTATCACTCATCGTGTGAAAGTTGAATCTCAGTGCAGTTGGACTTCACCATCCAACACCGTGTTTTTTGAGAAAATTGTCCCTCTCATTACTCGCTTTACTGGCGTTGGCTGATGTTGCATGGTCTCTGGTCACTTCTTGGTTAGCGTGTGGATGCAGCCTTGCTCTCTGTACTTTACTCCTCTCCGCCCCTGCATACCAACAAACAGTTAACCTTGAGGCACTTTTACAGAAAAAAAAAATCATATATTAATATAAGACCAAGAAAGACAACAATATATTACACTGCATGTAATTCCTATGTGTGCATTTAAATGTATGTGGCTCATGATGAAGTCATGGGCATCACGGTGGTGTAGTGGTTAGTGTGTCTGT
>CM045737.1:7510506-7515506 GCA_024760905.1 Plotosus lineatus | reverse complement strand
TATATAAGTTCTATATCAGCACAAACCTGTCACAGTTTCTCAATATATTCAAAAGCCAGATGGTGTTAAATTCATTGCTTGGTCTGCAATTGTTTAAGTTGTATTTTTGGTGAGTATATCCAGCTGTGTACACTGGACGCTCGGTTTTCAAACCGAATTCGTTTGCAAATGATGTTCCAAAACCGATTTGTTTGTAAACTGGAATATATTTTCCATAAGAAACACTCAATAATGGATGAATCCATCCGTACTTGCTGCTAGTTTGTGTGTGTGTGTGTGTGTGTGTTGTATGTGTGTGTGTTGTATGTGTGTGTGTTGTATGTGTGTGTGTGTGTGTGTTGTGTGTGTGTGTGTTGCAAACTGTTCAGGGTGCACCTGCTTTCCGCCAGTGTTACCCAAGACAGGCACCGTCCTCCCTGTAACCTTACGAATAGAATTAAACAGTTCAAGAAATGAGATGACTGATTTTCTTACATTTAAAATGTAAACGTTTGATTCAGGTTTCTCGTGATGAGTCCGTCTCGTTAAAAACTGTGAGAACTGAAATAATCAGCGTGTAGTAACATCCAAACCTCCTGATTTCATCCCGGTCTCTGGGACCGCCGCTGTATTTCTTCCTTTATTTTCCATGTTACAGTACACGCACACTCGCACTCCTCGGCTAATCATTCCAGTCATGTCACGCGGCGCAGGTCCGCACCCTGGGTCTGCAAAAAATGAGCGCGTAGTGTGTAGCTAGTTGAAATGTCAGTTGTGAGTGTAGCGTTGTATTTTCATCTGGAGCGGAGCAGCTTTGATTTCTGATGTCATGTGTTTAGTGTGCTGTGGAATCGATTTGCATTGCTCTTGATGGATGTATCCGCTTTCCACATTACCAGCAATACATCGCAGGTCTGCAGGGACAGGAGGGACAAGCTGTGTGTATTCGGATTGTGAGTGTGTGTGTGTGTGTGTGTGGGGGGGGGGGGCATGGTCTGGACAGTGGCATGCCGTTGTGACGCAGGAAATCAGGGAAATAGCCAGAGGCCTGTGTGTTTCTGTGGTGACCTTATTTTCATGGATGGCCGTGTGTGTGTGTGTGTGTGTGTGTGTGTGTGTGTGTGTGTGTGTGTGTGTGTGTGTGTGTGTATATCCTCAGGGACACTGTTTCATTCAGGGAGCCATTAGGAGAATGTGAACTGTTTTATTACATTCATGTGAATATTACTGTACATTAATCTCAACCTTTATGTTGCTCCCTGAATTAAACCCTCGTTTCATCCTCGACTCCTCTCGAATCCAACTCGCGCTTTTAGAACCTAAAGTAAAGAACCGCTGACACACCACGTGGGACATTCTATTTCACATTATATTTACATTTTGATTCAATATCTCTACTCAATATCTCTACACCGTGTCTCTATTCTATATCTCTACTCAGTATTTCTATTCAATATCTCTAATCCGTATTTCTATTCACTATCTCTACTTTGTATGTCTATTGAGTGTCTCCATTCGATGTCTCTATTCTGTGTCTCTGCGCAGTGTTTATTCAGTATCCCTACTCAGTACAGTATTTCTATTCAATATCACTACTCAGTATTTTTATTTAATAATCACTACTCAGTATTTCTATTTACTATTTCTATTCAATATCACTAGTCAGTATTTCTATTCAATATCACTCGTCAGTATTTCTATTTTCTATTTCTATTCAATATCACTAGTCGGTATTTCTATTTACTATTTCTATTCAATATCACTAGTCGGTATTTCTATTTAATATTTCTATTCAATATCACTAGTCAGTATTTCTATTCAATATCACTAGTCAGTATTTCTATTTACTATTTCTATTCAATATCACTACTCAGTATTTCTATTTAATATTTCTATTCAATATCACTACGCAGTATTTCTAATAAATAATCACTAGTCAGTATTTCTATTCAGCATTTGTATTCAATATTTCTACATAGTATGTCAAATTGAGTGTCTCCATTCAATGTCTCCATTCTGTATCTCTGTTCAATATATCTGCTCATTATTTTTATTCAATGTCCCTACTTAGTATTTTTATTTAATATCTATACTTGGTATTTCTATTGAATATCCCTACTCAGTATTTCCATTTAATTTCACTACTCAGTATTTCTATTCAATATCTCTACTTAGTATGTCTATTGGGTGTCTCCATTCGATGTCTCTATTCTGTATCTCTATTCAGTGTCTATTCAGTATCTCTATTCAGTGTCTATTCAGTATCCTTACTCAGTATTTCTATTCAATACCCCTACTCAGTATTTCTATTCAATACCCCTACTCAGTATTTCTATTCGATATCACTACTCAGTATTTCTATTCAATGTCTTTACTCAGTATTTCTATTCAATATCACTAGTCAGTATTTCTATTTACAATTTCTATTCAATATCACTAGTCAGTATTTCTATTTACAATTTCTATTCAATATCACTACTCAGTATTTCTATTTAATATTTCTATTCAATATCACTATGCAGTATTTCTAATAAATAATCACTAGTCAGTATTTCTATTCAGCATTTGTATTCAATATTTCTACATAGTATGTCAAATTGAGTGTCTCCATTCAATGTCTCCATTCTGTATCTCTGTTCAATATATCTGCTCAAATATTTCTATTCAATGTCCCTACTTAGTATTTTTATTTAATATCTATACTTGGTATTTCTATTGAATATCCCTACTCAGTATTTCCATTTAATTTCACTACTCAGTATTTCTGTTCAATATCTCTACTTAGTATGTCTATTGGGTGTCTCCATTCAATGTCTCTATTCTGTATCTCTATTCAGTGTCTATTCAGTATCTCTATTCAGTGTCTATTCAGTATCCTTACTCAGTATTTCTATTCAATACCCCTACTCAGTAATTCTATTCAATACCCCTACTCAGTATTTCTATTCGATATCACTACTCAGTATTTCTATTCAATGTCTTTACTCAGTATTTCTATTCAATGTCACTAGTCAGTATTTCTATTCAATATCTCTGCTCAGGATTGCAATTTGATATCTCTGCTCAGTATTTCTATTCGATATCACTACTCAGTATTTCTATTCATTGTCTCTACTCAATATTTCTATTTAATGTCACTAGTCAGTATTTCTATTCAATATCTCTGCTCAGGATCTCAATTCGATATCTCTGCTCAGTATTTCGATTCAATGTCTCTGCTAAGTATTTCTATTTGATATCTCTACTCAGTATTTTATTCAATATCTCTGCTCAGTATTAATAATTTATATCTCTGCTCAGTATTTTTATTCAATATCTCTGCTCAGTATTTCTATTTGATATATCTGCTCAGTATTTCTATTCGATATCTGTACTCAGTATTTCTATTCGATATCTCTGCTCAGTATTTCTATTCAACACTAGTCAGTATTTCTATTCCATATCACTAGTCAGTATTTCTATTCAGTGTGTCTTTTCAATGTCTGTATTCAATATCTCTGCTCAGTATTTCTTTTAATATCACTAATATCCTTTTTCAATATTACTGACCCGATCTCAAGTCGTTACCTTTATAGTCAATATTTTTAGTTAGTATCTCTTTTCTCTCTATTCTTAAGTCTCTATTCAATATCCCTACTCAGTACTTCTATTCAGTATCTCTCTTTAACTTTTTAATCCTGATTGTTTGTCCTGAACTTAAAGTCTAACACAAACCAAAACCTGGTGTTTATTTGTTGATTTTTTTTTTTTATTTCAAACATAAACTCTAAAACATCCGCATATACATAACAGACAGCAGCTACACACTGCTTGTCTCCATACAGTGTATAGACTCTTCATTACTTTTGTGTTGCTCATATTTTGTGCATCCTTTTATGGTGTTTATCGGGTTAATGATGATGAGGAAGAAGCTCGAAGGCTTCGTTGCTTAATCAACACTTTACTGCTGCCTGAAATAGAGGAGCCGCATGCTCGAATTCTCTTCTGTTAATGATTCAGCAGATAGTTTTCACACTAACATCATCTCTCCATCTCTCTCGCTCTCTCTCTCTCTCTCTCTCTCTCTCTCTCTCTCTCTCTCTCTCTCTCTCTCTCGCTCTCTCAATGACCCTCCATCTTTTCCTCTTTTCATCTCTCTCCCAGAATAACACTGTGTTGTAGTGGTGAGCACGTCTGTCTCACAGCAAGAAGGTCCTGGGTTTGATTCCCAGCTCAGGTGTTTCTCTGTGGAATTTGCATGTTCGCCCCGTGCTTGTGTGGGTTTCCCCCGGGTTCTCCGGTTTCCTCCTACAGTCCAAAAACATGCACAGTAGGTTAATTGACTGCTCCAGATCTGCCCCAGGTGTGAGTGTGAATATGAATGGCTGTGTGAGTGTTGGCCCTGCGATGGCCTGGCAAGCTGTCCAGGGTGTACCCAGCCATCACCAAGAGCTGGCAGAGATAGGTGCCAGCCTCCTCACGATCTTAACTGTGATTAAGCGGTTCAGAAAATGAATGAATCTCTCTCTTGTCTGTTCCATCTGTCTTTTTCCTTCTCCATCTCTGTCACTTTCTTTTTCACTCCCTTTATCTCTGTCTGTGTCCTTCTACCCCCTTTTCCCCCCCCCCCCCCCCCCACCCCACCCCCACCCGTCTGTTTCTCTGGACTGGCCAAAGCCCATTAACTTCCAACTTTTACTGTAGAATAGATTACGTGAAAAGTGCTGTTGGTTTTATTGTTTAATTTAATTATTTTGATTATGACTGGAAGCTGCAACTACAGAACAGTTTAATCCTTCCAGGGCTTTGGGAGACTGGCGCCTACCTCGGCCAACTCTGAACACCTTAACAGTTCACAAGGCCAATATACACAGACAACACTTCATACTCACACCGAGGTGGGAATAATGAATATCCAGCCTGCCTAATGTACATCTCGGGCAGTGGTGGTCCGGTGGTAAAGGTGCTGGATCACTGATCCTGAGGTTGGTGGTTCAAGCCTCACTCTCAATGAGTTGTCACGATCCCCCCTGTACACTAAC
>CM045737.1:7445506-7508006 GCA_024760905.1 Plotosus lineatus | reverse complement strand
TCGCGCTCCAACAGCTCTACACTGTAGTGACGAAAACCTGCTGCCCAGTTGCCCTATAACTGTAAAGTTAATACAGTAAAATTCCCATCAGTGGCCAAATCACATCCTCGGAATATAGAGGGGGGTCATGATCACGGAAAAAATGTCAGTTGTTGTTTTCCGAGACTCGCAAGGCCTCCATATCTTTAATAAACACAGCGCTTAAGACATGATGAGCCTCCACAACCTTTGGGTAGCAGCTCGCAATGAAACACGTCCGGTATCCGTACAGTCTGATTCCAACAGAAAACTCTGAGGAAATGTGTGAGAACATGCGGAGAAACACACAGAGGTGATAAACACGGAAAGCAAAGGAACAGAATGTGAGAGGAGGGGCGGGGCCGGTTAAAATGGGAGGGAGAAAGAGGTGTGTGTGTGGTTGGTACTTCATTGGCTGGCTGGAGGAGGGTGACCATCATTTATCTCTGTCCAGCAAAGCCTCTCTCTCGCTCTCTCTCACTCTCTCTCTCTCTCTCTCTCTCTCTCTCGCTCTCTCTATCTCTCCCACCTCCTTCTTCTTTCTGTCTTTTTCATTCCCATCTATATCCCTTCTCCTTTTACTTTCTTCCTTTCAGCTCTCTCTACAGTTCCCACACCCTGCTGCTCTCTCTCACTCACCGTCTCTCCCTTGTTGTCCCATTCTCTCGCATCGCGTCCTCCCTTCCTCCATCACTCCCTCTCTCTCTCTCTCTCTCTCTCTCTCTCTCTCTCTCTCTCTCCCTCTTGCTATGTCTCTACAATCCCTCTCACTCCATCACTTTTCCTTTTTTTCTCATCCCTCTCGTTCCTATCTGTCCTCTCCTTTTTCATTTATTCACATACCCACTCTTTTTCTGTCTCTTTATCTCTGCTGTCTCATCCCTCTCTCTCCCCCTCCCTTTTGTTCTCTGTATTTTTTTTGCCTCCCTCTCTTTCAGTCACTCGCTCTCTCCAATCCTCCCTCATTCTCACTTTCACTCTCTTTCCTTCTCTCTTTCTCTCTCACACACCTCACCCTCTCTCTCTCTCTCTCTCTCTCTCTGTGTGTGTAATGTCATCACCTGGGTGTGCCACCATGGGATTGGTTCTCAGCTTCTGGATATTAATTGTTTATCTACAGCCACTTGTCTGTCTCTTCCTCTTTCATGTTTCACTTAAAGAATCTTAACCTGCTTGATGAAAAAAAATCATCCACAGGATGAGCTGTCGGCGGCAGCGTTATTATTTACAGCAGACCTTCCACTGTAATAAACCTCATCATGATTCATCAAAGAGGACGGAAATAAGGAAATTTCTCCAGCAACACCATCAGCATTGGCTTCCCTCATCTGACAGTTGAGGCAGAAAGCCGAAAAGCATTCTGGGAGTTTCACTTTTCTCTGTTCCAGAGACCCAGAAAGTGTGTGTGTGTGTGTGTGTGTGTGTGTGTGTGTGTGTGTGTGTGTGTGTGTGTGTGTGTGTTTACAGTCGAGCTCATGGTATTCTGCTTTAAGAATAGATACAGACACAACTCCTCCGTGCCCCGAGCTTTACTGCACACAGGTCAAAGTTCACAGTTTACAATAAGGTGAAGAAATTGATTACAAAAAAAAAAAATTAGATCTCATATTCCGCTTTCTGTTTCTCCTCCGTAAACATCTCGTGTTCCTCCCTGTGTTCTCCTTGTAGAGATTTCTTCTCTCCTTCGTCCCTGCTTGTTATTCTTGAGCTCGAGGCTCATCGTTGGCTAAGCAGGAGATAAAGAGTAAAGCATGTCTTTGATAAACATCACAGCGGCTGCTTAAAGTGCACGTGCATGTGTGCGCGCACGCAGGCGTGTGTGTGTGTGTGTGTGTGTGTGTGTGTGTGTGTGTGTGTGTGTGTGTGCGCGCGTGCACTCCACACTCTTCCCCAGTTTAGCATATCAGAGTAATTAAAGAGATCAGCACTGATCCGTGCTCAGAGCCGAACAGGACTCCATGTGCTGGTGCAGTGTTGTTGTCTCTTGCTATCTATCTGCTAACTGCTGCAGTGTGTGTGTATGGGTGTATATGTGTGTGTGTGTGTGTGTGTGTGTGTGTGTGTGTGTGTGTGTGTGTGTGTGGACACTCAATAGTGCTGATCATATGCAGTGTTTGCATGATTTAGTGTTTCGATGCTGCTTTGCTGAGACCTTTTCCTAAGAACCTAGTTGACATCGAGCTATTATGATTACTCCATGCTCTTCTCTTGTTGTGTTCCTGTGCCTCTGTGCTGTGGGGAGGGGAGGAAATGTCATTAGAAAGCGTGTGTGTGTGTGTGTGTGTGTGTGTGTGTGTGTGTGTGCGCGCTATAAACATATTGCTATTTCTGGCCAATTTTGCACCCAGAACCCAGCAGACACAGCACTGGCCTTTGTCCACGTTGTCCACTGGGATACTTCAGCACTCTGCGACTATTTCCTGAAAACTGTCATGTAATATAGTCTTGGATCATAAATCAAGATAAGACCTGCCCATCAGAAGCGAGTGTTTTACATTTCAATCTACTACACACTTGTTCAATGAACTGTACTGTTGTCAGTGTTGTTGTTGTTTTTGTTGTTGCTTTTATGGCAGGAATATTAGTGATAGCAAGATTGGAAGCCTTCATGGTAGCGTTATGAAACCTAGCATGAGTTCAGAAGATGGCTGTGAAAACCCAAGACATCTGTAAATATGATTATAAAATACTCCCGTACATGTATAATGCAGTATATTGACTGTTAATGGTTGCTTGCCAGAGTCAATAAAGATTGCCATGTGATTGCATTCCAGGAGAGCGTATTCACGCGAGGCACGGTTAGCTTGTGCAGCACCGAAGAGCGATTGTCCCTCCTCGCCATTGCCCTGCTGTACTGGCGTGTGCTCACATCATGAAAATGTACCTCGTTATTGAAGAAAAGTACTCTCGCTTATCCAAAAACATTTGGCCAAATTAAATCTTTAAAAAGCACATGAATAAAATATCATTTTTTAATGTTAAATAATCAGACATGTATAATCAGTCCCGCCCACTGACTTGGATTGGTGGGAGATTGAATTTCTTCATGGTGCGTCATGTGCCAGCAATCATGAAATAACACATGAAATGAAGATACATGGATAGATCGTAAAAAATAAATAAATTAATAAACTATATTTTAATGCTTTAGTTCGTTAGGGTTTTTACATTTATTCTTTTTCTGAACCACTTAATCCTAATTAGGGTCGTGGGGAGGCTGGCGCCCATCTCAGCTGACTCTGGGCAAGGGTGGAATACACCCTGAACAGCTCGCCAGGCCATTGCAGGGCCAACACTCACGCAACGTTCGTACTCACATTCACACCTACAGGCGATTTGGAACAGCCAGTTAATCTTCTGTGCATGTTTTTGGACTGTGGAAGGAAACCTGAGAACCCGGAGGAAACCAACACAAGCACGGGGAGAACATGCAAACTCCACACACAGAGACGACCGGGCTGGGAATCGAACCCAGGATCTTCTTGCTGTGAGGCGGTCGTGCTAACCACTACGCCACCGTTCCGCCTCATTAGGTTGTTGTTGTTTTTTTTTTTTATTTCATTTATTTTTAGTTAACTAATTTTTTTCATGCCTGTTCAAATTATTTCTTTTATTCAGTTTAAAGATATTTATAAAATCCATTCGTTCATTCATTTTCTGAGGTGCTTAATCCTAATTAGGGTCACGGGAAGGCTGGTGCCATCTCAGCTGTCTCCGGGCGAGGGACCGATTTGGACCCATTTTCCACATTAAAGAAAACACCGGCAGCCACAAATCCTTTTTTGACATTTAAAATCAAATAACACTCAATATAATGTTTTCCCCCTTTTTCCTTCAGGTTAATATAAAACAATGTGTTGCATTGATTTAAATGACTGCAGAGACAATTAAATTACAATTCTGCTTGCAACAAAAACATTTAGATTTTTTAAAAAATCGCCAGCCTCCCCGCGACCCTAATTAGAATTAAGCGGTTCAGAAAAATGAATGAATGTGTTCAAGTCCTTCTTGTATTTTTATAAAGAAAAAGAATATCTGTCCCACGAAGTGAGGGACGGGTGGCAGCCAGATGTGTTCACGGGTTGGGTAGTCCACCTCACCATCACGCCCTTCGTGGGATCTTCTTTTTCTTTATTCGTTATATTAATGTTGTTTTGTCATAGTTTTAATTTACAAAAATGACAGCAACACAGAAAAGTATATGAAGACTTATTTTAAGAAGGAGCCTGCTCAACATGCTTTTAAATATTATTAATGCTTAATGCTGCACTGACCGACCCATTCTCAGAATGGAGACTGAACCACACCCAGTCTTTTATTTTGTCACTCTGGGGAGAGTTATTTAATTCAGAGATTGCGGTGTATAAACTCATCCACCATCTCTTACTTCAGCTGTCATTTCCGTTCCTGGATTACAAACCCCGGTGACGGAAAAATCTCTCTCTCTCTCGCCACACTGCTGATGGTGAGAACACTCCTTGAAATGAGCACAAGAATTTGGAAATCCACCAAAACAGCAGATCAAAAACACCGAGACTCTCAATGTAGCTGATTAATATAACAGCATGTCCACAACAACATGCACACAAAATCACCCCGCCAACAGCAAGTAAATATCCGCCCACACCCGTGACTGTTAATTTTCAACTATGTAAGTTTCAACCCTAAAAGAGAATTTTTGAAAGGGTACCCAGTGGGTACCTGTGGGCACCCGACCATTGCAGGACTCTGCCTTTGGAAGATTCTCCCATCATTTAGGTGAAAAGGTGAAAGTTGGTTTAACTCTCTGGAAGCCCGAAGTACTTCCTTTGTGAGTAAATAAGCGGCATTTTCTTTTTGCAGTTGATGTTTGTGGTGCACCCGTCGACCACCATAAAGTACAACATTATTTTGAAAAGCCACGGAGCCGCACCAGAGAGGTGAAAGAGCCACATGCGGCTACAGAGCCGCGGGTTCCGACCACTGTTTTACATGAACCTCACACCATAGACAATGAGAGACATGGCAAACCTTTTGATAACACAGTTAGTGCACTGGTGGGGCACTGGCAAGCCGTGGAGAGTGGGGCTTGAACTCCCAACCTTAGGATCAGTGATCCATTACCTTTACCACCAGGCTACCATTGCCCCTTATTTATAAATTGATAAAATTTTAGATTCATTTAACTCATTTAAAATCCTTTTTAGTTATTTATTTCACTATTTATTTGTTTATTCCTATTTTAAATATCATTCTAATTTAAATGAAATATAAATGTACTTTTAATTTATTTAATTCATTATACATGTAAATTCATTCTTATTAAAAACAATTAATATTTAATTCATTTTTAAACAATATTTATTTTGTTCATTCCTCCTTTAAGTAGTTAATTTTGTCACAGAAAGCATCACATACTTGCTTATCATGAGAGATGCTAGTTTTCGTCTTCTTCTTCTTCTTCCGCTTAAGCCGGGGTCAGGTCGCGGCGGCAGATGCCTAAGCAATGAGGTCCACAGCCCTCATTGGCTCCACAGCCCTCTCCACAGCCCCTTCCTCCAGCTCTTCCGGATGGACACCGAGGCATTCCCAGACCAGCCAAGAGACATAATCTCTCCAGCATGTTCTAGGTCGAACCTGGTGTCTCTTTCTAGTTGGACATGCCCGAAATACCACAATAGAGAGGTGTTCGGGAGGCATTCTAACCAGATGCCCGAGCCACCTCAACTGGCTGCTCTCAATGCAGTGGAGCAGCGGTTCTACTCCAGGCTCCTTCCCAATGACTGAATTTCTCACCCTATCACTAAGGGTGAGTTCCGCCCCCTGGCGGAGGAAGCTCATTTCAGTCACTTGTATCTGCAATCTTGTTCTTTCGGTCAGTACCCAAAGCTTGTGACTGTAGGTTAGGGCTGAAATGTAGCTCGACTGGTAAATTGAGAGCTTTGCCTTGTGGATCAACTCCCTCTTCACCACGATGGACTGGTTCAGGCCCCGCTTTACAGCAGTCTGTTGATCTCCCTTCTTTACCACAACAGACCAGTACAGGTTCCGCTTTACAGCAGAGGCTGCAGCAATCTGTCTGTCGATTTCCCGCTCCACCATTCCCTCACTAATGAACAAGACACCTAGATACTTGAACTCCTCCACTTGGGGCAGGTCCTCATTCCAGACCCATAGGGTGCATTCCACCCTTGTCTGGCTGAGAACCATGGCCCCGGACTTGGAGGTGCTGATTCTCATCCCGGCCGTTTCGGACTAAACTGCGAATCACTTCAATTAGAGCTGGAGGTCTTGGATTGATGAAGCCTAAAGGACAACGTCATCTGCAAAAAGCAGAGTCAAGATCCAATGGCCACCAAACCAGAACCCCTTGACACCTCAGCTGTGCCTAGAAATTCTATCAATAAAAATTATGAACAGAATGGATGACAAACAATAACCAAGGTGGACTCCAACCCTCACTGGAAAAAAATTCAACCTGTTGTTACCAATGTGGACCAAACTCTGGCTCCAGTGATACAGAGACTGAATGGCCTGTAACAACAGTCCAGAACACTGTACTCCCAGAGCATGGCCCACAAGATAACCCGATGGACATGGTCAGAGCCTTCTCTAAGTCCACAAAGCATGTAAGATTTGGCAAACTCCCAATCTTTACTCCAGGATCCTGTAGTGTATAGAGTTGGTCGAGAGTGTCACGGCCAGGATGAAAGCCACATTATTCCTCCTTAAGCCGAGGTTCAACTATCAGTCAGATCCTCGTCTCCAGTTCTCCTGCATAGACTTTCCCGGTTAGGCTGAGGAGTGTGATTCCATGATAGCTGGAACACACCTTCCTCTTTTTAAAAAGAGGGACAACCACACCAGTTTGCCAATCCAGCGGTACAGCCCCCGATGACCACACAATGTTGCAGAGACATGTCAACCAAGACAGTCCTACAGCATCCAGAGCCCTGAGATATTCAGGGCAGATCCAATCCACCCCCGGAGCCCGACCAGCAAGGAGCTTTTAGACTACCTCAGTGACCTCAACTCCATACAAACCCCCAGGGTCTTCCTCCTCCACGGAGGGCCTGTTGGTGAGATTGAGGAGGTCCTCAAAGTATTCCTTCCACCTCCCAACAATATCCCGAGTCAAGGTGAGCCGTTCCCCACTTCCACTGTAAACAGTAGTTGTGGAGAACTGCTTCCCCCTCCTGAGGGGTTGGATGGTAGTCCGGAACATTTTTTAAGGCCAGCCAATACTTACTTTCCAGGCCCTCGCCAAACTCCTCCCATGCCTGATATATTGCATCGGCAACAGTTCGGGCTGCAGCATGTTTGGCCTGCCGGTATCTGTCTGCTGCTTCGGGAGTTCCACAGGCCAATAAGGCCTGCTTTTGTAGCTGGACGGCCCTCTTTACTGCAGGTGTCCAACAACAGGTTTGGGAGTTACCGCCATGACAGGCACCCATGACCTTCCAGCAACAGCTATCGGCTCCTGCCTCAACAATGGAGACACCAAAAATGGCCCATTCAGATTCCATGTCGGCTGCCTCCTTAAGGATGTGGTTGTAGCTCTGCTGCAGGTGGGAATTAAAGGCCCCTTAGACATAATCATTAACTTAAAAATGACCACATGATGTTGCAGAGACATGTCAACCAAGACGGTCCTACAGCATCCAGAACCCTGAGATATTCCGGGCGGATCTCGTCCAACCTCGGAGCTCGACCACCGAGGAGCTTTTTGACAACCTCAGTGACCTCCACTCCAGTGATTGGTGGACCCCCACCAAAACCCTCAGGGTCTTCCTCTTTCACGGAGTGCGTGTGGATGGGATTGAGGAGGTCCTCAAAGTATTCCCTCCACCTCTCGACGACATCCCCAGTCGAGGTAAGCAGCTCCCCATCTCCACTGTAAACAGTGTTTGTGGAGAACTGCTTCCCCCTCCTAAGGCGTCAAATGGCGGTCCAGAACCTTTTTGAGGCCAACCGATAATCACTCTCCAGGCCCTCACCGAACTCCTCCCACGCCTGAGATTTTGCATCTGCGACAGCCTCGGCTGCAGCACGTTTGGCCTGCCGATACCTGTTTGCTGCCTCGGGAGTCCCACAGGCTAATAAAACCCGATATCCTGTCTCTGCAACATCGCGTGGTCATCAGGGGCTGTACCTCTGGATTGGCAAACTGGGGTGGTGGTCCCGATTTTTAAGAAGGGGGACCGGAGGGTGTATTCCAATTATCGTGGAATTACACTCCTCAGCCTACCTCGGAAAGTCTATGCAGGGGTACTAGAGAGGAGGATCCGACCGATCGTCGAACCTCGGATTCAGGAGGAACAATATGGTTTTCGTCCTGGCCGTAGCACTCTTGACCAACTCTATACGCTCCACAGGATTCTGGAGGGGGCATGGGAGTTTGCCTAATCTGTCCACATGTGCTTTGTGGATTTGGAGAAGGCTTTCGACTGTGTCCCTCGAACGATCTTGTGGTCTCTATGCTCCGAGAGTACGGCGTTCCAGATCTGTTGCTACGAGCCATTCGGTCGCTGTATCATCGGAGCCAGAGTTTGGTCCATATTGGTAACAACAGGTCGAATTCGTTTCCGGTGGGAGTTGGAGTCCGCCAAGGCTGTCTTTTGTCACTGATTCTGTTCATAATTTTTATGGACAGAATTTCTAGGCGCAGTCGAG
Organism: Plotosus lineatus; assembly: GCA_024760905.1. NCBI lineage: Eukaryota > Metazoa > Chordata > Actinopteri > Siluriformes > Plotosidae > Plotosus > Plotosus lineatus. Next base: position 7,499,336 of record CM045737.1, on the reverse strand, counting down.
GCGTTGAGGGGTTCTGGTTTGGTGGCCATCGGATCTCATCTCTGCTTTTTGCGGATGATGTTGTCCTTTTCGCTTCATCAAGTTGGGCCCTCCAGCTCTCATTGGAGCGATTCGCAGCCGAGTGCGAAGCAGCCGGGATGAGGATCAGTACCTCCAAGTCTGAGGCCATGGTTCTCAGTCGGACAAGGGTGGAATGCACCCTCCGGGCCGGAATGAGGTCCTGCCCCAAGTGGCGGAGTTTAAGTATCTTGGGGTCTTGTTAACGAGTGAGGGCAGGATGGAGCGAGAGATAGACAAACGGATCGCTGCAGCCTTTGCTGTTAAGCGGTGCCTGTACCGGTCTGTCGTGGTGAAGAAGGAGCTGAGCCGCAAGGCGAAGCTCTCCATTTACCAGTTGATTTACGTTCCAACCCTCACCTATGGTCACGAGCTTTGGGTAGTGACCGAAAGAACAAGATCACGGATACAAGCGGCTGAAATGAGCTTCCTTCGCCGGGTGGCGGGGTTCTCCCTTAGAGATAGGGTGAGAAGCTCTGCCATCCGTGAAGAGCTTGGAGTAGATCCGCTGCTCCTCCGCATTGAGAGGGGCCGGTTGAGGTGGCTCGGGCATCTGGTCAGAATGTCCCTCGGACGCCTCCCTGGTGTGGTGTTTCGGGCATGTCCAACCGGGAAGAGGCCCCGGGGTCGACCTAGAACACGCTGGTTTGTCTGGGACCACCTCGGTGTCCCACCGGGAGAGTTGGAGGAGGTGGCTGGGGAGAGGGGCGTCTGGACCTCTTTGCTTAGGTTGCTGCCTCCGCGACCCGACCCGACCCCGGACTTTGCGGAAGACGATGATGATGATGATGAACTTAAAAATGTTAATGTCATGTTAATCATCAACATCATCATCATCAGACACCTCAATGTCATCACATCATCCCTGCGCAGGATTAAGGCCACTACACTCCACACCTAAACCCATTTCGAAAGGAAAGCACATGAACAATAGAGTTTGCATGTAATTTAATGAAATTATGAATTAAATCAATATAGAATTAAACATTAAAGGACTATAGTGAAGAATACACCTGTACACATCCCTGATGAGCTACTCTGTGTGGTATAAATGCTATTTGGTGGGATACAGGATAAATCGCCCCAAAGAGGATTAGGTCATTGGTCTCATTGAGGTGAACGGGACGTTGTCAACCTTTCTGTGCCTGTATGGATAAAGAGGTACATGCGCATGCCTGTGTGTATATTTTAGGATATCTCTCTTCGTTTTTCATACTTCAGAGTCATTCTGACATCAACGCAAACTTTAAAATACAATGAGACTTGAACATAAAGAGAGGGATATGAGGTTCAAAGTGTGCTACATTCTTAACCAAAAACAAAACAAAAACATTCCTTTAGTTATGTGAGCATAAAAATAAAAGCATGGAGGATAAAGTGTTCGAAACAAAAATAAAAGTTGGGGTGAAATTAGGAAGAGATGGACAGGATGCTTTGCATAAGAGAGGCCAACGAGTGTATCAGTGGAGTAACAGGAATATGGGTGAGGGATCAAATATGAACGTAGTGGGGGTGGACACAAAGGATGGAGCAATTGCAAAGTGGAGACAGTGTGTGTGTGTGTGTGTGTGTGTGTGTGTGTGTGTGTGTGTGTGTGTGTGTGTCTTAATCTCTGTGTGGCTCTGTGCCCTGCAGTATAACCATATGCTTCTGTGTGTGTGTGTGTGTGTGTGTGTGTGTGTGTGTGTGTGTGTGTGTGTGTGTGTGTGTGTGTGTGTGTGAAATAGAGAGGAGGGTGAGATAGATAGGGTATGTACATAAATGCATATACATCTCTATGTATGTATATAACATGCCTTCATACAGATAAATTTAAAAAAGCCCATTCAGTGCTGTTCATTTTCCGTAACCACTTAATCCTAATTAAGGTCACAGGGAGGCTGGTGCCCATCCCAGGCGACTCCGGGCGAGAGCAGAGTGCACCCTGGACAGCTTGCCAGGCCACTGCAGGTCGGAAACATGCTGACGGCTATGCAGATACTCTTGTCAAAAGTCAGCAATTGTTCTTTTACATGAACCTCACACCGTAGACAGTGAGAGACATGGTCGGCCTTTGATAACCCAGTTAGTGCACTGGGGGGGACAGTGACAACCCGTGGACAGTGGGGCTTGAACCCCCAACCTTAGAATCAGTGATCCAGTACCTTTACCACCAGGTCACCGCTGCCCATTCACTTCCCCAGTATATTAAATAAAGATTAAATACAGTGATACCTCTGCTCACGAACATAATTGGTTCCCAGAAAGTGTGTGTAAGGCGAAAAGTTCGTCTTCCGAACATTTATTTCCCATAAGAAACCATTAAAATGAGAATAATCCGTTCCCAGGTCCCCATAAAACATAATTTTCTACTAAATAAGCCTTAAAACTACACAAAAATATACCTTATTTTATGTATAATAAATGTCTATTGTATTGTAATTAAAGAAATAAACTGTACTGCATAATAAAGTGGTTTTATTTACCTTTGTGATGGTAGTTGATGGCTTGATGGAATGGAGTGGGAGGAGGAGGGAGGGAGGGACTTACTGTTTGGAAGGAGTGTTTGGAAACGCCTACTGTTTGGAAACACCCTTAGCCACACACGCACCCTTAATAGCGTCCTTGTTCTTAAGGATGGGAGCAATGGTAGACTTAGCGTACTGGTACTGGGACGCTGAGTCACACAAACGCACACCTCGTTCGTGTTTTTCAATGATCTCCACCTGTGGTGGGGGTTTTTTCGGTCCCATAATAGCAAAAGTACACTCAATATGGTCCAAAATGTCTATCAAACACAAACCACGTCCGCATTCAAAGAAAGGGGCTGACGAACTGTGACGCCGTGAGCGTGCGTCAGCTTCTCGTGGCCGCCACCGTGGCGCTGTTCGACCGCGTGGTTTGATTCGTCCGCCGAAAACTAGTTCGTCAGCAGAGACTATATGCTCGCAAATTTAATGTTCTTGAGGCGAAAAGTTCGTGAGCTTAAGCGTTCGTCAGCGGAGGTTTTACTGTATAATGTTATCTCTCAGAAATAATATGGAATCAGTCCCAAAGCCTAATGCAGTAGGCATCTTTAGGTTTTTTTGTTTTTGTTGTTGTTTATCTTTTTTTTGGGGGGGGGGGGGGGTTTCCCCTGGCTAACTATGGCTGCTGTGCAATAATGCATTCCTCATTTAAATAAAGTCTGTCCAATCACAGTGACGTAGCGCATCACGTTTCCGAAGCATATAATGTTACTATGGAAATGAATCTATCCAACAGAATGGCATTCTTGTACCTTAATTAATCACCCTGCGGTGATACTGGGCTTCCATTCAAGAACTCCTTTCCCAATAGTGTAACAATTTCAGATGATATCAAAACTTTGGGAAGGGGCCAGTTTATAATTTGATGATTACATTGAAGGCGTCATCAAAACGAATTCACGTTGTATCCTCGTACCAGGTGAAGTTAATCTTTTTGGTGCTCTAAATCTTTATATTATTGTTTTTGTAAACAAACATGGAACTAAAACCTGACATAGAAGAGTTGAACAGCAGATACTGAGCTCTTGAGCAGGGGTGGATTCACCAGTCAGCCAAAATGAATGATTATGGAAGATGAAGTAAATTTGCGCCTTTAAAGCATGTATGAAATCTTCATGCGCAGCGTATAGTACAGCGCTTACGTTAGTGATGAACGAAGACGTCTAAGAATGATTTTAAATCGTGTGGTTCATTCCTTCGTTGACATTGCAGTCTTAATCCAGATGTAGGTGGATCTCATTTATAGTTTATTAAACAGACATCACTTCTTCGTTTACACTTTCCGACCTTTCCCTGTAAGTGACTGCAAACGTAACCCTAACGCAATAGAAAAATCTGATCTGGATTTCAGCACCGGATCATCGTGGACTCCCTGACGGATGTTTCTGTTGATAAGCGTCAGAGTCTGTTTGCGTTTCACCTTCTTTCCCTTTTATGAGCTGATTTCCACCTGCATTTGTATCACCTGTTTTATTCATTTATCCGTTTAACGAGTTCATGTTTTGTAAGGCTCCTGATTTTGGCGCTTGCTTTACAAACATCTATTTACCTGCAAGTTTATTTGCCGACCTAAGTTACGTTGTTGTTTTTTTTTATTCTGCGCAAGTCAGAGTGGTGCTGTGTGTGTGTATAAGCAGCTATTGGCAACGTGTCAGTTGTATTTTTTGTGGAGAAAATCGCAGAATAAAAACACACAGACAGAAACGGATTTTACTTAACATCAACCTAAAGCCCTTAACAACGGAGCAGAAAGGATTGCATCGCTCTCTCGCTCTCTCTCTCTCTCTCTCTCTCTCTCTCTCTCTCTCTCTCTCTCTCTCTCTCTCATATACTGGAAATGTATTTGTAAGTGTAATAGGCAACTCAACCTGGAACATACACCAACCACATGCACCCATTATACTGAACCGAAAGATTTTTTTAAAACAGCTTGTTAGCATGAGACTGCAGTGATTTGTTTACATAGAAAAGATCCCGTCCTTCTTTCTGGTTTTGATTTTCAATGACAACACCTGCCATGCAGTCGGCTAGTATTAACACTATTAGCATTAGCTTACTTTGCTTTTGGCCACAGTCCAGAGGGACTCGTTCACCTGATCGAACGCTCGGTCAGATGTATCCGCTTGCTCATTTAGAAACTAATGTATCTGTTTGTTTGTCTGTCTGCCTGCTTGCCTGCCTGTCTGTCTGTCTGCCTGCCTGTCTGCCTGCCTGTCTGTCTGTCCGCATGCCTGTCTGCATGCCTGTCTGTCTGTCTGTCTGTCTGTCTGTCTGTGCACAATTTTGCTCCTAGGTTTTTTTTTAGATACTATATTTAAAGAAGTTTTCCTGATTCCTCAGTATGAAGCTTGGTCTGGTGTGCTTAAATTTCACGTCTTATGATGTATGAATGGCAGCACTGTAGCGAAAAGGTTAGCACGTCCAACTCACAGCAAGATGGTCATGGGTTTGAATCCCTGTGTTTTTGTGTGGAGTTTTTGTGTCCTCCCTCTGCTTGTGTGGGTTTCTTCCAGGTACTCTGGTTTCTTTCCACAGTCCAAAGTCATGTACTTTAGGCTTATTGGATTTTTAAAATTGTCCCTTGATGTGAGTGTATTAGTGCGTGTGTGTTGGCCCTGCGATGAATTGGTGAGATGCTCAGGGTGTACCTGGTGTTCACCCAGAGTCGGCTGAGGTAGACACCAACCTCGCCACAAGAAAAGTTAGACTAAATGGCTTGGCAAAGTAATGAAAATTAACGAAGAAATAAATAAATTGTGTATTAATGTGGAAATGTAGAACATTTTATTTTTTTTCTTTTTGCCCATTCAATGCATGAAAATGCGCTTATTGTAGCTTTAGCATTCTATTTCCAGAGGGTTTATTAATACTGTGCTGTGTCACTGAAGAACAATGTGATTATTCTTGTCTCAGAAGGGCATATCGTCCTAGAAACCGTATCCTGTACTCCAGCTTGAAACCTGTCCTCAATTTTTCACATACAAACTCACTCATTTTCTAAAAGGCTTACTCCTACTCGGGTCACAGGGAGGCTAGAACCTATCTTAGCTGACACTGGGTCAAGGCAGGATGCACCATGAACAGCTTACCAGTTCATCGCAGAACTGACATACAGAACTTGCAGTGTCTTGCAGAAGTATTCACTTCCTTGACTTTTTACCTATTTTGTTACAATTTTGTGTGATGGATCTGCACTAAATTGTATAATTTGGTGAAGTGAAATAAGAAAAATATATAGAAAAAAAACAAAAATTTGAAAATTGAAGTGTGCATATGTATTCACCCCCCTTTGCCATGAAGCCCGTTAAAAGTCCAGGTCTAACTTCTCTTCAGAAGTCGCATAATTAGTAATATGAAGCCTCCCCGTGTGCAATCTAAGTGTCTTATGATCTATCAATATACGCAGCATTTCTGAAAGGTTCCAAATTCTGCAACACCACTTAACAGGGGGCAACACACCATGAAGACCAAGGAACTCGAGTAATGGGCAACGTTGTTGAGAAGTGGTTTAGAAGTACTAGTACAAGTCAGGGCCGCCCACCAAAGCACACAGACCAGGCAAGCTGGGCATTAATCAGAGATGCAGGATGTAGACCAAAGGTAACCCTGAAGGAGCTGCAGAGTTACATAGCAGTGACTGGTGTATTTGTGCTTGAGACCACAATAATCCGTACACTCCATAGAGCTGGGCTTTATGAGAGAGTGGCCAGGAAAAAGCTATCATTTAGTGTTAAAAATAAAAAAGCATGATTTGATTTTGTCAAAAGGTACATGGGCAACTCCTCAAATGGATGGAGGAACGTGCTGTGATGAGACTTGAACTTTTTGGCCACCAAGGAAAATGCATTGTCTGGCACAAACTCAACACATCCCTTGACCTCAAGAACACCATCCCCACAGTGAAACATGGTGGTGGCGGCATCGTGCTATGGGGATGTTTTCCACAGAAATTGATCCAAGTTGAAGGAATGAATGGGTGCTGAATTCAGGGACATTCTTGAACAAAATCTGTATTGGAAACATTTAAATGGGTCGGAATGTCCTAGTCAAGGCCCAGACCTCAGTCCAATTGAGACTGAAATTGTGGTCAGATTTGAAGATTACTGTTCACAAGCGGAAACCATTTAACATGAAGGAGCTGGAGCAGTTTTGTCTGGAGGATGGGCAAAAATCCCAATAAAAAGATGTGGCAACCCCATAGACTATTCCAAAGTGACCTGTAGCTGTAATTTTGGACTCTACAAAGTACTGATTTTAGATCCAGGAAGGGTGGGGGGGTGTATGCTGAAGTTTTTGTTATTTTCTCTATTTGTTGTTTGCTTCCCAGTAAAAGAACAATCACATCTTCAAGGTTGTAGGCATGTTCTGTAAATGAAATGACGCAAACCTTCAAACAATCAAATTTAATTCCAGGTTGTGGAGCAACAAGACACGAAAAATGTTAAGGGGGTGAATACTTTGGCAAGGCACTGCACATTCATAATCGCATCCACACCTAGGGCCAATCTGGAATAATCAATTGGCCTACAGGTGGAGACTTACACAAACATGGGGAGAATATTCAAACTCCACACAGAAACACCCTGTCAGATTTTGGAACTTGAACCCAAGACCTCCTTACTGTGAAGCAGATGTGCTAACCGAGCCGCCCCACATCCAAACTCTTAAACATGAACCCGAAAGAATTTTATTGTATCACAGCACATTACATCACAAATTACTTTTTAGTGGATGCAGTAAGTCTGTTTCTGAAGAGCGTGTGTGTGTGTGTGTGTGTGTGTGTGTGTGTGTGTGTGTGTGTGTGTGTGTGTGTGTGTGTGTGTGTGTGTGTGTGTGTGTAGTGATGAGAATAGTCTATAAAGTTAAAGAAATGAATAAGCTGCTGCTGGATAACAAACAAAAAGTCCTTTTGCTTGCAAAATAGTTTTGTTTGAAGTTTTCCCCACAGGCACAGCTGTAATGTGATCCAGGTGCAGGGCTAAGAAAAAAAGTATGTGTGTGTGTGTATGTGTGTGTGTGTGTGTGTGTGTGTGTGTGTATGTGTGTGTGTGTATGTGTGTGTGTATGTGTGTGTGTGTGTGTGTGTGTGTGTGTGTGTGTGGTGCTAAAGCTAGTCAAGGATGCAAAAAATGAACCTGAGGTTTTGCTTACGATGCATCTTGTTTTTTGGTTTTTTTGTATATCTGTGATTCCTGTCCTACACATTAAAAGACAACTACATTACATTGATTACTTTACAGGGATACACCCTGAACAGTTCGCCAGACCATCATAGGACCAACACATACAACCATTCATGCTTACACTCACACCTAGAGTTACTTTGGAACAGTGAATTGTCGGAATGTGCAAGGCTTTAGACTGCAGGGAAGGAACTGCGTAATGCTGAGGAAGCCCTCACACAAGTACAGGGAAAACATGCCACACAGAAATGCCCCGCCCCGGCTGGGAATCAAACCCGGGACTTTTTAGCTGTGAGGACAACGTGCTAACCACGACACAACCATGCAGGCTTATTTGAGCTTAATATCAAAAATTAACTAAAAAATAATGAAGAGCAACACCAGGTGATATCAGCACAACAACAGGTCCAGTTAAGCTGCTGTAGAATTATCTCAGCTTTGTGTGGATCCAAATGATCGGGAAATACAACTGCACAGGATCACCCAAAAACGGTACCTTTCACTATGTGCTTCACTCTCTCACTCATTCACACTCACTCATTCATTCACAGATTCACTCATTTGCATATTCACGCACTCATTCAGTCACATATTCATTCACTCATTCAGTCACATTCACTCACTCTTTCGCATATTCATTCACTCATTCATTCACATATTCACTCATTCATTCATTCACATATTCACTCCTTCATTCACTTATTCACTCACTCATTCACATATTCATTCACTCACTCACATATCCGATTACTCATTCATTCCATTTTTGATTACTCACTCATTCACATATTCGCTTACTCATTCATGCACATATTCACTCATTCACTCACTCACTCATTCACATATTCATTCACTCATTCAGTCACATATTCACTCACTCTTTCGCATATTCATTCACTCATTCAATCACATATTCACTCACTCATTCATTCACATATTCACTCACTCATTTATTCACATATTCACTCACTCATTCACATATTCAATCACTCACTCATTCACATATTCGTTTACTCATTCATGCACATTTTCACTCATTCACATATTCGCTCATGCACTCATTCACATATTCACTCACTCGTTCATTCACATATTCACTCACTCATTCGCATATTTGTTCACTCATTCGCATATTCGTTCACTCATTCATTCAAATATTCAATCACTCACTCATTCACATATTCACTCATTCATGCACATATTCACTCATTCACATATTCATATATCATATGTTCATTCACACACATGGTGACTCACACATTCATTCACAAATTCACTCTCACACTCACACCTTCACTCACTCACTCACACATTTACTCACTCATTTATTCTCACATTCACTTGCTCATCACAAATTCACTCTCACTCACTCATTTACTCAACTCACTCACTCACCCACTCATTCACATATTCACTCACTCACTTACTAATTCGTTCACATTCATTCACTCATTCACATATTCATGCACTCATGCACTCACTCATTCACTCATTCATATATTCACTTGCTCACTAATTTACACACTCAGTTACTCACCCACTCTTTCACATACTCACTCACTTGTACACTCATGTTCACTCATACACTCCCTCATTCATTTATGCTTTCATTTACTAATTCATTCATACAGTCTCTCACTCATGCATTCTCACACATACACTCATTCACAAACTCATTTACTCACTCACACACTCACTCATTTCTTCATTTACACACTCATGTACGCACTCATTCATTCATTCATTTGCACCTCACTTATTTATGCGCTCAATAACTCACTCATTCACTCATACACGCAAGCATTTACTGACTAACCCATTCACACACTCTTACTCACTCCCTCACTTGTACACTCTCACTCACTCATATGTTAATTCCTTCATTCAGTCAGTCTATCACCTATACACCCACTTCCTCACACACATTCTCCCTCTCTCTCTCTCTCTCTCTCTCTCTCTCTCTCTCTCTCTCTCTCTCCCTCTCCCCCCACTCGCAAAACTGTCAAGGTGTAGCCCGCCATGAAAAGTCAGACAAACTGCATTTCATTTCACACTGAATCCCCTGAGCGTCGCCTCACTATCTGTAGGCAGTATGCTTTTGTCACTAACAATACAGCCATCCATCTGTTTATCTTCCTTCAGTCCTTGACTGTGATCTCCGGCCCACACGCCTGTAACTGACTGCTGCTGGCACAGTGTATGAATTCTATTTTCTGGTCTGGGAAACCTGACTGGGTACCTAACCAAAAATTCCGTGTTTCCTCTGAGAATGTAGATCTGAACAGATATGATATGAGATGTGTACGTATCCATGCATTTAGAGACTCATGGTGACAGACAGGTCATGTGATTCACCTAATTCAGTTGAACAGAGTAACTAACATGCTCTGTATGTATGTGTGTGTGTGTGTGTGTGTGTGGGGGGGGGGGGGGGTCAATTTTGATCCGTATAATTAATGAGATAGTGGAGATGCTGGTCTGCAATTCTATTTATCTTGGAAGACGTAACATATTGTGTGTGTGTGTGTGTGTGTGTGTGTGTGTGTGTGTGTGTGTGTGTGTGTGTGTGTGTACAACCTCCACTCCGTGGAGCGAATCCTATTTGCTTGCTTTCGGTTCCAATCTGAGTGCTGGGTAGCATCTCTCCTGTGACAGCTCTGCCTAATCTGTCAGCCGCACAGCCCTGGTGGAAACACATGTAGAGGGGAAGACAATGAATGAACAATAAGCACACACACACACACACACACACACACACACACACACACACACACACACACACATACACATTTTCATTCTTTGTGCCAATATTACATTCAGACTTTGCCTTATTTGTTATGTGATGCCTTCTGTGGATGATTTGTTGATGTGATTGTGTGTGTGTGTGTGTGTGTGTGTGTGTGTGTGTGTGTGTGTGTGTGTGTGTGCACATACAGATGTAAAGGAGCTTCACATTACGGCATCTCGGCAGAGAGAAAGCGTCGCTCTCAGGAAGGAGAGTGTACCGACAGCACATCAGAGCTTGCCCTGGCCACACTGCCTGGTGATGGCCCTGCCTCCACTGCCATGGCCCTCCTATCAGACGACCCTGGTCTTGTCAACCCTGCCTATGAGCCTGGCATGGAGGATAACAGCCAATCAGGGAGTACCACCAGCCTGACACCGCACAGCACCACCAAGAAGAGTGAGTGTGAGTGAACACACCAGTTGTGTGTCCATGTTTGCATGTACCGTATAAACATATCTATTCAATAGCTACATGACAAACGGATAGCTAGCTACAGAAATATGCAGTTAATTTTAGCAAGCTACGAAATTTACGTACAAAATTTCATTGTGTGTGAACATAATGACATTGAAAACTCTTGACACGTGAGTCTAATTTTCCTCGCTGCTCCAGTTATAACAGCACATTGGTGATGTAATCACTGTAAACATGTGCTCATGAACAACAGGGAAGACGCTGGAAGGGTTTAACGTTACAGAATGTTAGCATAAGTTATGCTAACAGAGAGCACTTTAAGCCACAACCTTAGCTAACAGAGCCTAATGCTAGCCAGATAGACAAGATGGCAGCTATCCAAATACAGTTGTTTGTTAAATCTATGGCTTGAAGAGGAACATCGAGCTCACTCATTTCAGTTATCTGGCTAGCTGGGTTGTTTACAGAGGGTTCACATGGGAGTAACACAGTGGCGAAGTGCTTAGCACACTCGCTTCACAGCAAGAAGGTACTAGTCTGTGCTTGCATGGGTTTCCTCAGAGTGCTCCAGTTTCCTCCCATAGTCCCGGCATGCATACATTACGTTAATCTTCAGTTAAAAAAATGATGTTGTTGGAAGTCCAAAATTCTTTCCTGTGCTCAATCATTGGTCAGAAGTACAGTGATGAAAAGAACTTGTGCACCAAGATCACCAAAATCAACCTATCACTGAAAACATGGACTCTGTATTTTAGATAATTATCTCTGGCAACAAGGTGATGTTTACTCTTGATTTAGGTGATAGTTTGCTCGCAGGATTACATGAAAACTGATGTAAAATTTCAACGAGAGATGGCGTTTTGAACATGGAAGACCCCATTTGATTTTTAGATATGATCTTAATGAAAATCTGAACTCAGGAGTTTTTAAAAGGATTTTTTAACATTGTGACATTGGTAGATTTTTAAACCATTTTGGTTCTTATGGGGGCATAGTCGGACTTGGTGGAGGTTTGCACTCTTCACCTGCTTTTGTTGTATAAATATTTCTCGACTGGGCTTTAAACTCAATTTGTGTCTCATGACTCGTGTTGATAAACTAACATTGCCAACGTGTGAGTCAATACAGGCTCAAAGTGCAATTCCACTAAGCTACAGTGTACATGAAAATAGTCTGAGAGTCATTCAGGTGAAAATGGGTGGACTGATTGTTTGGATTCACACCTTGGTGATGATTGTTGTGTTCCTGCCATTGCAAACACATAAGGGTTTGATTGAAATATTCAGAACTCTGCTTAGGGTTGATTTAAAGGTGTTGACAGTTGTCTCGATGTATCCAGATTGCAATGTATACACACTACAGTTGTACCTTGACTTACGAATTTAATCCGTAAATTTGGATTTTTAATCCAAAAAATTCATTAGATAAAAGAATGAGTCCCATAAGAAATAATAGAAATTAATCCGTTCCATATAAAACCTAATATATTAAAGATAAACATGTAAAAAAAATACATATTTCATAATAATAACACATGTACATTAATAATAAATAATAATAAAACAAGAATAAACAATAAGTCAACTAACCCTTCTGATCATCGACTGCTGTGAAGATGTCACGTGGGCAGGCATGAGGAGAATTTTTTGTGTATGCACGCTACAAATGCCAGCAAAGAATAGGCCCCCACAAGGCCAGTGCTTCTTAAATAGTGGGGCCCAAGGGGGCCCAGTGTGATGTCGGGGGGGAGGGCGTGTATGGCCTTGAGGAGCATGCATTTTTGCCATACTGTACTAGAATAAGGTAAAGGTAAGTCTGTTGGGTTTTTACCCCCGAGCCTAGTGGCTCATCAGGCCGGTGCTTATCCGCAGTTTCTGTAGCGTGAAGCGACCAGGAGTTCAACTCCTCCTGGATGGGATGCTAGTCCATCGCAGGTTACCTTCCCAGTATATTTTACTGGTACCCATTTATACTGCTGGGTGAACAGAGGCACACTTGTGGTTGAGACCTTGCTCAGGGGTCCTAGCACAGTGAGGGTCTCAGTGGGATTCGAACTTGCAACCTCCTGATCATGAGCCCAGCACCCTAACCACTACACCACCGACCCCACTGTACTAGAATATTACAGTGTAATTGCGCATCCTCTACAGTAGTTGGCAGTGGTGCTTTCATTGCTGAGCTATGGTGTAGGGGAAAAGCACCGAGCAAACGATATGAAGTGCAGTATAGTCGCACATGGGGTGCTGGGTGGTGTGTGTGAAATGTTTGTTTTTCTTCCTATAGGGGGCATCACAGAAAGTAATTGAGAAGCACTGCACAAGGCGTTCTCGGAGCTCGGAGGAATACACGCGGACGAATACAAAGCTAATAGGCCCACAAAAGCCAGAAAATTTCCCCAGCAGAGTTCGTAAATCAAAATTTTGCTGGTTGGATGAGGCAGATTTTTGGTGGATCGAAGCTCGTATCATGGAAAATTTATGATAAAAGACACTCGTAAGTCAAGGTACCGCTCGAGTTTATAAGGCTGTGGTCATTCTGTTGCTTTTCCTTATGACAGATGTGTAAATTCTTAGTGACCCACTGTTACCTTTTTCTGCTAAAGACAAGTTATTCCATTCGTAAAGCATTCCTTCATGGGCAATTAAAAGATTGATCCCCCCAGAGCAGAGACAGTGTAAGCGTAAAGTTTAAGAAAGAATGTGATGCAGCAAAAAAAGGAAGATTCTCCCGTTTCCAAGTGGCGAGCCAGCAGGAGAGCGTATGGAACTGCAGCAGCACTTTAGTTGAGGGTAGTGCAGTAGAACGAGCTGTCAGCCTTAGGCTTTATGCTTTTAAGAGCAGTGCTGCTGTCTGAGCTCCATACATCAGTGTGTGTGTGTGTGTGTGTGTGTGTGTGTGTGTGTGTGTGTGTGTGTGTGTGTGTCTGTGTGTGTGTGTCTGTGTGTGTGTGCGCGAGCGCACTAGCTACATAAAACCAACTCACAAGCCTGCAGGTAAGATGAGCCTGAACGCATCAGCACTGTTTATCCCTGCGCAGCAGAACTGAATCCATTTGGTCCAAAAGTGATGCAACAGCAAAACAAGAGCACACGAAGGGCGCAAACCACCACAAAGCCATTAAAATTAGATGCACAACACTCCTGCTGGTCCTTTTTTCATGTCCTGGGGTCACAAACATCTTGTTTTCCCAGGTATGTTGGTTTCCCCCCCACAGCCCAATAATATGTACATTAGGCTAATTGGCTGTTCTAAAATTGCCCATCGGTGTGAAGGGTTGTGTGTGCTTGACTTGGGATGGACTGGAGAGCTGTTCAGGGTTTAACCTTGCTTCACGCAGAGCTGGCTGGGATAGGCTTCATACTAAATACAAGCAGTATGAAGGACTGCAGTCCAAGTAGAATTAAACGGTTCAGCAAATGATTGAAATAATTTTGCCACCAAATGTGTAATATTTCTCAGATCCAGATGAAACTCGAGTCAACTTTGAAGCTTCATCGGCGCGTGGGAACACCGTGGGTGATCACCCGCCCATCATCAAAATTTCACATTGATCTGTCAATAACTGTATACAGGATGTTGCTAACAGACAAACAAACAAGTAAACCCAGTCTGATAAACACAGAACTGTCCTGGTAGAGGTAATAAACTACCGTCACCACCACCACCACCACCACCACCACCACCACCATCACCACCATCACCACCATCACCACCACCACCATCACCTACAAGTACAACAGCAGATCTTCTTTGATGATGCACATTGAAATGTTCTCTCACTTGTGATTGGTTAATACTTAGCTCCGCCAGGCAGATCATTTTGGTGCTTTAGATCTGGACAAGTCTGGGCATGTTCTTGTTTAGACTCTGACTCTCATCCTTGCTCCCTCTGTGTGTATCCAACAGTTCGTAACTTCGACCGCTCGTCTGTAAGGAGTCGTTCATTCCGGCGTCTGAACAGAGCATTCAGTGTGCTCAGGAGGACCAAGAGTGGAACAGCAGTGGTCCACGACAGTACAGAGGAACGGGACAACCTCAGAAATGCCAATGTACCGCAAGAGGGTAAGTGTGTGTCCATGTGTGTGTGTGTCCATGTGTGTGTGTGTCCATGTGTGTGTGTGTCCATGTGTGTGTGTGTGTGTCCATGTGTGTGTGTGTGTCCATGTGTGTGTGTGTGTCCATGTGTGTGTGTCCATGTGTGTGTGTGTGTTCATGTGTGTATGTGTGTATGTGTGTTCATGTGTGTGTGCGTGTCCGTGTGTGTGTGTGCGTGTCCATGTGTGTGCGTGTCCATGTGTGCGCGTGTCCATGTGTGCGTGTCCATGTGTGCGTTTCGATGTGTGTGCGTGTCCATGTGTGTGTGCGTGTCCATGTGTGTGCGTGTCCATGTGTGTGTGTCAATGCCATGTTTCCATGCCATGTGTCCGTGTGTGTGTGTGTGTCCGTGTGTCCGTGTGTGTGTGTGTGTGTGTGTGTGTGTGTGTGTGTGTGTGTGTGTGTGTGTGTGTGTGTGTGTGTGTGTGTGTGTGTGTCCGTGTGTGTGTGTGTGTGTCCGGTGTGTGTGTGTGTGTGTGTGTGTGTGTGTGTGTGTGTGTGTGTCCGTGTGTGTGGGTGTGTGTGTGTGTCAGTGGGAGACAGGCTGGGTCGGAAGCCGTGAGCACAGCTACAGCATATGTTCCTTTAAAATGCAGACGACAGGACAGAAGGTGATCAAAAACAAGGACAGTGAGTTAAAAACAGAGGCGGGGAAAAGAATAAACAAATGAAAAGACAGTGAAGCAGAGTAAAGGATGACTCTATGGGTGCAGATCATCTTCATATGGATTAGAAGATGAATAAATGAAGGCAAAGTAAGCAAAGAATGCCTCGACAAAGTAGGACTGTGCCGTGTGTGTGTATGTGTGTGTGTGTGTGTGTGTGTGTGTGTGTGTGTGTGTCTGTGTGTGTGTGTGTGTGTGTGTGTGTGTGTGTGTGAGAGAGAGAGAGAGAGAGAGAGAGAGAGAGCGTGGGGGGGGGGGGGTTCCAAGCATTTCATTCAGACATTCATTCATTCAATTTCTCAACTGCTTAATCCTAATTAAGGTTACGAGGAGGCTGGCACCCGTCCCAGCTGACTCTGGACGAGGGCAGAGTACACCCTGAATAGCTGGCCAGGCCATTGCAGGGTTCCGAGAACTTTGGCCAGGGAAATTTAACCCGTTTACAGTCATGTTATAGGGACTTTCACATAAATGTTGACATGTTTTAAGGCTATGTTAAGGTTAGGGTAAGGCTGGGGTTAGGGTGAGCGTCCCCACAAGGCAGGGCTTTTTTTTTTTGTTTTTTTTAATGAGCCAAGAATTTTTACTCCTACATTAATGCATGCTGGGTTAATGTATTAATGTAGTATTAACCAATGTAAAGCAGCAACTACATTTCTAAGTTGAGCCTGTACCTTAGTTCAATAGATCTTCACGTGGACTGTGTGTGTGCGCGTGTGTGCATGCATGTGCGCACGTGAGTGTGTGTGTGTGTGTGTCAGAGTGAGTGAGTGTGTGCGTGTGAGTGTGTGCGTGTGTGCGTGTGTCAGAGTGAGTGAGTGAGTGAGTGAGTGAGTGCCTGCGTGTGTGTGTGTGTGTGTGTGTGTGTGTGTGTGTGTGTTTGTGAGTATGTGAGTGCGTGTGTGAGTGCGTGCGTGAGTGTGTGTGTGAGTGCGGGTGTGAGTGGCGTGTGAGTGCAAGGCTGTGAGTGTGGCGTGTGAGTGCTTGTGGCAGGTGCGAGCGTGTGAGGTGGCGAGGTGTAAGAGTGTGTGCTGAGTGTGTGCGCGAGTGTGTGCGCGAGTGTGTGCATGAGTGTGTGCGTGTGAGTGCGTGTGAGTGAGAGTGTGCGAGTGAGTGTGTGAGTGTGCGAGTGAGTGTGCGTGTGAGTGTGTGTGTGTGAGTGTGCGCGTGTGAGTGCGTGAGTGTGCGTGAGTGAGTGTGTGAGTGAGTGAGTGCGTATGAGTGAGTGCGTGTGAGTGTGTGCGCGTGTGAGTGTGCGCGTGTGAGTGCATGTGAGTGTGTGAGTGCATGTGAGTGTGTGAGTGCATGTGAGTGTGTGCGTGTGAGTGTGTGTGCGCGTGTGAGTGTGTGTGCGCGTGTGAGTGCGCGTGTGAGTGCGCGCGTGTGAGTGCGCGCGTGTGAGTGCGCGAGTGTGTGCGCGAGTGTGTGCGCGAGTGTGTGCGCGAGTGTGTGTGTGCATGTGAGTGTGTGAGTGCATGTGAGTGTGTGTGTGTGTGTGTGTGTGTGTGTGTGTGTGAGTTATGTAAAGCCCCAGGTGGTGGCTGAAGTAATGAGCTTTGCCCTCTTTCGTCCTCCTTGGTACTAAAGGGAAAGATTAACTGAATTAAAACAGGAAGTAGGAGAGAAGACAGGAGTAGAAAGAAAAATAAACAAAATAGAAAAATATGATGAATAGAAAAAATACAAATTAGGTTTAAACAGCACTCAATGGTTGTAAATGTCTGCTGGGGTTATTCTGTGCCTTATCACCCCACGTTGGTCCATCCGTCCGGCCGCCCGCAAGCAATGACTCAAGGTTATAGTCTCACCTCACAGCAAGAAAGTGCTAGGTTTGAGCCCCATAATCTTTCTGTGCTTTTGTGGGTTTCCTCCGGGTGCCCTGGTTTCCTCCAATAGTCCAGACTTGTAGGATAATTGCCCCTTGACGTGAATGGATGTTGGTTCTAGAAAACAGAGGATTTGTAACTATCTTGTCGGAAGTAGTGACCTGGTGGTAAAGGTGCTGGATCACTGATCCTAAGGTTGGGGGTTCAAGCCCCACTCTTAATGGGTTGTCACTGTCCCCCCAGTGCACTAACTGGGTTATCAAAGGCCGGCCATGTCTCTTACGATCGATGGTGAGGGGTTCATGTAATAGACCCATTGCTGACTTTCAACAAGAATAGTTGCCGCCCTGCAATGATCTGGCGAGCTGTCCAGGGTGTACTCTGCCATTGTCTGGAGTCGGCTGGGATGGGAACTAGCCTCCCCACGACCTTAGTTAGGATGAAGCGGTTGCAGAATATGAATGAAGTATTTTGTGTAAAAAATACAGTGCAAGGGAAACCACAGTAATGAATTGTTGGTGTGGGATGAGATAATGTTCCACAGTCCAATTAAAAATAAATCACTAACTGAATATAACACCAAAAAACCAGAGTAAACAAAACCTACAGATTTTAAACAACTTATCACTAATATAATTTTTTAAATTTATACTGTATTATCCTGTCCAAAGTGAGCGAACATGAACAATGAGCACCTGGAGGCCGGTTGGGGGCTAGGTTCCTTGCCCACTGGCACTTCAGACATGAAGATGAAGGAAGGTAAAGGAAGGTGCTGTGTCTGAGTCCCGAACATTAACTGGAAGGTTGTTCCATAACTCTGGGGCTTTTTAAGAGAAGCTCCGCCCCCTGCAGTAGTCTTCATTATTCGAGGTATCACGAAGCATCTTGAACCTTTTGATCTGCCAGATCATAATCAACAAGAAGTCTCATCATCGTCTTCTTCAACTTAATCCGGGGTCGGGACGCGGGGGCAGCAGCCTAAGCAATGACGTACAGATGTTCCTCTCCTCAGACACTTCCTCAAGCTCTTCCGGCGGGGACACCGAGGCGTTCCCAGACAAGCCGAGAGACATAGTCTCTCCCGTGTGTTCTAGGTCGACCCGGGGTCTCTTCCCGGTTGGACATGCCCAAAATACCACACTACAGAGGCATTCGGGAATCATTCTGACCAGGTGATCGAACCACATCTGAATGCAGAGGAGCAGCAGTTCTACCCCGAGCTCCTCACTGATGGTTGAGCTTCTCACCCTATCTCTAAGGGAGAGCCCTACCACTGGTGAAGGAAGCTCATTTCAGCCGCTTGTATCCACGATGTTCTTCTTTTGGACGCTACCCAAACCCATGACCATAGGTGAGAGTTGGAACGTAGCTCGACTGAAAAATTGAGATCTTTGCCTTGCGGCTCAGTTCGCTCTTTACCACAACGGACCGGTTCAGACGCCGCTTATCAACAAGAAGTCGCTATTTAAGTGGGAGCCGGTGCAGTGTGAGTCAGGTCAGAGTGATACGCTCCAGTTTTCTGGTTGTAGTGAGGACTCTCGCTGTTGCATTTTGGACTAACTGGAGCTTGTTTATGCAGCTTTAAAACAAGCAGACAGTAACGCAGTACAATAATCTAATCTTTCCTCCAACAGTCCAAAAATATTTGCATCAAACAAATTTTCTGTTCCAAATTGGCCTAGGTGTGTGTGTGTGTGTGTGTGTGTGTGTGTGTGTGTGTGTGTGTGTTGGCCCTGTGTGAGCTGTCTCGGTGTGCTCAACCTTTGTCCCTAATCAGCCGATGAGATATGCTTCAGCTTCCCCATGACCCTTGTAGGGGTCGCGGCAAATGAATGAATGAATAAACACCCTGTCATCCCGTTCAAACTGCTTAACAAACATAAATATCTTTATAACTGTGTTGGGAATTTTCTGGCACATATTTCATTTCAACAAACTACATATACAGTGATCCCTCGCTACTTCGTGCTTCGGTTTCTACGGCTTCAGTGCATAGCGAGTTTTTTCAAAAATATTCATCGAAAAATTAAAAAATAAGGAAATTAAGGAAAATAGGGCCAATTATGCAAAAAAAAAAAAAAAAAAAAAAACAACCGAAAACCCCCCAACAAAACTATGTAGATTTTTATGTGAGGTACACATCTGTATGTGTGTATATTTATATTTTATTTATATCTTATGCATTATTTTTGAATGTTTAATTGTTATTGTAAACATTTATAGCGTTGAATATGTACAGTGGCGCCTCGGTACTGGAACTTAATCCGTTCCAGACGCCTGTTCGGATTCCGATTTGTTCGGATTACGAATCCACTTTTCCCGTTACAAATAATGTAAATGGTCTTAATCCGTTTCGTCATATTTTGAACAGAAGTTAATATTACCGTAACTCATACCATAGGTCCGCAAATTAAGTGACAAAAATGATTGAATACAGTACACTGTGTTATGGTCTGTGTTGTTAACTGCACTGTGGTTTTTATTTTAGTGTGTTATGGTCTCTCACAAAAGAGTTGTGCGTTGTAGAGGGGCGTGACTGTTACATGCGGGGTGGAGTGCTAAACAAATACACCTGATTTCATTTAATCACGGGCTATAAGGGGTCATTCAACATTTTCCTAAGCGTACAAAATGTACGCTGGGGGAGGAGGTAAGATGTCTGTGCACGCTTTTTGATATTATAAAAATGTCGATCAACAATAATACATGCACTCACATCGTTTGATTCGCTCTGCTTTACATAACACCAGTGTTAACGCTTAAAGCTTTTAAAGTTTAAGGCTACATACGGGCATAGGCTGGAGGGGTGCATACACCCCCCCACACACACACACACACACACACACACCCATGCAGCAGGAGTTGAGTTCCACTGGACAAGAAATGATGTGTATTCACAATCTTATGAATAAACTTAATGAGTGTTATTGAAGAGAAAGTCGGAGATAAGTTCTGCATGACTAGAGTCAGGAAGTAAACCGAAGTTAACGTGTAACGGACACTGCGCATGTGCAAGCCCAAGCTGACCAATCAACAAACATAATATTATCAGTAAACAATAATAGCTGAACACTGTCAATCAAACAAAGTGAGAATAAAGCACAGTTTGTTAGTCCCGCCTCCGGCTCCTGCACATGTGTTAGAACACAAACATTGACGCACAGAGAATGAATGGATAAAATAATCATAATCCATCCAGCCTGGATCTGCAGCCTCATGCTCAGTACTTTTATAAAATTAATAGTATGTTTTTGTTCTGTAAATATGTATTAATATTTGTTTGTGCCTTTGAATAGATAAATAACTTTAGCTCAATTTGTAAATGTATTTAGCACATGTACTTGCAGATGTAGTTTGAAATATATTTGAGAATGTTTTTGGTTGAACTATAATATTTGATTCTGATTCTGAGAGTAATAGATGAATCGTCTTCTGCTGAAAAACTGTGCGTGTTGTTGGCGTGAGATTCCATGTTGTTTATATCATATGCTGTGACATGCATGCACTATATTTCATGTGGTACTTTGTACCAACCCAGTGACGTCACGGTAACTTTGTGTAGGCGGGCACTTAGCAATGGCGGCTTTTGGGTCAATAACTTATATCACAAGCACATAAAACAAAACCGCTGTGTGTGCAATGGCTATTTATGAAAACTACCCAACCCGGTATCAGCTGCTGAAACATCAGACGGCAGCTGATCACAAAGTGCGGTCGCCCAAAAGCCAATGACCAATAAAAAAATGCAGATATTTTAAATTATATTTTAATATAAAATAATATTATTAAAAACAATGTCATTTTTATTATTAAAACCAAATGTCTTAATATTAATATTAAAGCAGGTGTCATTAAAAAGAATTCTTTAAAAGTTTAATTTTTTATTGATTTCATTTTTATTTGAATGATGTATAAAAGAGGTAGTGATCAAGGAAATACATTGATTTATTTTATAAAAGAGGTTTGACATTGTTTTGTTTAATATCCTATTTAAAAAATCCTACTGAGAGATCAACAACATTTATTTGTACGCTTTCGGAGGGGGGGGGTCAAAGTAGTACAGTAGTACAGAGTACTCTCTGTACGCTTGGGAAAATGTTGAAAATGTTGAACCGCCCCTAAAGACTAGCAGTGCTCTTCCCGGTGCTAGAAGATTGTCCCTCTTCCCGGTGATCTCTCTGGCTCTCAGCTCCGTGCTCCAAAAGTTCCCACTTTAGTTTGATTGCCGTGCTTCTCTGCATCTCTACTAGAGTGGCTGCGATTTCCCCGTTTCCTCTATGAAAACGGGTGCGCTTTATTGTTCACAGGGAAGGCACTAGAGCACTAGAAATGCAGAAATCAAACTAAAGCAGGAACTGGTGGAGCATGGAGCTGAGATCTAGAGAGATCATGGGGAAGAGGGACAATCTAGCAACGGGAAGAGTGCTGCTAGTCTTTATAGCTCGTGATTAAATGGAATCAGGTGTGTTTGTTTACCCCTCCACCCCGCGTGTGACAGCCACACCCCTCTCCAATGCACATTTCAACACACAATTCTTTTGTGAGAGACCATAACACACTAAAATAAAAACCACAGTGCAGTTAAAGCATAAGAACAATAAAGACAAGAATGTGAATATTTGTGGTGGTGAGCAGTTAGAATACGTAAATGTTGGAGATGAAGAGAAGAAGCATATCCCCTTCCATAACAGAGAGGGACAGAGGAAGCCTTCCAGAGGATTTCCTTCCATAACAGCTTAAGGTAAATCAGCCAAAGATGTCTTTTTCTCTTGCTACTGCTTTGCATGGATGACTCTTCTTCAGGATGTTCCTGTCTTTTCTTGAAGAGCATTTCTAATGTGGTTTGCTTCTGCCTTCTTTTCAAAACTTTACGGAAGTGGCTCATGAAGTCATCGTTACAGCTGTTCACAGTACTGCTAGCACTTTAGCTTAGCTTTGGCGCTTTAGATTAGCTTTAGTGCTTTAGCACTAGCTTTAGCTTTATGAGGGTGATATGTACATAGTACTGTATCAACAACTTCCGGACTTCCCAGGACAGCTTTATTAGGGTGATGCATAGTATCAACAACTTCCAGAAGTCGTGCACTTTTCCTCCCTCTCGGTTTCTCAAGTTTGCCTTCCGGTTTTTGTTCGGTTTTCGGGACGAAAAAAATCATGGATTTGTTCGAACTCTAGAGCGTTCGAGATTCCGAGGCGCCACTGTATTTATTGATGTTATATACACATATACATGTACATATACGTCAGTCAGTGGAGTCAATCCTACTTCACAGAAGTTGGCAGTCATGGAGGGGGTCTCGGTCCACACTAACCGAGGAAAGTGAGAGATCACTATCAACGCAGTAAACCTATTTTTGTGCATTTTTATGAAATAGCAAAAATACCATATCTACAAATTAAACCATAATAATATTACAGTGAAAATTGTACAAGCATTTAGAGATAGGTTTAATAACATTACAGTATATGTGGATTATTGAAATATTATAACCAGGTGTGTGTGTGTGTGTGTGTATATATATATATATATATATATATATATATATATATATATATATATATATATATATATATACATACACACATACACACACACACACACACACTTTTTTAAGTAGGCCATTCTTTTTTTTATTGCCTGTAAAACCAAGACAGAAATAAAAAATAAATAAAGGATTGGTGTTTTATTTTTATTTTTTTTCTTTAACCACACAACAGAACAAGAATGCATGAAATTGTAAAATAGATTTTTTTTTTTTGTCCATTCTTAAAGAATCCTGAACTGGTCCCCTGATTTAAAGATTATTATACAATTTGAATACAGGAGTCAGTCCTGTGCTGATGTTCATGTAATACCTTCATACTCTATATATATCCTGATGAAACTCCTGCTTTAAAACAGATTAGTGGCACATTCTATTTTCCAGAACATTCCAAGAGGAGGTTGTCCATAAAATCCTTTCATACACCTCCCCTTTCACCTCACGTCTGTGTGGGGGTTTTAAAAGTGACTGTATCCATAGGTAGCATTTGATGTTACTGTCATCAGCTCAGGATGGAGATTGACTTCATGTAGAATCAAATATGAAGTTTCTACTTTCAAAAATGTAAAACGAAAAAAGAAAACACTGTATTGACCTGATCTGTCACACACCAATAGTATCACTTTTGATAGTCTCGCATGCCAAATTTTTTGTACACATACCAACTGTGTAGGTTGCTAGATTTCAAACAGTGGCTGGGCACGGTGACACTTCTGACAGGAAAGTACTCACATACATGATGTAGTTACAATAACTGCTGTGAGAGGGTGTCCAAATTCATTCCACACTCAACCAGTGGGACCGACAAGACAAGACAAGACAAGACGAGACGAGACGGAATAAAAATGACTTTTTTTTTCTTTTAGAAATCAAAACATTAACATTGGTGTATCTGTAAATGAATGAATGGCAGTGGTGGTCTAGTGGTATAGGACACTGGATCGCTGATCCAAAGGTTGGGGGTTCAAGTCCCACTCTCCACAAGGTTGTCACTGTCCCCCCCAGTGCGGCTAATTGGGTTATCAAAGGCGGGCCATGTCTCTCACTGTCTATGGCATGTAAAAGAACCATTGCTGACTTTCGTAAAGAGTAGCTGCAAAGTCGTCAGCGTGTTTCTGTCCCTTGCTAAAAAGGGTTGTGACAGGAAGGGCATCCGACGTAAAAACCTCTGCCAAATCAAAACGTGCGAATCAGATGATTCGCTGTGGCGACTCCCGAGTGAAAAAGCCGAAAGGAAGACGGACAAGACAGACTCTGGATAAAAATGTCTGCTGAATGCTGTAAATGTATAATGAGCATCAGTAACGAATGCATGATGATGACAGTGATGATTATTATTCAATATTATGTTCACTGGATACAGAAAGTGTGGATAAATTGACTTCATTCGCTCATGTATACAAATCAAAGCAGACCTAGGTCATAATTAAACAACATTGCTTTGGGATGAGTAGTGCACAGTCCCGCATCACAGAGTCCATGTGGATTGAAACCTTGGGTTGAAGTGCTCTCTAAAGTGCACTTACCAGTGAACTAACTAGTGTTCTTTAGTCATTCTGCACTTATTTATGTCGATATAAACTCAAAGCATATTCTCTTTCTTTCTTTCTTTCTTTCTTTCTTTCTTTCTTCCTTTGCAGTTTTTCCTTTGCCCCAGCTCCATCATCTCATTCCTGATGGTGAGGTCACCACTGTTAAGATCACACGCTCTGAACCCTGTGAGCCTTTGGCCATCAGCATTGTGGGGGGAAATGAGACCCCTCTTGTGCGTATCCTTATCCAGGACATCTACAGAGAAGGAGTGATCGCCCGTGATGGACGACTGCTACCTGGAGACATGATCCTTAAGGTGTGTGTGTGTGTGTGTGTGTGAGAGAGAGAGAGAGAGAGAGAGAGAGAGGAGGTGGGTGGGAGGTCTATAATTACATCATTGTACAGTAGGTGCAAATATTAGGTTGGCATGTGTACATGTGTATGGCGTCATGTGCTTCTCCATCTGTTTGGCAAAGAAGCTGGCAATATGGCATGAAACTGAGAGTAAAAAGCTCTCGGTTTGTGTTTACATCTTTTTCTCAGTTCGAGCAGTCTGCGATGGCTTTATTTAGTACTTCCTCTCAAATAAAATGTCAGACAATGTCCCTGTTTATTTCTCTTAATCCACTTATACTTGTTCTCTTTCTCTTTCCTCGGTACTGTACATCTCTATCTCGATCCCAATAGGTGAACGGTATCGACATCACCAATGTCCCGCACTGCTATGCCCTCGCAGCTCTAAAGCGTCCCTGCATGCTGCTCAGGCTGACCGTCCTGCGTGAACAGCACCATCGTTACCGTGCTCATCACCACCACCACCACCATCACGTGCCACAGCCAGGTCCGCTGCTGTACCCGGGCTCCAGCGGCAGCGTCAGGGACGACAGTCTGCACGTGGTGCTACTGAAGAGTGCGCCCGACGAGCAGCTGGGTATCAAGCTCGTGCGCCGCCCCGATGAGCATGGCGTCTTCATCTTCCACTTGCTAGAAGGAGGTCTGGCAGCACAGGATGGGCGTCTGCGGGTTGATGATCGTGTGCTTGCTATCAATGGGCACGATTTGCGTTACGGTGCCCCTGAGCATGCAGCACTGCTCATACAGGTGGGAATGATGTCTATTAGATGGCAGATAAAATTTAATCCTTTTCTTACCGTAATCTTGTTGCAAAAAGGCCATTTGGTGGGCGGATTTCCTCAAACCATAATTTCAATGGGGTTTTTTTTTCCCGACATGGGATTTGTTTCTTTCACTGATTGTTGTGTCACTGATGCCTTTCTAAGTGCAAGATAATGCGGCTCTGATTGCACTTCCTCCAGGGAGTTGGGGGAGGGGGCATGAGAATCATTACACAGCCTATAATGCATATAAGATGAAGAGATTATTTGTTGTTTGTGTGCGTACGTGTGTGTGCGTGTGTGCGCGTGTGTATGCGTGTGCGTGCGTGCGTGTGTGCGTGTGTGTGTGTGTGTGTGTGTGTGTGTGTGAGTGAGAGAGAGAGAGACAGAGTATACACATATACACAATCTCATGGCTACCAAACTAATTGATTAAAACTAGGGACTCTTTTTTTACTTTTTTTTAATCAGTAGATTCATTCTCTACAGCAGGGGTCGGGAAACTATGGCTCGCGAGCCAGACGTGGCTCTTTTGACGGCTCTCAGATAAATCAGGTGGCCTTTCTTAACAGAATAACTAATACAGAATTTTGCTGTCCTTTAAATAAAAATACAGAAAAAAGCCAACAAATAAAATAAAAACATAATTAAATCTCACGCATTTCTATCTATACATCTATTTTCAATGCCTCTTGTCGCTGTGGTGCGCAGCGGAGAGCCAATTCTGTCTGTACTCTAGTGTGTGGGCGGGGCCGATACCTTGTAACTCTAATTTTATTGGATTACATGTAACAGCCTACGTGAGTTGTTTTTGGGAAAAGAGGTAAATTTCCCTCGTTTTGATCAGCTCATGTGTAAAAGAAGCCAAGCAGAGTTGGCAAGCAAAACACAAATGGACAGACATGGAAAAACTTCAACCCGCAGACCAGCTGATTGCCTTGGGACGCGCTTCCTGTCACATAAATACTGCACTGTGAGTCCTATCGTGTTCACCATGTTTGGCTCCACATGCGCACGCGAGCAGTCCTTCTCACACCTGAAAAGTATCAAGACCAACCTGTGGTTACGTGTAATAGATGGAAGCCTAAACACCTGCATGAAACTGAGCCTCAGCACGTATCAACCAGACTACAAAGCCATCAGCAACACCATGCAGCACCAGAAGTCACATTAATAGTAAGAAGTACTTTTCTTATTAATAAATAACTTCGTTATAACAGAGATGAGCTTTCCTTTCAGCTTTTCCCTTTTTCAGGAGTCGCCACAGCGAATGATTCACACATTTGATTTGGCATAGGTTTTTACGTCAGATGCCCTTCCTGACACAACCCTTCAGCAAGGAACAGAAACATGCTGACGGCTTTGCAGCTCCTCTTTACGAAAGTCAGCAATGGTTCTTTTATATGAACCTCTCACCGTAGACAGTGACAGACATGGCTCGCCTTTGATAACCCAGTTAGTGCACTGGGGGGACAGTGACAACCTTGTGGAGAGTGGGACTCAAAACCCCAACCTTAGGATCAGCGATCCAGCACCCTATACCACTAGACCACCACTGTCCATAACTTCGTTATAACAATGTTTTTTAAAATAAATTCAGAGTCTTATTATACTCTCAAATCGTTGGTCTCTGTATTAAAAATATATTTGGCTCTCAGAGGATTAGATTTTAAATTGTTTTTCTTTATTGTGCCTCTCTTAGACAAAAAGGTTCCCGACCCCTGCTCTACAGTAGTATAATCTTTGTAGGGTTTCAGCAATGCTGGAGCCTACTCTGGGCAAAGGCGGGGCAAACCCTGAACAGCTCACCGGTCTATTGTAGGTCAAATTCACAAACCACCATTTACATTCACAGCGAGGGGAAATTTGGAACAGCTAAATAGCCTAATACAGCGCAACATTTTTATCACCGTGGACCAGGCAATGCTTGACAATTTTACCGTGGACTGGAGGGGGATCATAGATCGATTGTTTATCTTGTAAATATAATAATAAACGTGAATCCAATGTGTTCTCATATGCCACTTTATTAGCAGCTTCCTCATAACACTGCGCCAACAACATAACATGAGTATAACATCCAAATCTCTGGTAGCATTCGCACCGCCCCAAAAATAAATGATAAACAAATTGGAAAAGTAAATAAATGACAAGAACCTGCAATTCCACATTTTTTTCCTCTATTATGTAGAGCCTGCGATGGCCTGGCAAGCTGTCCATGGTGTACCCCGCTCTCGCCCGGAGACGGCTGAGATGTGTGCCAGCCTCTCCACGACCCTAATTAGGATTTAGCAGTTCAGAAAGTGAATAAATATTATGTAAATATACTCAACATTTTAATGTTATTGTTATTATTGTTATTAATAACCACTCCATGAATGTTATTTTTCAACCGCTGAAATAAAGTTGGTTGGGAAGTAGAGCTCGAACTCTTCTTAAAACACAGAAATCAAACACAGGTGATGGTGCACCAGCTGGGGGAATGAAGGCTCAGGCTCAGTCTCACCCAAAATCCCCGCTATCGTTTGAAACATGTCCAACTCGCCTCTGTTCACACACAATCCCCTTGTGGATTATATTTTAGCGCTCAAATGACCGACATATAGCCGAGAGAAACCGGTCATTTTTCAAAATACAGACAGTCACCGACTTACAACCGCTTGTAGTTTCGACAGACCGGTCGTAAAGCGATCTGGTCGTATGCCGACCTTCCATCCAAATATACTCATGCCAAACAAAAACAGATGAATAAATCTCGCGCATTTAAATCTATACATTTATTTTCAATTCTACATCACTGTGGCGCGCAGCAGAAAACCAATCCTTTCTGTACTCCAGTGTGTGGGCAGGTCCAATACCTTTAAATTCTAATTTTATTGGATTATAATAACAGCCACAGACTGCACGTGTTGTTTTTGAGTGAAGCGATAAATTTCCCTTATTTTGATCGGCTCATTTCCACAAAGCCAAGCACGGCTGGCAAGCAAACACAAATGGACAGACATGGAAAAACTTCAACTCGCAGAGCAACTGATTGCTAAAACTTGGGACGTGCTTCCTGTCACATAAACACTACAGCGTGTGAGTCCAATAAAATTAGAGTTTCAAGGTATCGGACCCGCCCACACACATAAAGGATTGGCTCTCCGCTTCGCGCCACAGTGGTGTGGCATTGAAAGTAGATGAATAGATTTGACCTGAGCTCTGAGCAGTTAGAACGTGAAGCTGCATCATCTCCTGCTTGGCCTTTTAAGATGCTGGCGCTGCCGGCAGTGCAAACAACTGTCGTACGCAACACTCGCACTGCACTGCCATGAATCATGCTTCACGACAGTTGCGGTTGTAAAGTCGATCAGACGCAACTCGCATAGGTCGTAAGTTGACGACTGTCTGTAAAAGATTTAAAAAAAATAAAGATCATTCATACTCCGATAATAAATAAATCGGAAATAATTAATTATTTCTTGTGCGGCCCCGGTACCAGTTGATCTACGGACCGGTTACAGTCCACCGCCCCGGGGATTGGGGACCACTGGCCTAATATGTATGTCTCTGTTCTGTTGGAATAAACTGGAGTACCCAGAGAAAGCCTACGTGTGCAGGGGGAGAGCATTCATTCAGAAATACATCTCTGGGAACAGGACTTGAACTCAAGACCTTCTTAATATGGGTGTTTCAGTGAGGGGTTGCGGCGGCACGGTGGCGTAGTGGTTAGCACGTCCACCTCACAACAAGAAGGCCGGGGTTCGACTCCCGGCCTGGGTGTTTCTGTGCGGAGTTTGCATGTTCTTCCCGTGCTCATGTGGGTTTCCTCCGGGACTCCAGTTTCCTCCCATGGTCCAAAAACATGCACAGTAGGTTAATTGGCCATTCCAAATTGCCTGTAGGTGTGAGTATGAGTATAAATGGTTGTGTGAGTGTCTGCCCTGCGATGCCCTGGAAAGCTGTCCAGGGTGTACCTCGCCCTCGCCCAGAGTCGACTGAGATGGACGCCATCCTCCCCATGACCCTAATTAAGATTAAGCGGTCCAGAAAATGATCCAAAGTGTTCCAGAGTGTCCCGAGATGTGATTCTAAATATGACTGGTTATGTGTCTTTAATGGTCTGGAGGATTGTTTACAGTCTACTCCACCCCCACCCAGGGTCAGCTGAGATACGCCCCAGCCTCCCCATACCCGAAACATTGAAACCAGCTGGTTTCATGAATAAATTTTCTTACTATATCATTCATTCATACATCTTCTAAGCCACTCGCAAGGAGGCTATTGTCCATCTCATCCGACTCCGGGTAAGGGCGAAGTACGCAGTGCAGTAAGATCATAATTACACTTAGTAGGATTTATTAAAATAAGAAAAAATATTCTTCAAACAATATTCTTGGCTTCATTTTATTGGCACATTACTGTTGCTGAGGCTCAACCATAACAACTGGAGCAATAATGTTCTGGAGATTGTATGGTCTGTTCAAGGATAAATGTTCTCCATGAAAATGCGAGTGTGACGTTTTTTCCCCTCCCCAGCCAGTGTATGCACATCATCGCAGTGTCCCTAAATATGACATGATGATCCTGAACACCAAACTTGAAACCCGGCCGCGCATCACTATTAAATAATATTTTGGTCTTTTACACTTTCTTCTTTCATTCATTCGTTCGATTTCTAAGCCGCTTAATCCTAATTAGTGGGGTCGGTGGCATAGTGGTTAGGGTGCTGTGCTCATGATCGGGAGGTTGTGTGTTCGAATCCCAGTTAGACCCTCACTGTGCTAATACCCCTGGGCAAGGCCTTAACCACAAGTGTGCCTCTGTTCACCCAGCAGTATAAATGGGTACCAGTAAAAATATACTGGGAAGGTCAACTAGCGTCCCATCCAGGGGGAGTTGAACTCCTGGTCACTTCACGCAATGGAAACCGAGGATAAGCACCGGCCTCATGAGCCGCTAGGCTCTGGTGTAAAAGCCCAACTGACTTTTAATCCTAATTATGGTCACAGAGAGGCTGGTACTCATCTCATCCAACTCTGGGTGAGGGCGGGGTACATTCTAGACAGCTTGCCAGGCCATTGTAGGGCCAACTCTTCACCCACACACTCGTGCCTAGGGTAGATTTGGAAGAGCAAGTTAGTCTACTGTGTATGTTTTTGGACCGTTGGAGGAAACCCGTTGGGAATCAAACCCAGGCCTTCTTGCTGTGAGGCAGCTATGCCAACCACTATGCCACCGTGCCGCCCAACAACAATCTTTTGTGCTTAATATAATCAGCCGGTCCACCACTAAGCAAAATGCTGACGCAACACATAGTCAGATATTTTCCACAACATGCCCCACCTTCCTTCTAAGACATTATAACCTTATGCAGCCTGTTAACGCCGGTTCTACTCTGCAGGCTAAAATGGAGCGGGCTCAATATTCTGACCCGGTCGACATGTCAGTAATGTGGTGTGTTAATCTGTATTGTAGGCAAGCGTGGAGCGAGTGCACTTCATTGTGTCCAGGCAGACTCCGGTGCCTGCCCCAGATATACTACAGGAGGCGCCATGGAACATGGAGGGACCCCCACCTTACTCTGCAGTGGACCTCGAGCAGTCACTGGTGGTGAGATACCCTGTATATACTGAGCATTGTCTTCATAATACTCATCTTTTACACACATCCCGTCTCAGGATTAATGTTTGTGTAACCCAAGATAGCTCAGAGCGTCTTTTCTGCGCCTTGTCGTAATGAAGCTCAAATTCACAGATTCCCGTTTCCTGTCACTTTCCCCTGTGCATACACTCTTGTACCTCCCTTGACACCGCTAACGTTGTCTGCTCCTCTGATGTGGGAGGGATTTTCCATCGTCCTCACTCACGAAAGCTTCAAACACAGACACGCCCACTGTAGAACTGAACCCTTTGACCTTTGCTTTCAGACTAAACATCGAACATGGAGCTTAATCCTAATTAGGGTCTCGGGGAGGCTGGTGCTGATCTCGGCTGACTGGGTGATGGCAGAGTACACCCTGGACAGCTCACCAGGCCATCATAGGGCAATTTTTGAAATTATTATTATTTAGGGTCTTTATTAAGTTAGCGCTTAGCTTCTGGGTTTGTTTCTTGAGGCTGGGCTCCAAACCTGGGCTTTGGCAGCGGTTACTGATATCACAGAGTCCAGAAGAAACAGCCAGGACATTCACAACGAGCTTTAACACATACATCCTTTTGGTGTGACTGCACGAGAGATAAAATCCTAAAGTGTATGAGAAGCGTATACTTAGCAGATTAGTCATATACATGTCATCCTGGAGATCGTTGTCACTCCTGGATATTTGTGCCAACTCTCACCCACTCACACAACGACTCTGCTAGGACTCGTGCCAAAAGCCGGGGTGCTCTGAGAAGACGGTGACACTGGTGAAGGAGCCGAATGAGTCACTGGGCATGACTGTAGCAGGAGGAATGAACAGTCGCGGTTGGGACTTGCCTGTCTACATCACCAACGTTGATCCCAATGGCGTGGTCGCCCGGGAAGGCTCCATTTGCAAAGGTGTGTGTTTATCGTAATGTTTACCGTTTACTGAGCTGCACTCAGGTTATGTGCTATGCGTGAACAGTAAAGTGCACAAATGTGCAAGATTCCTGCCTTTGACACTCGCAACACGTTATATGTGCATGGTGCATTCGTGTTTGCATAGATAATATTAAAAATTGAACAATAATAATAATAATAATAATAATAATAATAATAATAATAGCACTTCTTTTGGTATTAGTTTTAATCGTATGATCACTCAGCTGTAACGGCCTGGACAATGTCAGTCCAGATCAGTGGATTGAGTGTGCCTGTGTTCTAACAAAACCACCCACCTGTCACCAAGGTGACCTGCTCATATCAAACACACACACACACAAATGCACACACACACTTACTTTTAAGCACGCATGAGCTTTGTGACAAAGACGCACCTGCTAATGCATATACATTAGGTTCATCAGATCTGCAGATTTATGCACTTCTTTACAATAATACACACACACATACACACACACACACACACACACACACACACACACACACACACATACGCACACCTGTGCGACATCAAGGAAAAACTGAAACCTGATCATACAACAATACAGAAGTATGTTTGAAGGCTTGAATGAGTGCAAATGTCTTCTAGACATAAATGAGGTCCGATAAAAGCTGTGTGTGTGTGTGTGTGTGTGTGTGTGTGTGTGTGTGTGTGTGTGTGTGTGTGTGTGTGGGGTTTAATTTAGTGTGCTCTTTTCAACTTCTCACTTCATGAAGCCATATGGCGGTCCTGTGGCCTGTTTCTTCCTGTTTAAACGTCACCTCTACTCATGTGTGTTTAACAGGATAATGCGGATGGAAGGCAAAGAGCCTGGCGACAAAGACGTCCTTGAGCAGTGCATTCATTCTGCTATCTTTTTTTTTTTTTTTTTTTTTTTCTCTCCAGGTGACATCCTGTTGAACGTGAACGGTGTGGATCTGACTGGTGTGACTCGAGGCGAGGCGGTGGCGAACCTGAAGAATACCTCGTCCCCGGTGGTGCTGCGTGTGCTACAGATGAGACCGCCTGACACGAGCTCCGTGGATTGCATGCCCCCCGCCGGGTCCTCACCATCCTCGCCTGGGGACATCAAATTGCCCCCTCCCAGTGATGATTACGCACCCGTATGGGTATCCTGGCTTCAACTGCCCAGGTAGAGAGTGACAGAATAAGTGGCGTTGTAGTTCCCCAGCAGTGAAGCCTTTTGTGTGTAATTCACAGCACAGGGCCATGAAATGCTTGATTTTGATTGGTGGAGATGATAAGTACAGTGAGCTGTGCAGTGCGCTGACTGCTGTATATTATCCCACTCATAACACAACTAATTGTGTGTGTGGGGGGGATCAATAATATCAATCAAAATATTGATTTCAAAATAAAATTTGATGAATATGTAATAATTATGTATCCAGTGGCAGCATGCTGGCGTACCGGTGGCACAGAACCACAGCAAGAAGGTTCTGGGCTTGAGTCCTGGCAGCAGGTTGTTTTTTTTTTTTTTTTTTTTTTTTGAGGGGGGGTCCCTGTTTTTGCCCGGGTCTCCTTCGAGTGCTCTAACACCCCCCCCCCCCCCCCCCACACACACACACACACACACACACACACTCTAAAGACATGCAAATTGGGCTAATTTTCCCCATAGAAGGGAGTGTGGAAGTGTTCTCCCTGTGTTTACATACTTTTCTTCTGGGTACTCCACTTTCCTCTCTGAAGACCAAAAACATGTACAGTAGGCCAACTGGCTGTCCCAAATCAACCCTATGTGTAAGTTTTGGTCCAGCCGTGGCCTTGTGAGCCATCCATGATGTGCCTCGTCCTCGCCCAGAGTCAGCTAAGATGGGCGCTAGGCTCCCCGCAACCCTAATTGGGATTAAGAAAACAAACGAATGAGTTTTCATTCATTCATTCATTTTCTGAACCACTTGATCCTGCCTTCTATACGGACAGAGGGTTAACTAAATATGAGCGAAGGTGACGTATACTCGGAGCAGTTCACCAGTCTATGACAGGCCCATCACACACACACACACCCATTCACACTGAACCCTAAGGGCAATTAGAAACAGAAAATTAGCCTAATATGCACGACTTTGGACTGTGGCGGGAACCCAACATAGCCTGAGGAAACTCAGACAAGTATGGCATGCAAATTCCACACAGGAACACCCTCGCCCAGCCTGGGACTTAAACTCAGGACCTTCTCGCTTTGAGACAGATGTTCAAACCACTACACCAGAGCGTCTCCCGTATCGTTTACAGTGAGAGATCATTCATAAATATTGCTTGATATAATGTAAAGTAATAAGGAAGATGTTATTTTTAGTGATGCTGTTGAACAAAGGGAAAAAATATGCCTCATTAAGCTGGAGAGAAGGAGAGAGTACAGGAAGCTGCTGAGGAACCCGTGCAGCTATGGCGTCAGTGATGACAGGAGTGTGTGTGCTTCATAATAACTCTGTGGGAAATGAACCACATCTGGATGTGTTGTTGTACAATAAACCTCAATCACACACCCTTTCCATCATTATTTTTCCTCAAACAGCTTGCTACATTATGCATGGTTGCTGATGAAAGCTTGTGATTGGTCAGAAGGTGCTGATGGATACTTTTAACCGCTTAAAGAGCAGATCGAATCAAGTTGACGTGAATTTATACCATATACAGTGGTACCTTACCTTACGACAGTCCCAGCAAACGAAAAATCCATGTTACGAAAAACATTTTCCAAATTTTTTTTCTCTCTGTATACGAAACACGTACAGATGCTCCCCGACTTGTTTTTAATTGGTTCCGGACGGCCGAACGTAAGTTGTTACAGTGACGTATGACACTCATACTGTACTATACATCCGTAAAAACCATTACCGTGTCTCATAAAACACCCCTAAATCAATTATAATAAACATAACATTGTAAAATAATATCAAATATATCCAATAATATCAACATTAATTAAAAAAAAATTAAATTCAAGCAAAATAATTTCAAATTGATAAATTTTAATCAAATTTACTCATCAAATGTCAAATACAGTCTCAAATATAATCTTGAACATTCTCTATGATGCAATTTCTTTCTGCTTGTAAATGGTCGACGAATGGCCACGTTACATGAAGCTGAGCTGAATCACATGACAAGAAGCCGAGCCAACTCACTTTACATGAAGCTTAAAACAGCCAATCAACACTTACGATATGTGAGGCACTCAATACCAAAAGTAGTGCACTTGCTGAAAGTAGTTATACATACGTATATATATATATATATATATCTGAGCTGGGAAGAAGGAGGGGCAAGTTCAGTCTGTTGTTTGTAAACAATGGACGCTGCGTCATTACGTCAGCATACTATGTAGGTACGTGTAAACTCAAAATTTGACTTTTTTTTGGGGGGGAAAAAAAACATAAAATCAAAAAAAAAAATGTAAAATGGATGAACGTAACTCGGGGAGTGTCTGTACTCCTTAAGAAACGTGCCAAACATGCCATTCAAACATTAAAACGCGCCATTCAAACAATGCATGAGCTGCTCTCCCATTGACTATCTTCCAACATTCCGCCCCGCTGACCTTCCATTGGCGAGGAGGCATGACGCAGCTCCCTCCCATTGGCTATTATGGAGCTGCATCTCCCATAATGCTTTTCGTGTAAAGGACAGACAGACTTTTGTTTAATGAGTTTTTTGAGTGTGCTCATTGCTTTATTTTTTGACTCAGGCTTCTAACCTTCCATAAACATTTGTAAGACTATAACTCTGCTAAGAAGACATGGTGAACACACACACACACACACACACACACACACATGCACGTGCGCGCGCACACACAGATTTCCGGTGCGAGTGAAAAGAAGAAGCAGGCTCGTGGCATGCGGTTGAATGATATTGCAAAGGAATATGACCAAACCTGTCTACCATCTGTACGATATTGAAGCAGAAGGAGGTTTTTAAAGGGTTCATGGTGTAGTATTGGGGGCTACCTCAGGTTTTACATGTAAAATGCGGTTCAATTTACGAAAAATCCAGCTTAAGAAAAAGCTCTGGAATGGATTAATTTCGTAAGGTGAGGTACCACTGCAGGTATAAATATATCCAGCAGTATTTATCCATCGTTATTTCTGCAGTAATATCTCTCACTACAGTATCTTGTGTTGTATACGAAACAATTTTTGTACAAGTGTTTGTTCTGGGGGTGGCATAGCGGCGTGAGAAGGTCCTGGGTTCGATTCTCAGCTCGGCTGTTTCTGTGTGGGGTTTGCATGTTCTCCCCTAGGTGCTCCCTGTGCTTGCGAGGGTTTCCTCTGGATATTCCAGTTTCCTCCCATCGTCCAAAAACATGCACAGTGGGCTGATTGGCTGTTCCAGATCTCCCCGAGGTGTGAGTGTGACTGGTTGTCCAAGTGATGGCCCTGCAAGGGCCTGGTGAGCTGTCCAGGGTGTACCCTGCCCTCGCCCAAATTCGTCTGAAATGGGCACCAGCCTCCCCCGCGACCCTTATTTGAATTAAGCAGCTTAGAAACTGAATGTTTGTTCTGGATTTTTTTTTTTCACCTTCGTCTTGGTACAAAAACAGTTACAACCCCCCACACCCCGTAATCTCTGTCCTCCATCTGCTCTGCTTCCTTGGCATGCAGGGAGGCATAAATTTCATGAATAATAATTTGCCCTGACCAAAAGTGTTTGTGACTTCTAAAACCGTGCTAATCCTGAAAGTGTGAGAAAAGTACAAAGTGAGGCGTCTACTGCTTCCTACTTTGACTGTCAGAGTTTTAAAGGTCTCAGAGGTGGACAGATTTAAATAGTTTTAATTTACATACAGTAGTCTTAATTTAAATAGAGGTGAGGTATTCGAGAGCCAAGAACAAACTGTCCTCGTTCCTTAAAAATGAGATTCTTAATTTTCACTCGATTTATGGGGTTGAGATAATAATAATAATAATAATAATAATAATAATAGAGGTGCACAGTGGTATAGTGATAAGCATGTCCACCTGAGAGCAAGAAGATCCTGGGTTCGATCCTCAAGATTGGATGTTTCTGTGTGGCATTTTCTCCGGGTTTCCTCCCACGGTCCAAAAACAATCAGGCTGATTGGTGGTCCCAAATCTCCCTTAGATATGGGTGTGTGTGATGTGTTCAATTGTATGAGGTTAAGGTGAGCATTAGGACTATTAAACATTGAAGCAGAGACCATACACCAAACGCTGTTTCAGACGCAGAAACTCATGTCGAGCAAACGGAGTGTAGTGCGCGTCAGGGTCCCCCTGGGCTCCCCTGGCCGTTGAAGTATATATGCCACTCAAAACACTTATTTCATATTCGCAGTAAAATTGTAAATTCTGATGTGAAGGTGGGGCCGGGGTGGCCTGGTGGTAAAGGTGCTGGATCCTTGATCTTAAGGTTGGGGTTTGAGTACCACTCTCTACAAGGTTGTCACTGTCCCCCCAGTGCAGGTAATTGGGTTATCAAACTCTGCCCTCGCCCGGAGTTGGCTGGGATGGGCACCATGACTCGAATTAGGATTAAACGGTTACAGAATATGAACTGAAATGATGTGAAGGTTGCAGGAAGTTACATTATGTGACATTTTTACATTTAGCCACAAGGATATGTACACTTTTATTGTAATGAATATTTTACGTTAAGGATTTATATAGCAAGTAAACACTGCAGTGCATGTGGGTGGGGCCAGTAACGTTGTGGTTAGGGTACTGTGCTCATGATTGAGAGGTTGTAGGTTCGAATCCCCGTTAGATCCCTACCATGCTGACCCCTGGACAATGTCTTAACCACAATTATGCCACTGATCACCCAGCAGTATAAATGGGTACCGATAAAATCCTGGGACGGTAATCTGTGATTGACTAGCGTCCCATCCATGATGAGTTTACGCTACAGAAACCAGGATAAGGTGCGGGTATGATGAGCCAGTACTCTTGGGTATACAGTAGAAACCAAGGCAGCATGTAAGAAAGTGATTAAAAGTGCTACGGTCAGCTGGGTGTCCGCTTCACTGCTACTCTTAACTAGAAAACTTTTTGCAAGGTATTTTTTTTTGTAAGGTATTAACCACCAGGGGCATTCTGAGAGAGACGTTTGGCCTGATTGTGCTTATCTTGATGTGCAGACGGTGTGAGTCGGTGTGATAAGCTGAATTGTTTGTCTCCTGCAGACACCTGCATAGCTGTAAGGATATTGTGCTGCGCAGGAGCACATCGGGGAGTTTGGGCTTCAGTATCGTAGGAGGTCAAGAGGAGCTCAACTGCAATCAGTCCTTCTTTATCCGTTCCATCGTGGAGGGAACCCCAGCATACAACGACGGAAGGATAAGGTACACAACACAGTCAATTTTAAAAATACAATACTGCTTTAACTTACACATAGATCCTGTTACTCATAAGGTCATAACATTTACATTTACAGCATTTGGCCGACGCTCTTATCCAGAGAGACTTACAATTATCATTTTTTATACAGCTGTGCAATTGAGGTCCAACATTGGTGATAGTGGGGATAGAACAATTCAGGTCCAGATCACTAACCTATCACCTTATCCACTAAGCCAACACTCCACACATTAAGGAAAACACGCAACATGAACTTGTTAAACGGATAATTAAGCTAACAGACATGTGATACAAATGAGCACAGAAATCATTCACATTTACAGAATTTGGCAGACGCTATTGTTCAGAGCAACTTATGATTATCATTTTTATACAACTGAGCAATTGACGGTTATGGGCCTTGCTCAAGGGCCCAACAGTGCTGAGAGTGGGAATTGAACTGCTGACCTATGGATCAGTAACGACGATGCCACTGCTGTCCTTTTATAAAAAAAAATCTTATAAATGCTTTTTGTTACACACACACACACACACACACACACACATATATATATATACACAATACATACATACATTCAATCAGCCCACTACTTAAGAAAGCCTCTGATTACGAAAAATCCAGGTTACGAAAAACAATTTCCTAAATTTTCATCCTCTTTTTATGAAAACAACCTCTTTCTACGAAAATCGCCAAACGCGCCATTCACAAATTCAAAGAACGCGCGAGCTGCTCTCTCATTGGCTGTCTCCCAACATCCTGCCCCACTGGCCTTCCATTGGCCAGGAGGCAGCTGAACTGTACCCATACTTCCTGTACCCATACTTCCTGTTTGTCACACGTGTGAGAGAGGAGAGTTGAACAGGAATGTTGGCTTGAGGGTTTATTTGAGATTGATGCTTGCAGTGTTATATTTCGTTATCCATCATGGACCCGGAAAATACAGAAAAGAGGAAATACAGTGAAGGAGGCAATTATTTCGGAAGGATATTGAAGCAGAAGGAGCATGAAAACAGTACTCCGTGGGACAAGACCTCCGATCTCACAAGGAAGCAAGTTAATATTGAATCAGGAATTCTGCTCTTTCAAATGGGTACTGTAATTCCACTTTAAATACAACATCCCGCCCATTTAAACATTTAAATAGAATTTCTCCATCAGCTCCACGTTGCGTGTGGGCGGAGCCCACATTCGGCAAAATACGACAGAGAGAGAGTTTTGTGTGTGTGAAAGAGAGAGAGATAGAGAGAGACTGTGTGTGTGTGTGTGTGAGTGTGTGTGTGTGTGTGTGTGTGTGTGTGTGTGTGAATGTGTGTTAATAAAAAATGTTTAATAATGGTTTAATATGTTAAAATGTTTAAATGGTTTAATACATTATTTTCTTTTACTTTTAACACATATTTCATACAAAATTGGTGTATTTTTATAAATTTTAAAGGGTTAATGGGATAGTCTTGGGAGCCTTGGAACGAATCACACGTTTTACATGTAAAATGCGCCTCTACTTACGAAAACTCCAGGCTACAAAAAAGGCTCTGGATCGGATTAATTTCAGAAGTAGAGGGCCGACTGTATGTCAAATAATATCAACATTAATTTCAAATAAATTAAATTCAAGCAAAATAATTTCAAATAGATACATTTTAATCAAATTCACTCATCAAATACAGTATCAAATATAACCTTTAACATTCTCTATGATGCAATGTTTCTGTTTGTAAATGGTTCCGATGGTCAACGGATGGTCACTTTACATGAAGCTGAGCCGAGTCACTTTACATGAAGCTTAAAACAGCCAATCAAGTCTTACAATATGTGAGGTGCTCCACCGAAAGTAGTTCACTGCTTGTGCTTGAGACAAAGCGCGGGTTATCTGGACTTCTGGTCTTTCAAGTGAACAAGGGCACCGTTGAATACTTGTTTAGTACTCAGCCTGCACTGATGTGAATCACCAGCAGAGCGGAGAGTTCTCTTTCTTTTCTGGATTCGGGTTTTCATTCATTTTACAACTCTCTTTGCTTAACTGAGTATGCATGGTAAATTGCGCTGATCCGAGCAGATAGTTAATTCGGTCTTGGGAAAGCCGAAACTTCCGGCATATGCCGGAAAACTTGCACCCATGCTACTAGGCTTATGCTTCTGACCAACCATATTTGCTTAGGGTTACAAAAGTCCGCAAAACAGTGTAAACACAAAGATCACAGAGACGACGTCTTAACACAAGGGTTTGTTTGAAAAAAAAAAAAAAAACGTAAAATCGAAAAAATGTAAAACGAATGAACGTAAGTCGGGGAGCATCTGTATGCACACTCAGGGATCCTTCACTTTCCACAGTTAATTGGTACCAAGATCCCCACGCAACCATCGAAATCCACGAAGTAGGAGCACCCGCCCAACCCCCCCCCCCCCTGACTGATGTATACGTACATGTATATAATATCAGTAAATACATAGTCAATGCTATAAATGCTTATAATAACAATTAAACATTCAAAAATAACATAAGATGTCAATAAAATATAAATACACACACATACAGATGGTATTGCATAAGAAGACGATGACACGCATACATACGCGCACCCGTGCAGGTGCACGTGCACACACAGATGCAACAATATACTAGTCCTTCTCAAAAAATTAGCATATTGTGATAAAGTTCATTATTTTCTGTAATGTACTGATAAAAATTAAACTTTCATATATTTTAGATTCATTGCACACCAACTGAAATATTTCAGGTCTTTTATTGTTTGAATACTGATGATTTTGGCATACAGCTCATGAAAACCCAAAATTCCTATCTCAAAAAATTAGCATATCATGTTCAGGTAGTCTAAACGAGCTATTAACCTAATCATCTGAATCAACCAATTAACTCTAAACACCTGCAAAAGATTGCTGAGGCTTTTAAAAACGCCCAGCCTGGTTCATTACTCAAAACCGCAATCATGGGTAAGACTGCCGACCTGACTGCTGTCCAGAAGACCATCATTGACACCCTCAAGCAAGAGGGTAAGATACAAAGAAATCTCTGAGCGAATAGGCTGTTCCCAGAGTGCTCTATCAAGCCACCTCAGTGGGACGTTTGTGGGAAGGAAAAGGTGTGGCAGAAAACGCTGCACAACCAGAAGAGGTGACCGGACCCTGAGGAAGATTGTGGAGAAGGGCCAATTCCAGACGTTGGGGGACCTGTGGAAGCAGTGGACTGGGCTACAGGTGCCGCATTCCCCAGGTTAGACCACTTTTGAACCAGAAACAGCGGCAGAAGCGGCTGACCTGGGCTACAGAGAAGCAGCACTGGACTGTTGCTCAGTGGTCCAAAGTACTTTTTTCGGATGAAAGCAAATGTTGCATGTCATTCGGAAATCAAGGTGCCAGAGTCTGGAGGAAGACTGGGGACAAGGAAATGCCAAAATGCCTGAAGTCCAGTGTCAAGTACCCACAGTCAGTGATGGTCTGGGGTGCCATGTCAGCTGCTGGTGTTGGTCCACTGTGTTTTATCAAGGGCAGGGTCAATGCAGCGAGATATCAGGAGATTTTGGAGCACTTCATGCTTCCATCTGCTGAAAAGCTTTATGGAGATGAAGATTTCATTATTCAACACGACCTGGCACCTGCTCACAGTGCCATAACCACTGCTAAATGGTTTACTGGCCATGGTATTACTGTGCTCAATTGACCTGCCAACTCTCCTGACCTGAACCCCATAGAGATTCTGTGGGATATTGTGAAGAGAAAGTTGAGAGACACCAGACTCAACACTGTGGATGAGCTTAAGGCCGCTATCGAAGCATCCTGGGCCTCCATAACACCTCAGCAGTGCCACAGGCTGATTGGCTCCATGCCACGCCGCATTGAAGCAGTCATTTCTGCAAAAGCATTCCCGACCAAGTATTGAGTGCATAACTGAACATAATTATTTGAAGGTTGACTTTTTTTGCATTAAAAACACTTTTTTTATTGGTCGGATGAAATATGCTAATTTTTTGAGATAGGAATTTTTGGTTTTTCTTTACTTTTTTTGCCAAAATCATCAGTATTAAAACAATAAAAGACCTGAAATATTTCAGTTGTGGTGCAATGAATCTAAAATATATGAAAGTTTAATTTTTATCATTACATTACAGAAAATAATGAACTTTATCACAATATGCTAATTTTTTGAGAAGGACTAGTAAGT
This sequence comes from Plotosus lineatus, assembly GCA_024760905.1. NCBI lineage: Eukaryota > Metazoa > Chordata > Actinopteri > Siluriformes > Plotosidae > Plotosus > Plotosus lineatus. The sequence continues at coordinate 7,456,535 of CM045737.1, read as the reverse complement.
AGTTTTGATGGGAGATTTTGGATTGTTTTTTGTTTTGTGTTTGTTTAGGGGTTGTTGTTGTGTTTTTTTTGTGTGTTTGGTTTTTTTCCATAATTCGCCTTGTTTTTGTGGCATTTTCCTTAACTTTTTCATCATTCTTCCTTAACTTCTTCCGTATTTTAATTCGATGAATATTTATTTATTTTTTAAAAACCGTGATGCATTGAAGCCGCATTAATTGAATACAGTAGTAGATCCGGTAGTCAGCTGACACCGGGCAAACAGCTTGCCAGACAAATTTGGGATGCGTAATTAGCCTGTGCACGTCTTTTGGACTGGCGGAGGAAACCAGAGTTCCCAGGTAAAACCCATTCAATCATAGGGAACCATGCATAGTCCACACAGAAATACCCGAGCTAGGGTCTTGAACCCAGGACCATCTTATTCTCCGGCAGACGTGCTGACTACTTTAGAGTTACAGTACATATTCCCATAAATTGGCACAGTGATTAGGACGTGTCCCTCACAGCAAGAAGGTCCTGGGTTCAATTCCCAGCTTGGGCATTTCTGTGTGGAGGTGTGCATGTTCTCCCCATGGTTGTGTGGGTTTCCTCCCAGTACTCTGGTTTCCTTTCACAGTCCAAAAATATGCACAATAGTCTAACTCACTGTCCCAAATCGGCCAAAAGGTGTGAGTGTAACTGGTTGTGTGAGTGTTGGCTTTGCGATTGCATGGCGAGCTATGATTGGCTCCAGCCTCTCAGTGACCCCTAACAGGATATGCAGTACAAATAAGTGGCTAGAATTATGAAAAATTATATAACAAAATTATAAAATGATGGCTTAAAAGTATAACTTGGGATTTCTGTAGTCAAAATAAATGCCTGGATTCTATAATTCTATATGAATTTAGGAGTTGATCAACTCTCTCTCTCTCTCTCTCTCTCTCGCTTTAGGTGTGGAGACATCCTGCTGGAGGTAAATGGAAAGAGCACATGGGGAATGACGCACACTGCTCTCGTGCGCCTGCTGAAGGAGCTGAGAGGCCGTATTACCCTCACCATCGTCTCCTGGCCTGGCAGCCTGCTTTAGGCCCCTGTTGTGCAGGGAAGGGGCTTATTACCATGACCCTATATTAGTGGTTGGAGCGTCACACAGTCCCTGCCCGCAGTGAACGGGATTTTGGACATTGACTCCCATGGTAGGCACGTCAAAATGAAATGGACCAGTGCCATAGAACATGGGGCAAGGCGCTTAAGCCTCGTCCGGGTATGAGGGATTGACATGGACCTCAGATACTTCAAAAGGGGCGTAAGGGTGTATGATAAGACTCTCTTCATATGACGACTTGCCAAAAGGAGTTGACCACTGGAAAGAGATCCTCCAGGGTCTAGATGATTCGGCTTGAACACTCACGGATCCATGTGATACTATCGGTATAATCTCATTGGCTGCCTGTGTACTTGATAGCCCCCTCTTCCCCCACCTTCGCTGATCTCATCGTATAGGCACAGGAAGCAGAGTCGTACACCTGTCGTCACTGACGCTACATACGCGAGGAACTGACAATTAAAAAAGGAAACATCTAGAAGGATCATGGTCAGACTTTATGAGGATATGATCTGTGTGATAGTGTATATAAATACTCATCTGTGGGCGATGTGCAAACATATTTCATAAGTGCTCGCTGCTTTGTGGTGGAACAGAAAGGACTTCTGGGATAAGTGCAGGTACAAACTACGGTTCAGAGTTGGGGGGTAGGTGGGGTGCCGGTTCTCTTGGTTTCTATGTAAAAACACACGTTTAAGTGGATGCACATTTCTTTCCTGTTAATGTTTGTGTGGGGGGAGGGGGGGGGGTTCATCAGGTTGTTTACTTCTTTCTGTTCTTATGGCCTTTTTGGATATTGGCTTTGCTTGATTCGTTCTGAAAGTAAAGTTGTTTTTTTTCTCCATCCACTTGAGAAAGTAGGGATTTTATTTGTGTATGTTTCGGTATGTTGCAGATGCTGTTGCAGAAGAAATATATATGTTTGAGTATTATAAAAAAATTGACTAAATAATACTGTTCATAGTGCTCTTTCAAAACATGTACGTATTTTTATATATATATGTGTGTGTATTTATATATGCATATATGTGTGTATTTATATATATATATATATATATATATATATATATATATTATATATATATATATACACACACACACACACACACACAGGAAAAAAATAAGAGACCCCTATCCATTGGAAGCTTCATCTAAATAGTCTCATTTTTCCCCATGGCTGTTTATATAGAATATGGGGCGGGTCACCACAAAAGTTCAAGCACGTTAAAGGGATGAATGTTTTTGTTTTGCCATAAATACTTTAATTCCGTTTCTATTTATGTAATTGTATAGCGCAGTAGCACTGAAACAGTGGCACAAAGTAGTTTTCCAGAAAAAAAAAATTATATATATATATATATATATATATATATATATATACACACACACACAGGTTACTGGTGTGTTGACATGCTTCTGGCATCACTGGCCCTTGCATGTATCCGCTCTCTCTTAGTGAGGGTAGAATCCCTCATGGACAGCTCACCGGCCATCGCAGGGCAGAAACACGCTGACGGCCATGCAGCTATTCTTTATGAAAGCCAGCAATGGTTCTTTTACATGAACCTCACACCATAGACAGTGACAGCCATGGCCGGCCTTTGATAACCCAGTTAGTGCACTGGGGCGGGGGGGCAGTGACAACCTTGTGGAGAGTGGGACTTGAACCCCCAACCTTCGGAACAGCAATCCAGCACCTTTTACCACCAGGCCACCACTGTCCAAATTTTATTTAATTTCAAACTCGTGAATTCATAAAATATTTGTTTCTGCTGAACAGGCCATGGTGGCAAGAAAACCTCGTTAAAGCCCGAGTTCCACACAGCAGGAATTACTCCCCGGTAGATCACTCCTGCCAACTGGCCTCATCCCAGAAGTGTTCCAGGCCTTTTCATCTAAATACTTGAACAATGAGTGGGTGGTTTCCATTCTTCGGAAAGTCTGGTGACGTTAAAACTCGTAGTGGTTCAAGTCTGATTAATTCATCTGCCTTTTTTTTCCTTTTTGCAAATTTTCTACCTACAAAATCTGCTATAATGACTGCGGGAGCTCCAGTCCTTAATCTACTAGTATAATGTCCTCCGTCACCAAAATATTACGCTGGAAAACAATCGAGAGGGCCTGACTGGCCGAATAAATGCACTATACACAAATTTCAATGGACACAAAGTTGAAAGCCCAGTTTACCCCAAACTTTACTTTCTGTGAAGATGATAACACCGTACATATTTTCCCTAATCTCTCAGAATTGGCTCCACCAAATTAAACAAGGTTCTTGTTATTGTAAAGAGAATTCAATGTGAATGAAATTACTCTAGCCAATAAAACCTTACATTTTTTTTGACCAATTGGATTCCATTTATGGTGACTCGACCCATATACAGTGTGTGTGTGTGTGTGTGTATATATATATATATATATATATATATATATATATATATACACACACACACACATATACACACACACACACACACAACAGAGACAGAAAAGATGGCCCCCATCTCTGTCGAGTACATGTCCATGTCTGCAGGTCATCGTGAAAGCCATGTGATGTCGTGTCTCATGCTATGGCTTGTGGAGCACTATGTATCGGATGATACTTTTGGTTAAATCAATAAAATTATTCTATAAAGAAAACTCTCACAGAGTTTGTTTGTAAATATTATTGTGGCATTTAAACAACTGGTTTATCAGTCACTTCTTAAACTATTTACATCCCACAACAAAACTGCACATAATCACAACACAAATATGATTTAGAACTTAGTAACCTTTTTTCTGTATTCCAGTAATTTTATAATAAATTAAAGAACCAAAAGATTTTTTTTTATCGTCATTAAACTGGATAATAAATAAAAGAGAACAACTTTACAAAGTTTAAGTTTAAAAATAAAAGAAATCAGCTCTTCCTAATCCTGGCCTTCACTTGGCTCAAGCATGCAGCACTGCCTCTCCGTGGGCTCCGCCTGCTTACTGGCTTCAACAGTCAATTATTTAAAGGGAGCTCGTTAAGACGTACGATCTCGTCCGCCGTCAGTCAGTGGACTCGCTGTCTGTGCTGTCCTTGGTGCATTTGGATCGCTTGTACCGGTGTTGCCGCCTGTTGCCCTCTCCATCATCACTGGAATGCCGACTTCTCCGACTGCTACTACTGAGAGTGTGAGGGGGAGGGGAGTGAAAACGATAAGGGCAGAAAGAAAAAAGAAAAAGAAATAAAATAATAAACTTAAATATTCTTATAATAACAGTGTGTTTATAAAAGTGAATAAAGCTCAAAATCCTGATACAGTGGTACCTCACCTTACAATAGTCCCAGCAAACGAAAAATCCAGGTTACAAATTTTTTTTTCTCTGTATACGAAACAAGTTCTCTTTACCAAACGATCCAAATGCGCCATTCAACCAATGCTGCTTTCTCATTGACTATCTTCCAAAATCCTGCCCCGCTGGCCTCCCATTGGCTAGAAGGGATGATGCAGCTCCCTCACATTGGCTATTATGCAGCTGCATCTCCTATAATGCTTTTCATGTAAAGGACAGTTACTGTTTTTTGACTCAGGGTTTTAACCTTCCATAAACATTTGTAAGATTATAACTCTGCAAAGAAGACATGGTCAACACACACACACACACACGTGTTAGTTCCGGTGTGAATGAAAAGAAGGGGGCTCGTGATATCGCAAAGGAATATAGCCAAACCCGTCTACCATCGGTACGATATTGAAGCAGAAGGAGGTCTTTAAAAATGATAAAAGTATACGTTTTAAGGGTTTAGGGGGTAGAAGGTGGAGGATTTTATCTACTTAGGCTCAACAATCCAGAGCAATCGACAGTGTGGAAAGGAGTTGAAGCATGTGCAGGCAGGTTGGAATATTTGGGGAAAAGTGTCCGGTGTGATAGGAAGGTATCGGCAAGAATGAAAGGAAAAGTGTACAAGACGGTGTTGAGGCCAGCGATGTTGTATGGTTTAGAAACAGTGGCCCTGGGGAAAAGACAGGAGGCAGAGCTGGAGGTAGCAGAGATGAAAATGTTGAGGTCCTCTTTGGGAGTAATGAGGATGGATAGGATCAGGAATGAGTACATCAGAGGGACAGCACATGTTAGATGTTTTACAGACATAGTCAGAGAGGCTAGATTGAGATGGTTTGGACATGTACAGAGTAGGGATAGTGAGTATATTGGTTGTAGGATGCTGAGATTGGGACTACCAGGCAGAAGGCCTAGAGGAAGACCATAGAGAAAATTTATGGATGTGGTGAAGGAGGACATGAAGGTAGTTGGTGTAAGAGAAGATGCAGAGGACAGGGTGAGACGGAGGCAGATCATTTTCTGTTGTGACCCCTGAAGGGAACAGCCGAAAGGAAAAGAAGAAAGAACGGGGTAGTATTGGAGCCTTGGAACGAATCATGGGTTTTACATGTAAAATGCGGTTCGATTTACGAAAAAGCCAGGTTAAGAAAAAGGCTCTGGAACGGATTAATTTCGTAAGGTGAGGTACCACCGTAATTGCTTTTATATACACAAATAGCTGGGAACATGACACATTCTAATCCTAATCAAAACATGAAGATAAATACATAAAATCTGTGCTATTCCTTTAAATAAAGTGAAGAAAGTGTTTTATTTATATATATATATATATATTTATATATATATATATATATATATATATATATATATATACACATACACATACATACACAGCAGTATCTGCAGTTCTTCTTTGCAAACTCAAACATTTTTTTTCGTTTTGCTTTGAATCTCCGAACTAATATTTATTTGTATAAACATCGTTTCTGGAGTCGACCAACTTCTGTTACCTGTGAGCAGGTGTTCCAGTCCAAGATGCTTGGACTACATTCCACAGTTCTTCTGGATTTCTTGGTTTTCCTTCAGAAGCTGCATTTTTGATGTCACCCCACAAGTGTTCTGCTGCTTAAGTGGGCTGCCGCTCCATAACCTCAATCTCGTTGATCTGGAACCGAGATGTTGGCCGTTTACTTGTGTGTTTGGGGACGTTGCCCTGTTGGAACCCATTTGAAGGGCATTTCCTGTTCAACATGAGGCAGCACGACCTCTTCCAGTGTTCTGATGGATTCAAACTGATACATGATCTCTGGGATGTGATAAATAGGCCCGACACCATAGTTTGAGAAAATTCCCCATATCATCATGCTGGCGCCACCAGGCTTCACTGACATCACAGTGGACTGTGGTTTGAAATCAGTGTTTGGGACTTGTCTAGGGGCAACTAGATAAAAAAGACCAATCTTACTTCCATCAGTCCACAGAATGTTGCTCCGGTTCTCTTTATTCCAGTCACTGTGCTCTTTGGTAAATTGTAACCTGTTCAGCATGTCTTGTTTTCAGCAGTGGGACGTTGCGGGGCTTCTTGCCGATAGCTCTGCTTCACATAGGCGTCTTCTAATTGTAACCGGACTCACGGGTTACTTTAGACCTTCTGCGATCTTCCTGAAGCTGATTGTTGACTTCTTGCCATTTTGTCCCTTCATTCCATTCTGATGGTGGTTTTTCACTTTCTTCCACGTCTTTCAGGTTTTGTTGGCATTTTAAAGCATTTAGGATCATTTGATCTGAAGCAGCCTCTCGTGTTCTGCTCTTCATTATGTTTCATCTCTCCAATCAACTTTTTAATCAATGTACACTGTTGATCTGAACAATGTCTGGAACGACTCATTTTCCTCAGAATTTCAGAGAGAAATGTTTATAACCTGCAGGTACAACATCCGCTGCCTTCCTTCCTTAAATAAGGGCACTGATTGGCTCCTGTTTTTAAAAAATGAATGACATCAATTCAAATCCACACTGCTATTATTTTGACCACGCCCCTTTCAATCAGTGATTCAATTATACAGAATCAGCAGCAGCAGGTCATGGCTGTTGGTTCTGTTAGATTCTATTCCTGTACTACACCGGATATTGAATTATTTACCGTGTAGAAATATTATTTCTATTAAAAACCCTGATTGATCAGGATAGTGATGTCACATGAAGTGTCTATAAGTAATGTGTGTGGAGGATGGATTCAAATATGCCATGAAGGTGAAGTGTTGGCTCATGTCAGTAACGTGTGTAACCTGTGTGCTACCTGCGTGAAGTTTTGTGTCGATCATTATGGTCACGGTGTCTCCGGTCACGATGCCGCTGTTCTCTTTCTCTCTCTTCATTATTTTTCCGATGTTTCTCCCTCTCCCGATCACTGTGGTCCCGGTGGCGTGAGGTACGTTCTCTGTGGTTACACACAATAAGCACAGAGCTCATGGTTAAGACAGCAGACATTGTAAACTGATGCTTGTTGCGCATCACCTGGATATGTGAGACCTTAGCACAACTCCCTTCAGACAAAGCCGTGTTTTAACATTTCCTATTCACTCTCCAAGTATTAAATCAATACAGGGTTTAGTGCTCTGATGGCCCAACAAGCTGCTCAGGGTGTTATCCACCCTCACTCCGAGCCAGCTGAGATGGGCACCAGCCTGATCACAATCCTAATTGGGATTAAGCGGCTTGTAAAATGGATGGATAAATGAAAATACAGGGTTGTGTCTTGGAAAGGAAACAAAATTATGTCACATCATCATGAGTGTTAGTGACCCCTGCGCCATGATATTATCTTGGGTTAACACCGGGGAATGATGTCTGCAATCTCGGAATTGAAAGAATTCTGATGAGCTTGCAGAAAGCATGGTATCAAAATTTGACGATTTCGCGGGAGCTTGGTGGACTCGTGACTATCGTGAGGGAACTGCCATATGTTGTCATGATTATTACTAATGTATTACTATTTGACGCCACTAGTGATAGGACATGGGAATTGTAGTAGACCTTAAACTTCATTTGAATGTAACAGGCCTTGATGCGCCATCAAATGGGATTTTGCATTTGGAAACACTATTCCTGCAAATAGCATTTCTTAGACACGCCCTGCCGACTTTTAATACCCCATCATGCTCTGGGCATTCTCAGAAATCATAGAGCTCCATGCTTTTGTGACTTCTGGAGATTAGGGCATCGTGGCCCAGTGTAAACACAGGGTAAACAAACATTTTTTTATTTTAGTTCTGTTAAAATATTTTATTCTGTTCTGTTTCTTTAACAGTTGGTCTCAGACTAAGTTTTCTATGAATCGGTGTTGCACTGACAAGTTTGCATGCATGTACAAAATAGCGTCTCTGGTCACACGGTCATGATGATATTGTATTGCAAACAAAAACATAACCAAAATGAGATGTAGAGCAGGTGCAGCGATATGAAACTGGGTGGTTTCACGAGGAAATCTTCATATTCAGCCAGAATGAACTGATAATTGAACAGAACACGCACTGGGTCAATTTTAAATCCTCCACTACACCGTGTGATCTATTCTCAAACACAAAACGAGTCGTTTCATATTCTGCTTTCAAACTATAAACAATGTGTACATCCCACGTAAAATTGGTTGGTTTTATTGATAACATCAAACTGCTATTAAAAAAATGGTAATTTCACTGCAAAAGAATGCAATAGATCAAATATAACAGTTATTATTATTATTAAAAATGGTTGGATCGGTTAAACCCAGAAACATGTGGTAGAACAGTACTGAGGTTCTTTCAGCATTTACTCTCCTCATCTCCACACTCACAGTGACCTTCTTACATAATTCTGTCCTTCCTGTTTTATAATGGCATTACTAACCAAGTTACCCAGTGTCCCAGGATGCAATGCTCTATTTTTAATAAACTACTCAGGTACTTCCCAAAACACACACACAAATTCCCCTTAACCCATGTAGGCTGCACAGTATTAACCATATTTAAGTGGGAAGAATGAATACAGGTCGGAAGAAAGTGTGTGTATGAAAGAGAGAGAATACACATTGAATGCATGATTAATGGCTTGATCTTACTGATAAGTATATTTTATATATATATATACACACACACACACACACACACACACACACACACACACGTGAATATATATATATATATAGAGGATTTTCTGAGTAGATCCTTCCGTAGGAGAGTGCTCAATACTTTTTGGTAGAGCAAATAAACAAAAATAAAGGACAGGAACTCTTCTATAATCACCTGAAGAGAGAGGATGGTTTCACCACCCCTCGAAACAGATCTGTAGTGATAATACAATGTAATTTATTATCTTTGTCCTGTCCTTTATTTTTGTATATATATACACACACACACACACACACGAATATATATATATATATATATATATATATATATATATATATATATATATATATATATATAATAAAAAAATGTGTGTGTATATGTATATATATATACTAGTCCTTCTGAAAAATTAGCATATTGTGATAAAGTTAATTATTTTCTGTAATGTACTGATAAAAATTAAACTTTCCTATATTTTAGATTCATTGCACACCAACTGAAATATTTCAGGTCTTTAATTGTTTTAATACTGATGATTTTGGCATACAGCTCATGAAAACCCAAAATTCCTATCTCAAAAAATTAGCATTTTTCATCCGACCAATAAAAAAAATAATAAATAAAAAAAAAAAAAAAAGTGTTTTTAATCCAAAAAAAGTCAACCTTCATATAATTATGTTGAATTATGCACTCAATACTTGGTCGGGAATCCTTTTGCAGAATTGACTGCTTCAATGCGGCGTGGCATGGAACCAATCAGCCTGTGGCACTGCTGAGGCCCAGGATGCTTCGATAGCGGCCTTAAGCTCATCCACAGTGTTGGGTCTGGTGTCTCTCAACTTTCTCTTTACAATATCCCACAGATTCTCTATGAGGTTCAGGTCAGGAGAATTGGCAGGCCAATTGAGCACAGTAATACCATGGCCAGTAAACCATTTACCAGTGGTTTTGGCACTGTGAGCAGGTGCCAGGTCGTGCTGAAAAATGAAAGGTCATCGGTGCTTGTCGTGGCGGTAATCCCCGAACCCGGTGGCGGACACCTGTGGTAAAGGGGGCCATCCAGCTGAAGAAGAAGGCCTATCGGGTTTTATTAGCCTGTGGGACTCCCGAGGCAGCAAACAGGTATCGGCAGGCCAAACGTGCTACAGCCGAGGCTGTCGCAGATCCAAAATCTCAGGCGTGGGAGGAGTTCGGTGAGGGCCTGGAGAGTGATTATCGGTTGGCCTCAAAAAGGTTCTGGACTGCCATTCGACGCCTTAGGAGGGGGAAGCAGTTCTCCACAAACACTGTTTACAGTGGAGGTGGGGAGCTGCTTACCTCGACTGGGGATGTCGTCGAGAGGTGGAGGGAATACTTTGAGGACCTCCTCAATCCCACCAACCTCTGTGGAAGAGGACGACCCTGGGGGTTTTGGTGGGTGTCCGCCCATCACTGGAGTGGAGGTCACTGAGGTTGTCAAAAAGCTCCTCGGTGGTCGAGCTCCGGGGTTGGACGAGATCCGCCCGGAATATCTCAGGGTTCTGGATGCTGTAGGACTGTCTTGGTTGACATGTCTCTGCAACATCGCGTGGTCATCAGGGGCTGTACCTCTGGACTGGCAAACTAGGGTGGTGATCCCGATTTTTAAGAAGGGGGACCGGAGGGGGTGTTCCAATTATCGTGGAATTACACTCCTCAGCACACCTGGGAAAGTCTGTGCAGGGGTACTAGAGAGGAGGATATGACCAATAGTCGAACCTCGGATTCAGAAGGAACAATGTGGTTTTCATCCTGGCCGTAGCACTCTTGACCAACTCTATACGCTCCACAGGATTCTGGATGGGGCATGGGAGTTTGCCCAATCCGTCCACATGTGCTTTGTGGATTTGGAGAAGGCTTTCGACTGTGTCCCTCGAACGATCTTGTGGGGCGTGCTCCGAGAATATGGCGTTCCAGATCTGTTGCTACAAGCCATTCAGTCGTTGTATCATCGGAGCCAGAGTTTCGTCTGTATTGGAAACAACAGGTCGAATTAGTTT
>CM045737.1:7380506-7443006 GCA_024760905.1 Plotosus lineatus | reverse complement strand
CAAGTGGACGAGCCGGTCCCCTGTCACTCACAGCAATCACCAGCCAATCCAAGGGCATCCGTGAGCTCATTCGTGTCATAATCCTTCCGAGTGGGTTAGGCCGCCTCCAAATGCGCACATGCAGCAGTTTGTAAAGAGCAGGGTGACAGCATCACATGTCAGAGGGGGCATATGCATGCTTAGGCCCCTCATTGGTTGTATGTGATAGAGAGGTAACACTTGATGGGCGGGAATTGAATAAGACTAAAATTTAGGGCGGAGAAACAACAAAAAATGCACGTAGAAATCAAGTAGGCAGAGCCTAATAAAATAGATTCTGTTAAATGGTGGGGTCATCAATTCTGGAGAAAGATCGTTGATATTTCATCTTTCCAGCCAAAGAAATTTACACTTTCCTTTAGCACGCTTACAGAAGCTCCGCCTCAAAAATGAACAGACATGTATTGCCAGGGCAACAACACTACCGTCTCCCCTCCAACCAAATCAACAATAGGGTGCATTTGTGCTGTGCCTGATTGGCTGGAATAGTATTGTACAGCACTCACTGATCCACATCCTTTGTCTGTGATCTTGAGAGCCAGAGCTCAGCAGGTACACAAACAGACCGCTAGCAGACCAATCAGGAGATATTTGCTTATGTCCACAAAAGGTGTATTAGATTTGAATTGATGTGTGCACCTTTATAATCTGAGAGTTAGGTTAATATCCCTGACCTTGAGATAATTAGGACTGCTCGATATTGAGCAGTTGAGTCCAAATCCAGGTCCTCATCCATAAAATGTGCACACTGGAAGAGTGTGTACGCCTCACAGAAAGAGGGTTCTGGGCTCAATGTTCCCTCTAATTCTTCATGTGTCGGGGTATACGCACAAGCTCCTTGAGCACACTGAGGAGCACTGTGAGCAACATCAGATGTGCACACTGTAGCCACGCACCCCTGCACAGCACGTATGGGCGGGGCACATAAGCAAGCACCGTCGATGCGATGATTGGCTGCGCAGTGTAAGTGAACCATAACGTATCGTATCATTGGCTGGACACTTGTCATGCAATGATTTACATTGCAAAATGATACAGAAAATATTATTTGTCTAATTAATTAGATTAGGTCTAATATTAGATATTAAGACGTTTCTGTTGAATTTTACTTTATGCGCCGCATAGATTTTCTTGTGTGCTGAGAATGCGTAAGCAGTGCCTGATTACGCAAGCGCGCAACTTAGAGGGAACAGTCTGGGTTCAAATCCCGGGTTTGACGATGGTGCTTCCACGTGCTTGCATATAGACATGAGCATAAGGCTAATTCGAAGTTTCAAATTGCCTCAGGTTTGTGTGTGTGTGTTGGCCCTGTGATGAAGTGGCGAGCTGTTCAAGTATACCCCGCCTTGGCCCACAGCCAGCTGAGATAGACCTAGTAGGGTTAAGTGGTTCTGAGAAGGCCTCCCTGTCCACCTCAGGCTTACAACCAGTTCAAAAAAATTTCTCTCAAAACCTGCTCTGGCAAGATTGATTCTGCAGAACTGTTCATGTTTACAATGTGCAGAAAAACCAAACTACGAGCGATCATACCAACGATGTACATACATAAAGCGTGTAAACAAACAGGATCGTTTGTCTTTAAATTTATAAGTTAGTGAGCAGGAGAATCGGGTGAAAAGTACTCGTCATCACTTTCTGATTGGTCCATATCTGGCTCATCGTTCCATTCATTCAGAGCATCCTATAGTTTTCCTGTAGCAGTTGCTTATGGTTCATCTTGTTGGACATTTACCAAGAGAACACAGCAAAATATTTTCCTGTTTTTTTAAAACACGGTGGAACGACGTTACTGATGAACATTATAGACATTCCCCAGTGGCAGGGGGTCTTGAAATACCGTGTAAACTCACTTTAACATGCAGTGAACGCTTCATTTTACCGTTACAGAGACTGATCCAATAAAATTGGTAAGTTTTATCAACGATTTTGCTCCCAGTACACATGGGCGGTTATTAGACGCGAGATCAAAAACACTGGTGGTTTTTTTAATATATCAGCAGCAGCTACTGCAAATTCTAATGATCACAAACATTCATTTTAACTTAAAATATAAAAACTCCTCCCCCTTGATGTGCTATCTTGTTTTGAAGCTCGTCCCCTGTGTTGGTCATCTTGTTTTGATTCGTAGAGGAATAAGCAAATGATTTCAGAAAGAAATGTCCTATACGTGTCAAAACAAGATGACAACCATCAACACGGATACAGATGACGCGAGCAGAGAAAAATGTATATATTTCAAGTAATTTCAAAAATCTGTGCGTGCACACGAGAGAGAGAGAGAGAGAGAAATGCACTACCCTCTAGGGGTGTCATTGAAAACGTACTATTGGTATCGATATATTGATAAAAAAAATTTTATGCATTTTTATTTTAAAAATTTTAAACATTATTTCAATGTTGCTCTGCCATGTTATTGCACATGTGTGGGATTGTAGTTCAGGACACAGTCTTGACGTTGTTACTGTAAACAGATGATAAGAGACACCGCGAAGTATGATCACACCCCCCACGCAAGATTGACGTATACGTATGTGTATATAATATCAATAAATACATATTCAATGCTATAAATGCTTATAACAACATAAGAAGATGCGTGTGCATGCACTCAGATACGCACCTCACATAAAAATGTAAGTTGTTTTGTTGGGGGGTTTTGAGTTGTTTTTGTTTAGGGGTTTTTTTTTGTTTGTTTTTTCATAATTGGCCTTGTTTTTGCAGCATTTTCCTTAACCTTTTCCCCTATTCTTTTTTAATTTCCTTATCTTTTAATTCGATAAATATTTAAAAAAAAAAACCCAACCTGCGATGCACTGAAGCCACTTGAATTCAGGCGCGAAGTAGCGAGGGATCCCTGTAGGATAATCTATTGGCTCATGAATCGACTCCTCTAACAGCAATGTCCAAATCAGTGTGAGTCAGATATCCAGCTAGCCAAAGTCTATTAGTGGTGTTTGGCTTTTTTTGGAATATTTTTTCTCTAGCAGATCAAACAAACAGAACATCTGGCATAATTGGGTCCAAAATGTCACTCAAGGTTGTGCAGATTATTATTAGCATTCTGTCATTAGCGATGCTATTCACAGTTTACTTATTACAGATTTTTATTAAAGGCTCTTTTAAATATAAAAAATTTTTAAAAGGTTTTAAAGTCGCAATGTTAATGAGTCTCAGCTTGGTAGAGTATGCAGCATTCCATTCCATTTCTGTTGAAAGAAGACGACTGAGACTTGATTTTATTGTTGTTGGGTTTTTTTTAACTTTGGGATAATATTTCCCTCTCACTGTCGAAATGTCGACTAATAAATTTGTCCCATCAGCTGGAATCCAAATTGAAAAGCAAAATGCGGAGACAAATGAAAATACCCATGCAGGTCCTTTTAATATAGTGTATTTATTTTTAGCTGTGGGCAGATTTCAGAGACAAAGCGGAGTGCCAGTGAATATTTCTTCTCCATCATTTGGAGCAGTCCACCCGCAATGTTGGCTCTCATCATAATTTCTCTGGGCTTGGATCCTTATCCAGTTGTACAAAAATCCAAAACAGACCGTCAAGAAATGCCTCAGTTTTACTCACTGTACTCACGGTGAAACATTAAACAGCCATCAGAAAGGTCACATTTATTCATTCAGCTAATTTGAGCTATTGATGAAAGAAATGAACAGGATTCTTGCGGACGCATACATTTTACATCCATTTAGCTAATGTCACCAAAAAAAAAAAAAAAAATCCAAATTTATTCACTCATTCCTTTGTTAAACTGCTTAGCTCCATTATGGATGCAGGGAGGCTGGAGCCTTTCACCCTACACTGGTTGAGAGGCAGGGTACACCCTGAACAGCTCGTCAGCCAATTGCAGGACCAACACACACACACACACACACACACACACACACACACACCGGAGCAGTTTTGGAACGTTAATGTCTTTGGACTGTGGGAGGAAACTGGAGCGCCCTGTGGAAACCCGAGCACAGGGATAACAGGAAAATGCCACACAAACACCTGAGCCCAGGACTCATACCCAGGATCTTCCTGCTGTGAGGCAGATGTGCTAACTACCACACCACCATGCCACCCTCTTCTTCTCCTTTTGACTTTTCCCTTCAGGGGTCGCCACAGCAAATCATCTGCCTCCATGTCACCCTGTCATCTGCATCATCTTCTCTTACACCAACTGCCTTCATGTCCTCCTTCACCACATTCATGAATCGTCTCTTTGGTTTTTCTCTAGGCCTTCTGCCTGGTAGTTCCAACCTCAGCATCCTGCTACCAATATACTCACTATTCCTCCTCTGTACATGTCCAAACCATCTTAATCTAGCCTCTCTGACTTTGTCTCCAAAACCTAACATGTGCTGTCCCTCTGATGTGCTCGTTCTTGATCCTATCCATCCTCGTTACTCCCAAAGAGAACCTCAACATTTTCATCTCTGCTACCTCCAGCTCTGCCTCCTGTCTTTTCCCAGGGCCACTCTTTCTAATCCATACAACATCGCTGGCCTCATCACCGTCTTGTACACTTTTCCTTTCATTCTTGCCAATACCCTCCTATCACACATCACACCGGATACTTTTCTCCAACCATTCCAACCTGCCTGCACACGCTTCTTCACCTCTTTTCTACACTGTCGATTGCTCTGGATTGTTGAGCCTAAGTACTTAAAATCCTACACCTTCCTTCTCTCTGCTCCCTGTAACCTCACCGTTCCTCTTGGGTCCTTGTCGTTCATACACATGTATTCTATCTTACTGAGGCTAACCTTCATTCCCCTCCTTTCCAGGGCGTACCTCCACCTCGCTATATTTTCCTGCACTTGTTCTCTGCTCTCACTACAGATCACAATGTCATCTGCAAACATCATAGTCCATGGGGAATCTTGTCTAACCTCGTCTTTCAGCCTATTCATCACCATATGAAACAAGAAGGGACTCAGAGCTGACCCTTGATGCAATCCCACCTCCACCTTGAACTCTTCTGTCACACTGGCAGCACACCTCACCACTGTCTTACATGTCTCATACATGTCCTGCACCACTCTAACATACTTCTCTGCCACTCCAGACTTCCTCATGCAATACCACAGTTCCTCTTCCTCTCTCAGCACCCTGTCATATGCTTTCTCCAGATTCACAAAGGCACAATGCAGTTCCCTCTGACCTTCTCTGTACTTCTCTATTAACATCCTCAAGGCAAACACTGCATCTGTGGTGCTCTTTCTTGACATGAAACCAAACTGTTGTTCACAAATGCTGACCTCTGCCTTTAGTCTAGCTTCCACTATTCTTTCCCATAACGTCATTGTATGGCTCATCAACTTTATCCCTCTGTAGTTGCCACAACTCTGCACGTCTCCCTTGTTCTTAAAAATGGGCACCAGCACACTTCTCCTCCAATCCTATGGCATCCTCTCACTTTCTAAGACCTTGTTGAATGTTCTTGTCAGGAAATCTACTGCTACCTCTCCTAGACACTTCCATACCTCCACCGGTATGTCATCAGGACCAATTGCCTTTCCATTCTTCATCCTCTTCAATGCCTTTCTCACTTCACCGTTACTGATCTTTGCTACTTCCTGGTCCTCGACGGTCACCACTCCTACTCTTTTCTCTCTCATTTTCCTCATTCATCAGCTCTTCAAAGCACTCTTTCCATCTTCCCAGCATACTTCTGTCATCAGTCAATACATTTCCCTCTCTGTCCTTTATCAATCTAACTTGCTGCACATCCTTCCCATCTCTATTTCTCTGCTGTGCCAACCTGTATAAATCATTTTCTCCCTCCTTACTTTCCAACCGAGCATACAAGTCATCATACGCCCTCTGTTTGACCTTTGACACCGCTACCTTCACCTTACGCTGTGTCTCCCTGTACTCCTGTTTGCTCTCTTCAGTCCTCTCAATGTCCCACTTCTTAGCTAACCTCTTCTTTTGTACACACTCCTGCACTTCCTCATTCCACCACCAAGTCTCCTTATCTACTCTCCTTCCAGATGACACACCAAGTATTCTCCTATCTGTCTCCCTGATCACATTAGCTGTAGTTGTCCAGTCATCTGGAAGTACTTCCTGACCACCCAAAGCCTGTTTCAACTCCTCCTTGAAGACAACCTGACACTCTGCCTTCTTCACCTTCCTCACCATCAGCGTCATCCTGCAAACCACCATCCTATGCTGTTTGGCAACACTCTCACCCACTCTCAACCACTTTGCAGTCACTGACTTCCTTCAAATTACATCGCCTGCACAAGAAGTAGTCTACTTGTGTGCTCCTACCTCCGCTTTTATAAGTCACCATATGCTCTTGTTTCTTTTGGAAGAAAGTATTTACCACAGCCATTTCCATCCTTTTTGCAAAATCTACCAACATCTGTCCTTCTGCGTTCCTGTCCTGGATACCAAACCTGCCCATCACTTCCTCGTCCCCTCTGTTGCCTGCACCAACATGTCCATTGAAGTCTGCACCAATGACCACTCTTTCACCTCTGGGGGTACTCTGCATCACTTCATCTAACTCACTCCAAACTCTCTGCTCCTCTTCTAGCTCACATCCTGCCTGTGGGGCATAAGCACTAGCAACATTGAACATCACACCTTCAATTTCTAACTTGAGACTCATCACTCTGTCTGTCACTCTTTTCATTTCTAGAACACTCCTGACAAACCCCTCCTTCAAGATGACTCCTACTCCATTTCTCTTCCCATCCACACCATGAAAAAACAGCTTAAATCCTGCTTCTAAGCTTCTCGCCTTGTTACCTTTCCACCTGGTCTCCTGGACACACAGTATGTCCACCTTCCTCCTCTGCATCATGTCAGCCAGCTCTCTACCTTTTTCTTTTTTCATAGTTCCAACATTCAAAGTCCCAACTTTCAGTCCTAGACTCGTGCCTTTCCTCTTCTCTCTCTGCCTACGGACACGCCTCCCGCCTCCCCTTCTTCGACCAACAGTAGTCCAATTTCCATCAGTACCCTGTTGGTTAACAGCACTGATGGCGGTCGTTGTTACCCCGGGCCTCGACCGATCCGGTATGACATTCTTTCTTATGAGTCGCATATTTTATTTGGCATTTGTTTTATGCCAGATGCCCTTCCTGACACAACCCTCTGCATTTATCCGGGCTTGGGACCGGCGTGAAGGAGAGACACTAGTTTGTACCCCTCCCTCGCGGCTGCATTTGTGCCACCCTAATCGAAATTCATCGGATATCTAACTGCTATAATATCCACCTCGAAAATTATAGAAAAGTACAATTTGGAAGAGTCGGGCCTGTGGCATAGTGGTTAGGCTGCTGCACTCAATCAGGAGGTTGTGTGTTCAAATCCCAGTAAGAACCTCACTGTGCTGACCCCTGGGCAAGGTCTCAACTACAAGTGTGCCTCTGGTCACCAGCAGTATAAATGGGTACCAGTAAAAATATACTGGGAAGGTAACCTGCGATGGACTAGTGTCCCATCCATGAGGAGTTGAACTCCTGGTCGCGTTATGCTATGGAAACCGGGGATAAGCACCGGTCCGATGAGCCACTATGGCGTGAAAAGCCCAAAGGACTTTTTTAGAATTTTGAAGAGGCGCCATTAACACCAGCAATTTGAAAATAAAAATAAACCTTTTCCTTTCCTTCTTACACTACTTTTCCTTTCCATCCTCTGGACTACACGTGTGGAACTCCTCTCTTGTTAGCAGCCACCTGCGGTAGGTCCTCCACTCTTCACGCCAGTGATCTGGATGCTCTTTACATTACCAGTGTTCCAGCTAGGATTTTGTGAAGGCATGGCACAGCAGAGCAACAGACCTCGCGCCACGTCACATTACAGCACAGAAACCCCCCCCACACACACACACACACAGACCAATCAGCTGCCTGAAGACTCAGTCAGATCAGTTGGTTAAATGAGTCAAGCAGGTGTGCTCCCACTTGGCTGAAACAAAAACCTGCAGCCACACAGCCTTTTATGGAATGAGTTCTGACACCTCTAATCTAACCAAACGCTGTCATAAAAATGTCATATGATCAGCATCATATGTGCATCAGCCGACCCAAAAACTGAATGGACCGGATATCAAGAATTACCTACAAGATGGGAAAAAATAAAACTGTCCAGAACTTCAAAACACAAGGGTGTTGTCAATCACATTATAGGCGAGGTTCACAAGACACATCCGCAATTGTTAGTAGTTCAGTAGTGGGCCTGTTGTATACCTGATGACTTGCCATTTCCGCTCTGTGTCAATGGATCAGAATGCAACGCCACCGAGTCAGCCACGACCACAATCTTTACAAGAGTGTTAGGTTTACTGGTGTTTGTATGTGTGTGTGCGTGTGTAATGCTAATCCCATAGTGTGTTTCTGAACTCCTCTTACACAGCTCAGGAAATGTGATGTTCCAATTACAGTGATGAAATGAAATAGTTTCCCACCACTTGTTAGACTTTACAGAGTGTTAAATCCACTAGGAAAGTTTGCTTGGATACGCACTTGGTCTCTCTCTCTCACACACACACACACACACACACACACACACACACTAGTGTTTACATGTTTCATTTTTTCCACGCCCAGACAAGTTACACACAGCCAAAAACAACGCAAACCCTTCTTTGAGAATAACTTAATTTCCCATCAATCCCTAAAGCCGAACTACGACTTCACTAACATGAACTTGGCCACCTTTACAGTCCAATGAAGCCAAGGACAGACCTGAATAACAAAAAATCTGTTGAATTACAAATCGAACTGGTAACACAACTTCGGTGGTTGTAATCATTTCTAATTTGCTGGTGTATCCCCGAGTCTGATGTGTGTGAATGGGAGCAAATTGGACAGAAAATGTGAGAAGAGGGTCAAAGACTGGAGTGTGTGATAAGCTTCGGATGCCGACAGTGCCACCTACCTGCCGCAATGGAGTACAACGGGGCACAGCGACCATCGTAGCTTCCTCCTGGATGACCACTGTAACAGCATCACATAGAAGTTACTGAATTACGATGGAGATAATATATAATAAATATATACCATGTGCTCAAATGTGACAGCATTACATTACAAATTATTTACAAAGTCCTAGTTTAACATCAAACCTTGTTTTGTGTATAAAAAGAATTCTACATTAATGCAATTTTACTATATAATTCAAATTAAGTAGGTATATGAAATCAAGTGTTTTGGAATCGGCCTTGACCTTTGTGCAGCATAACAAATGGTGTCCATTACACTCAGCAGAGGATAAAGAGAGAAAATAAACTGTACTGTAAACCGGACGGCTTGGGGGGCGGGCAGGCGGGCGGGGCTATCTGTTTTCTCAATGATCAAAAGCTTTACCAGCGTTCTGCTGCTCCATTTCACAATCGTTTTGATGTGCCTGGCTTGCTGTCAAGCTGCAGTGCGCACTCAATAACCTAGCGGTGGTGTGTGTGTGTGTGTGTGTATGTATGTGTGAGAGAGAGAGAGAGGAGTGTGTGTGTGTGTGTGTGTGAAGGAGATAACATTATAATATAGACATGATGTTGTCCATGTTGAGGATCAGGCAAGCTGCCCTTCTTCTGAGTGAAAACTGGCTTCCCCCGAAAGTGAAAGGTCAATGGGATTAGTACATCTGCGTGGGCGCTTATGCCGGCAAGCTCTCCTTGTGGACAGGTGTTTATTTCAGGCGCCAAATGCTCCTCTGCTATAAATAGAGCTGGAAGTGGTGCTGCTGCGCTGTTCCTCCTCTGTTTCTCCCCCATTCTTCCTTGCCTCCGTCCTTCTCAGCTTCCCCTTTCTACAGCGGCCAATTTCATAATCTCGCTGTGCTGTATCTGCCTCGCGCACTGCGGTTCAGCATCGTGGGGAAAGAGGACGGGAACAGAAGGAAATGGGGAGGAGAGAGGTGTCTGCAAGGAGGATGATGGATGTTAACTGCCGTCTCTTCTCACCCTTGAGGCCAACCGTAATTACAGCAAGCAACGTTAATGCAACTAATTGCTGTGCAGCACTGCCGTTATAATCCCGAGCAGAAACTTTCATAACCTTGCACTTAGTACATGTCTGCCTGAATAAAGAGTCAAAAGTATGCAGACACCTGATTATCACACTTGCGAGCTTCAACATCCTGTTCCGAGACCTTTGCTACTCGGCCACATAGGCTTTACACTGCACTCCGGTGCATAGATGTGACTACATTAGTTTCACTGGATTCAGGTAGAAATGTTGAGGTGCACTCAGTGTTCCAGTTAAGCAGGTTTGAAGTCAGGGCTCTATGCAGGACACTCAAGTGCTTCCACCCCAAAATATCTTCATACACTCTTTTAATGCTTTTTAAGACTATGTTTATGCAAACCTCTTAGTTCCACTGAAGGGAAACAGTAAAGCAAGAGCACCCACAGGCAGCTGATATATTTTGAGAAAGGACCATTTATATTTTGATGGCTAGGTGAGCACAAACTCTTGGCCATTTGAATCAGAGTGCAAACCTCCACCAAGCAGAGGAAAAAAAAAAAAGCAATCGTCTGCTGAACCTTCCTTAACCAACCCCCCCCCCCGCCAACTTATCCAAGGACAAACCCCCCCCACCCCCACCCCGTCAACAGTCTATAGCTTTTCCAAGGGATCCCAAGATGTTCCCAAGCCAGTGGATACAAGATCCATCCAGCAAGTTCTGGGTCTGAGGCCTCCTCCCAGCTGAAAGTTCCCAGAACCTCTTTAGAGTCA
The DNA here is from genome assembly GCA_024760905.1 of Plotosus lineatus. NCBI lineage: Eukaryota > Metazoa > Chordata > Actinopteri > Siluriformes > Plotosidae > Plotosus > Plotosus lineatus. Next base: position 7,432,275 of record CM045737.1, on the reverse strand, counting down.
GATGCTTCCTGGTCATCTCCCTTTTAATCATTAGATACCCGAACCCCCTCGACCATCTCTTAGACCGAGAACAGATACCCTACATAATCATTTCGTTCTTTCAGTAACTAACAAAATCTTATGACTGTAGGTGACAGTTGGAATGTAAATGGACCAGTAAATCGAAGGCTTTTCCTTTAGGCACAGCTCCTTATAGCATATTGGTCCAGTGCTGACGTAGCAGTAATGGGTCTATCCATCTCCATTCTACCATCACCTGTGAAGAATCTTTTTTCTTTTCTTCCTCTGATCACATTTTCTCTCACACAGTTAAAAACGACATGTCAATAATCCTGAATCAAGATCTGCATCTAATAGAGTCTTCTTTAGGCCATGTCAAATCCTCCCAAAAAAACCCCACTATCATTACAATTTGTTCATAACATCAAAAACGCAATGGCACTCAGCAAGCCACTGCCAAAGCAACAGAAAAGTACACAGCACCCCATTCTGTAGCGTCACATTTCTAAAACCTCTCACAATGTTAAAGAATCCTTTAAATAACTTCCAGAATTTGATCCAGATCATCTTCAAAATAAAGACTCTTTATTCGAAGTCTCTTCCATGTCCACTACCCATAGGCAACCGAGTTCATGACAGGAAAACCATGAGGAGCATGTAAAGCAATTAAAAAAGAAAAGGAAGAAAAACAAAACAAAACACAAAAAACAAAAAAAAACACATTTTATATATATACACACACACACACACACACACACACACACACAGTGGTACCTCACTTTACGAAATTAATCCATTCCAGCGCCTTTTTCGTAACCCGGATTTTTCGTAAATTGAACCGCATTTTACATGTAAAACACGTGATTCGTTCCAAGGCTCGCAATACTACCCTGTAAACCCTTTAAAAATTATAAAAGTACACCAATTTTGTATGAAATATGTATGAAATGTGTTAAAGTAAAAGATAATTACCCTCCTTCACAAGGTCCTTAAATATGGCTGTTGCTTTTTCGGAAATAATGGCCTCCGTCACTGTATCTCCGACAATTTCTTTCTCCTTTATCCAAAGGAGTAACAGTCTCACCATCTCGTCGTTCAGTGACGACCTCTTTTTTGATATCACGGTGAGGCCTTTCGAAGGGGTTGTCGCTTTTAAGGCCTCTTTCTGCTTCCATATCGTCGGGATTGTAGAAAGGTTTCGGCCATACTCCTTTGCGATTTCACTCAACCGAATCCCACTTTCATATTTTTCATCATCTGTTTTACTTTTATTGGTAATGGAGCCCGCTTCTTCTTTTTAGTCTCACCGGGAATCACTTTCTTGGAGATCATGATTAATAATGAAAATTAACACAATGACCACACTCAAAAACAACTCACGAACCAACAGTACAACTCTCACATGTGTGTGGAACAATGAGTCAAAGGCACAGGAAAAGCATTATGGGTACAGTACGGTATTATGGAGATTCAGCTTCCGCCTAGCCAATGGGAAGCCAGCGGGGTGGGGTGTTGGGAGACAACCAATGGGAAAGCAACTCGCACATTGTTTGAATGGCACGTTTGAGTTTTTAAGACGGCGCTTTTGTAATGTGAACTTTTTTCATATCCAGAGACAAAAATTTTAGGAAAATGCGTTTCGTAACCTGAATTTTTCGTACCACTGTGTGTATATTATATATATACACACACACACACACACACATACACAGGGATCCCTGACTTTCCGCAGTTAATTGGGAACGAGACCCCCCCCCCCCCGCGTGCAACCACCGAATTCCGCGAAGTAGGATCACCTCCCGATTGAGGTATACGTACATGTATATATAATATCAATAAATACATACTCAATGCTATAAATGATAACACAATTAAACAAAAAAATAATGCCTAAGATGTGAAAATATAAATACAGTAGGCCCTTGACTATTCGCGGATTGCCGAGTAACTGTCACGTGATTCAAATTCAGCCAATTGATTGAGATGATGTATACACTCCTTTTTTTCTCATTCGCGCACAAGTTGTCATTGTGCATTTTTTAGTGTGTTTTAACTACTAGTTAAGGTTCTATAATGCCACTCAAACACCGACTAAGCGCCAGAAAAAGGTAATGACATTGGATATCTCTTCTGCAGAAACGTCAGTTTCTTCAGAAGTGCCTAAAAAGGAATAATCATCGGAACTGTTGTAAAGTACTGTAGTATTAAAGTCTTTTTCAATTATTATTCAACTACAGTACCTAAGTTAATGTTTAGAATGTTTGTGTGTGTGATTTTATGTACTGTGCTGAATGTAGCATGTTTATCCATTTGTTTATCCAATTAATGACACTTCATGTTCTTTTTGTTACGGTCTGTGTTTTGGGGGACTTTGATTTTGGCGGCTGTGATCTCTAACTCTGTTTTCTCCCCGTTCCGGCTGAGGGGCGTTGGTGACCTGCTCGGGCTGATTGCAGTAGTTCACACCTGAATTCAGTCCTCTCATCTACTCCCAATAAACACAAGCACGCTCACCTCTGTGTCAAAGGATTATCTCACATCACGTCCCTGCTTCAGTGTGTTCTCTAACTCCGTTTTCTCCCTGCTCCAGCTGAGGGGCGTGCCTGAGCCGCTCAAGTTGATTGCAGTAGCTCATACCTGAATTCACTCCTCTCATCTACTCTCTATAAATGCAAACCGCATGCTCACCTCTGCGCCAGAAGATTGTCTTACATCACGTCTCTGCTTCCCTGTGTTTTCTCTGGCTCTTGGTTCTCAGTGCTTAATGTTGTTTGTGTTTCTCCTTGTCTCCAGTATTGTAGTTAAAGTTTGTGCGCTCTGCTCAAGTGCTATCCGGCTGAAAGTTCATTACGTCATACTTTTATGTTTTTATTTATATTTATATTTATTTGTATATATAAGGGCAGTGGTTGTCTGGTGGTGTGGTATAGGGTGCTGGATCGCTGATCCTAAGGTTGGAGGCTCGAGTTCCACTCTCCACAAGGCTGTCACTGCCCCCCCCAGTGCAGCTAACTGGGTTATCAACGGCCGGCCATGTCTCTCACTGTCTATGGTGTGAGGCAGGTAAAAGAACCATTGCTGACTTTCGACAGGAGTAGGTTGCAAAGCAGTCAGCGTATTTCGGCCCTGCGATGGCCTGGCGAGCTGTCCAGGGTGTACTCTGCCCTCACCCGGAGTTGGCTGGAATGGGCGCCAGCCTCCCTGCGACCCTAATTAGGATTAAGCGGTTACAGAAAATGAACTGATGATGAATTGTAATATATATATATATATATATATATATATATATATATATACACACACACACACACACACACACACTAAATTCAACAAGATCAGCTTCCAATCAGTGGAGTATCAACAGGGAGTTCTGCTTTCAGGCAGCACCTAAAATCGATACATGACACTTTTCTAAATTAATCTGCACCATCACGTCTTCCTAAGGTGGCGGCGGTACATTGGATCCGGTGATACCTTTATATCTGGGGCAGAAGCATGTGGGACTCAGTCAGCTATTTATAGTGGTTTCCACTACCACCAGAGCCATTTCCAGTAGTTCGCACTACAGCACTGTTTATCAATTAATAAATTAGCTCGATACACACTGACGTCTACCCCACAATAAGAATGTCCTGGGTTTAAGTCCCAGGCTCAGAAAAGGCGTTTCTGTGTGTTCTGAGTTTGTATGCACTCCTCATGCTTGTGTTGGTTCCTCTGGGTACTCTGGTTTCCTTCCACAGTCAAGATATGCACATTAGGATAAATTGCTACTCGAAATAGCAAATGGTGAAAAAGAAAATAGTACAAGTGTGAATTGTGTGTGTGTGTGTGTGTGTGTGTGTGTGTGTGTGTGTGTGTGTGTGTGCACGTGTTGGTCCTGAACTAAACTGTCAAGCTGTTTAGGGTGTACTCCATGATTTCCCAGAGCAAGCCTGAGATAGACTCCAGCCTCCCCATGCCCCTAGTAGGACTAAGCAGATTGACAAATGAATAAATAATTGAACTTGAAGGGAAATTACTGTCTCTGCATTTAGCCCGTCCAAAGCAAGCACACACACACACACAGCAGTGAGCTGCCACACACGCTGCAGCTCCTGTAGAGCAGTTGGGGGTTAGGTGCCTTGCTCAAGGGGACGTCAGCCATGGAGGTGGAGGAATGGAAGGTGCAGCTCATTCCCCCATCACCATACATGTTTCCTACGGTTCAGGATTCGAACCAGCGACCTTTCGGTTCCTAGGCTGCTTCTCTAAATATTAGACTATGGCTGACGCCAATAAGCTTACTTTATCTTAAATTTTTTTTTTTTTAATGTCAAAGTCGACATTTGGACACAGGAAGTCAAATGAACATAATCATAAAATAAAATACTTCCTGGTTTAGTTTAGTAAATCATTATAATACAGTAGGTCCCCACCCATTCGTAGTTCAGCAGTCGCGGCCCCGCACACTCGCAGGTTAGCGGCAAACCCGAAGGTTACTGGCATGTGATTCAAGTGTGCCCAATGGCTGGGAGCTTTTGTTTCTCCCTCCTGCTGATTGGTTGCAGATGATGTGCGTGCCTCTTTTTTTTTTTTTTTTCTCCTTCACGCACATGTCATCAACGTGATTGCCTGAATTGTGAATTTAGTATTCATGATTTTTAATAGTCATTTGTGCTTTTACACACACAGGAATTCTTGTACGGTTGTTCAAGGAGTCAAGTTACAAACAGAAAAGAAAACTCAAATCAACAAAACACAAACTGCTATAAAATAAACGCATAAAAATTCTATATTTAAAAAGGACCTTACACAGACCCAGTAAACAATATAATAATAATAATAAATAAATCAGTAGATTTTTTTTTCTTTCTTTCGACTTTTTCCTTTTCCTCGGGAGTTGCCACAGCGAATCATCCGATTCGCACATTTGATTTGGCAGAGGTTTTTACGTCGGTTGCCCTTCCTGTCACATCCCTTTAACAAGGGACAGAAACACGCTGACGGACTTGCAGCTCCTCTTTACGAAGTCAGCAATGGTTCTTTTACATGCCTCTCACCATAGACAGTGACAGACATGGCCCGCCTTTGATAACCCAAGTAGCTGCACTGGAGGGGAGACAGGGACAACCCTGTGGGGACTCGAACTACCAATCTTAGGATCAGCGATCCTGCGCCCTATCCACTGGACCATCACTGCCCCAAATAAATCAGTAGCTAACCGCAATAAATGAAATTGCATTAAATTATATTATAATTCTATTTATATTGCACTATACCCATTGTTTTGTTGGAAAAAAAAAATGAACACTCGTCTGGGTAAACAAAATGGCCGCAACTTCAAAGTTAGATGTTCTCCATTCTCAGAGCAAGGTTTAGAGATAATCTACACCAGGTTTATTTAACGAGAATCCGCTGTTCTTCCGCAGCGGGCCTTGTTTCTATCCCCTGCACTCCGGTCCTCTCTGAAGGCCATGTACCCGGCTGGTGTGAGCCATGTTTCACAGAAACACAGCATGGAGCAGTCCTGTAGATCCCTCTGCACTGCATTCCGAACATGAAGCTCGTCCATCTTGTTTCGCAGAGACTGAACATTTTCAAGCAGTATGACCGGGAGTGCCAACCTTCCACTGCTAGCCAAGCGCCGGAGTTATCGTTCAGCCTCTCCTCGCCTGCTGCGTCTCTGCCTGGGCTTACTGTGGTGCAGTGAGCATTGACCTGCGGTAGCATATTAGCTCATGATAGAAGATGAGTGTGCTCAGTTCTAAATGTCCAAAAGGACTGCGCTCTCGTAGCTGTAGTAGGGTCGTCTAGTCATAGAGGAGCATAGTGCAAAAAACAAACAAACAAAAACAACAGACAAAACAAATTAAAACAAACTAAAACAAACAAAAGAAACAATTTGACTCCGAGAACTCTGCAACATCACCCTCTAGGGAGCGCCATCTTAGAGAGTATTTTGGAGTACAGTAGGCCCTCGACATTCGCTGGGGTTCGGTTCCGAGCCCTGCCGCGAATCTAGATAATCCGCGAGTTCTGTACCCGGAAGTAAAACCCCATGTATTACGCCGCATGCGTGAATGAGCAGCTGTAAATAAAATACTATGTATCTATTACATGCGCTAAAATATGCTTCTTAAACACATTCTATAGACAGTCTTACTCATTAATACAGTATTAATGTCGTAAAATATAGTAATGATTAAGAAAATCTTTTCAATTTTCACTCTTATTTTTAGTGATGATAAAATATAAACATTATACAGCATATACTGTTGTAAAGCACTTGTTTTAAAGTCTTTTTCAATTATTATTCCAGTACAGTACCCAAGTTAATTCTGAGAATGTTTGTGCGTGAGATTTTATGTTCTGTATCATGTTTAACAAACGATACCAAAAGGATAAACTTTATTACGCTTCATGTCCTTTTACATTGAACTTGGAGTAACGTCTCCAAGATGGCGCTGCCTAGAGGGCAATGTCGCGGACTTCTCAGAGTTAAATTGTTTTTGTTCATTTTAATTTGTTTTATTTGTTTGTTCATGTTTTGCACTATGCTCGTCTATGATCGGTCGAGCCTACTACAGCTAGGAGCAGCTTCAGCTTCGGGCAACTAAGCACGCCACAACTATTTTCTATCTATTCTATGCTATGGGAGCTCCATGCTAGCGGTTAGCTAGCGGTTACCGGCTAAGCCCAGGCAGAGTTCTCAGAGGCTTGGTTAGCACTTCCGGCCATACTACTTGAAAATATTCAGTCCCTGTGAAACAAGATGGACGAGCTTCATGCTCAGATTGCAGCGCAGAGGAACTGTGTTTCTGTGAAACATGGCTCGAGGAGAGTACACCCGATAAGGCGTTTATACCAGTCGGCTACACAGCCTTCATCCCCTGCTATCCCAAGTGCCGGAGTCGTCGTTTGGCCCCTTCCCGCCTCGGCTTCTTGTCCGCTGTGGTGCGGCTCACACTGAGCTGCCTACCATAGCATATTAGCTCTGCTAGCCGCATCCCGGCTAACAAGCCCAGTTGAGCATGTTTAGTTATACACGCCCGAAGATACTCCAATCTTATAGCTGTATAGTGCAAAACATGAACAAACAAAACAACAAATAAAACAAATTAAAACGAACAAAAACAATTTGACTCTGAGAACTCCGCGACGTCGCCCTCTGGGCAGTGCCATCTTGGAGACGTCACTCCAATGTAAAAGGACATGAAGAGTACTGTAATAAAGTTTATCCTTTTGGTATTGTTTGTTAAACATGCTACAGAACATAAAATCTCACGCATAAACATGAACTTTGATACTGTACTAGAATGTCTGTCTTCCTTTCGGCTTTTTCCCTTTTACTCGGGAGTCGCCACAGCAAATCATCTGATTCGCACGTTTGATTTGGCAGAGGTTTTTACGTCGGATGCCCTTCCTGTCACAACCCTTTTAGCAAGGGACAGAAACACGCTGACGACTTTGCAGCCTACTCTTTACGAATGTCAGCAATGGTTCTTTTACATGCCTCTCACCATAGACAGTGAGACACATGGCCTGCCTTTGATAACCCAGTTAGCCGCACTGGGGTGACACTGTACTAGAATAATAATAATTGAAAAAGATTTTAATACAACAGTTCAGACAAAGGAGAAAGTCTCATTTCTTCAGAAGAGACATCCAGGGTTTTCTCTGGCTTTGCCAGAGAAGACACACAGCGTTTGAGTGGTATTGTAGAGCTTAACTGTTAATTAAAACACAAAAAAAAGAGGCTCATTGACAACTTGTGCACGAATGAGTAAAAGGGGTGGGACATCAGCTCAACCAATCAGCAGAAAGGAGGACAGCCATTGGCTGAATTTGAATCATGTGCTGGTTGCTGGGCAGACCGTGTGTACTCAAACCGTGAGTGCAAAACCGCGAATAGTCAAGGGCCTCCTTTATTATATTACTTGGAGAGAATTCACGTTTTTTTTTTTTTCTCGTGTGTTTTTAATGATTATTTAAGCGCTATGATGCCACTCAAACACCCTGCATCTTCCTTAGCTTCTGGTAAGGAGCCTAAGCGGTTTATTTATTCATAAATATTATCACATTACAAAATAAAAAAAAAATTACTTCATCATTACTACATTTTACTGCATTATTCCTGTATTAAATGAGTAAGACTGCCTATAGAATGGGTCCAACAAGCAGATTTTAGCGCATGTAATATCATAGATAGGGTTTTAAAACCACGTCAATAACTCGCAGAGTTTCAGGATCCACGGGAAGGGGCGGAACACAACCACTGCAAATAACGGGGCCTACTGTAATTAAAAAGAACACTTGGTACACCCCTTGCAGAAGTCCTATAAAAACTCAAAATAGCTCTATGCCAGAACAACACTTTATATACAGACACTCCCCACTTTACGTTTATTCCTTTTTCCGTATTTTTCGATTTTACGTTTAAAAAAAAAAAAAAAAAAAAATCAATGTTTTGAGTTTAGCGTGCTCTCTGTAGTACAAGATGTACCTGCGTAGTACACGGACGTAATATGCTACTTTCGCATGACGCTGCATCCATTGTTTACAAGCAACAGACTGAACGTGCCCTGCTTCTTCCCAGTTCATTGTGTGTTACCCTTGTGGTAAGACATCGTCTCTGTGATCTTTGTGTTTACACTGTTTTGCTGAATTTCGTAACCCTAAGCAAATATGGTTGGTCAGAAGTGTAAGCCTACTAGTGATAGTGGTAATCAGAAAAGGCGACAAGCCATCTCGTTGGAAACGAAGACGGCTATTATCAAGAAAATCTATGCTGATGAAAAACACGTGAATGTTGCACGTTTCTTCCAAATGGCTCCGTCGACAATCGGAACCATTTACAAGCAGAAACATCTAATCACAGAGAATGTTAAATGTTATATATTTGATATTTGAGGAGTGAATTTGATTAACATTTATCTATTTGAAATTATTTTGCTTGAATTTAATTTATTTGAAATTAATGTTGATACGATAATAATTGATTTAGATGTTTGAGATACTGTAATGGTATTTATGGATGTATAGTACAGTATGAATGTCATACATCACTGGAACATACAGTAACAACTTACGTTTTAGTTAGGCTCTGCACGACCGAACGTTAGGTGAAAAAAAACGTAAGTCGGGGAGCGTCTGTACCTGAACATCAGAACCCACCAGAAATTGCCGGGGGAATGCTGCCTGTTATTACTTTACTCAAACAGCTATAGGTCTTACAGATATTGGTCCCATCCTTGTGCTATGCAGCCAGCGTGTACATCAAGCCTCCTGATTTGGGTCTCAAATCTAATCAAGCGAATGAAACTTCCGAACCCTGACATTCACAAAGCAATAAAATCTCCTCGCTTCACAAACAGCTGTGTCAACCACATATCACACATTCAGGTTGTGTTATAAGTTTAAGCACTAACAGGGGTTCTGCACAGGTTCCCTTCACAAGTACCCAAGGATCCTAACGGCCCATAACTCACTAAACACATGACCCGCCTTGTCCTGCACTTCAGGGTCCCCTCAGGCCCCTCCATGTTTATAACAAAACAAACGCGCTCAGTCTGCTGTGCATCTCTGAAAGTTATTACTCTTGCAAATTCTTTCTGGAGTGTGCATGCGCTCAAGACAGAGTGAGAAACAGGCAAGACACCAATAGAGGTTTATTATTTTCTTCTCTTTCTTTCTTTCTTTTTAAGCCATGCTAAGACAGGAAGTGATTCATAAATTATACAGGCTCTGGTTGGCAGTGCTCAGTCTAACGGAAACTCCACAGAGGATGTTTGGACTTGGCAGGGTGCATGGGATGTGAGAAGAACCGTTTTTTAAATGAAAAACGAAAGGGAGGTGGAAATAAAAGTTAATTCAGAGAGCTGGAAATGGAGAAAAGGGGAAGATTTAGAGGGGAAAAGGGAGATAAAAAGCAGAGAATCCTTACAGATGTGGTTTGACCTGACCGAAACGGCAAATGTTTTTCTTGGCGTAAAAATCAAACGAATCAGCATTCATTATTGGAGCTTTTATATGCGTTAAAGATTTGAAAGATGCTAATAAACACTCAACTATAATTTTTGCATGATGAACAATTCTTACTTTAACACTTCATGCTAAAGAGTGTCACATAATTTGTAAACTGCATCAGGACACAAACAACTCCAAATAAAACCCTTAACTGTAAGAGTAAGCAACTCTGGTATACATGCATGGACGCATGTACAGTATATGTGTGTGTCAGAATGGGGGGGGGGGGGGGGTTGGATGAGGGAGGGGGGTATTGAGGATGAAAATATCCCTGCAAGACAAGGAATGAAGGGAGGAAGAGTCAAAGGGGAGTCGAGCTCTGGAAAGTGATACATAAGTGGCTCGGTCCACAAACACATCCAGCTCGCTTTTGCTTCGGTCAATTCGCTGCCACATTCTGCACCAGATTACTTCAATGCACTTTGAACTAGAGCTTAGCACCCAAGTTTCAACTGATTAAAGACAAACGGCGATACTTTCTGGAAACGTGACATTATTTGACAATAGACCACATAAACCAATACAGGGATCCCTCATGTTCCACGGTTAATTTGGGATCTAGATCCCCCGCGACGATCAAATTCCACGAAGTAGGATTGACTCCCCCCGACTGACGTATACGAACATGTATATAAAATCAATACATATTCAACACTATATGCTTATAATAATTAATATATATATTATAATGCTTATAATAATTAAACATTCAAAAATAATGCATAAGATGTAAACAAAATATAAATAAAACACACAGATGCGCACCTCACTTTAAAATGTAAGTAGTTTTGTTGGGGGGGTTCTGGGATTTTTTTTGGTCTCGTTTGCTTTTGGGGTGGGTTTTTTTTTTTTTTTTTTCATAATTGGCCTCGTCTTGCACCATTTTCCTGAACTTTCCCCCCTATTCTTCATTAATTTCCTTGTTTTTTTTAATTCGATGAATATTTTTAAAAAAAAAAAAAAAAAAAAAAAAAAAAAGAAAAACAAACCAAAAAAAAAAAAACCATGCACTGAAGCAGCATGAATTGAAGCATGAGGGATCCCTGTACTGTCTAGTTTTAAATACCTTATATCGGGTTTGATGTTTCGTTATAATTTATAATCACTCGGGGGGGGGGGGGGGGGAGAGGTAGTACCTTTTGGCAGGGGGCACACCATGCCCTTCTCAGGGCAGCCCCTGGTCCCGTCACTGGTCCTCACCTGGCAACAGCTTTGGCGAGTCAGCTGAACCAGGTGAAGGTAGCTGATGGGTCTTAAACCCTCAGGCGAGTTAGGTTTGGGCTGTGCCAGCCCTACTGCATGCGAAGACTAACTCCCGGCAGAGCAATCAGAAGAGATCATCACCTGAGATCCAACGGTTGTGAAGGCGGTGGCAGCAAGCGTCATGGAGTGCCTAGAACTGGACATGGCAAATATAGAAGTCCTGGTCATCCACTGCAGCCTGGCAGTCTCCCGTTGTAACGGTTCCCCGTGCCACTGGATCAAGACTCCCCAGGCCGAGAGAGTGGGATTGCCCCTGTGCAACGGTCTTCTCACTATAAAGCCTTCACGCACAGGTTCGTTTTGCATCTCATCTCATCAACCGACCTGTCAGCATACACCTCTCAAGTCCTGCAGCATTGGGCGCATGGCGGAGCAACAGGTGGAGATGAACACTGGCAGTTTTAGTCACAAACCTGCACGCAGGCGGCCCATGGGTAAGTGGTCACTCTGATTCTGAATCTAAGGGCAACAGAACAGTTCGGCATCACCTGTGGACGACTGCGCAGCCTCTTTAGGACAGCACTGCCCACCCTCACATGAGGGAGGGGGCTAGAAAAGGTGCCCTAGATAAATGCTTGCCCTTCTAACGTCTGGTCAGCTTACCGCGGCTGACAGACTCATCCTCATAGCGGTCGAACAATGCGAAAGAAGAAAAAAACTCCAGAGGCTCATTCTGGTAGCCTGGAATGTCCAAACGCTTCCGGACCGAGCTGGCACACCGAGACCAGAGAGAAGAACAGCGCTTGTTGCAAAGGAGCTCCAGCGATACCGGATAGACATTGCTGCACTCAGTGAAACACGTCTTGCTGATGAAGGATCCCTGAGAGAAGGAGGTGGATACACTTTCTTCTGGAAAGGAAAGTCACAAACTGAGGACAGGATACATGGTGTTGGGTTTGCCATTAGAACAGCACTGCTGAAGGACATACCAGCCCTGTCAGTAGGAATCAGCGAACGTCTCATGACCTTGCGCATTCCTCTCAGCAAGGCCAGACACCTCACAGTCATCAGTGCATATGCTCCTACGCTTACCAGTCCAGATGAAGACATAGAGCAGTTTCTATCAACACTTTGATGAGGTCAATAGGTCAACTTCAGAGTGACAAACTTGCTGTGCTAGGTGATTTCAACGCTAGAGCAGGAAGAGACCACAGCAGCTTGAAAGGCGTTCTGAGCAGACACGGTGTAGGCAAAATCAATGAAAATGGCCTGCTCCTCCTTAGCAAGTGTGCAGAACACAGCCTTTGTAATGTCACTGTACATCACTCTGCATTACAGAAACCGACCCAAGACTGTCAGGGCCTCCTACAACATTACCAGGCTGAACAACCCAATCCATCTGGCAAAGTTCCAAGAAGCACTTGATGGAAAACTCAAAGATGGTCTGACCTCCAAAAGCAGCTCCGAAAATTGGTCCTCTTTCAAGGATACCATTGCTGAGACTGCAAAAGAAGTGCTTGCAGTTAAAACTAGACCGCATGAAGACTGGTTTGACGAAAACAATGACAAGATCAGAGAAGCCCTCCACGCTAAAAACAAGGCCTACATCAAGTGGCAGAATGATCCATCCTTGGTCTCTAATCGTGAAAGATTTAAAACTCTGCAGGCAAAGGTCCAGTCTGACCTTCGAATGATGCAGGACCAGTGGTGGCAGGATAAAGCCACCAAAGTCCAGCACTGTGCAGATACCCACAACTCCAATGAATTCTTCAGCGCTTTGAAGACAGGTTTTGGCCCCTCCACAAAAGGCTGCTCATCGTTGTTGTCCTCGGACTGTTCTGCCCTCATCAAAGACCAAGAGGGCTTGAGCAGGCGCTGGCAAGAGCACTTCAGTAACCTGCTTAACCGACCATCAGTTGACGCAGAAGCACTGAACCAGATTCCCCAGCAGCCAGTGCAAGACTCGCTTGCAGAACCCCTGACAATACATGAAATCAAAAGGGCGATCCGTCAGACAAATTCAGGCAAAGCATCGGGAAAAGATGGCATTCCTGCCGAGATCTACAAAGCGGCAGACCCCAACGCCCTCAAAGCCTTTCATGATGTCCTGCTGAGTATCTGGGAAGAGGATGTGATGCTTGATGACTTCTGAGCTGCCCTGATTGTCTCCGTCTACAAGAACAAAGGAAGCAAATTCAACTGTGGGAACTACAGGGGCATCTCCCTCCTCTCTGTTGCAGGGAAGATTTTTGCCAGAGTCATGCTCAACAGACTTATCACAGTATCAGAGCAAAACCTGCCAGAAGCACAGTGCGGCTTCAGGCCTGGCAGAAGTACTGCTGATATGATCTTTGCCATGAGACAACTCCAGGAAAAGTGCATTGAACAAAACATGCCCCTATTCTCTGTCTTCATAGATCTGACCAAGGCATTTGATACAGTCAATAGAGAGGCCCTCTGGACAGTCCTAGAACGTATCGGATGTCAGCCAAAATTTGTATCAATGATCAGGCTTTTCCACGATGGCATGACTGGCCAGGTCCTCTCCAGCGGGAATGTGTCAGAAGTCTTCACAATCAGCAACAGTGTGAAGCAGGGCTGTGTCCTAGCTCCAGTCCTGTTTAACGTGTTCTTCACCTGCATGTTGTCCCATGCCGTATCAGTCCTGGAGAAAGGGGTCTATATTCGCTACCATTTGAATGGCTCCCTATTCGGCCTGCGTCGTCTCACTGCCAAGACAAAGAGCCTGCAAACTCTCCTTCAAGAGGTCCTCTTTGCTGATGACTGCGCCCTTGTGGCCCAGACAGAATTTGACCTGCAGATGATGCTGGACCGCTTCTAAGGCCTCCAAACTCTTTGGCCTGACTGTCAGTCTCAGCAAGACGGAGGTGCTTCACCAACCTGCACCAAACAGCATTGTCATCGATGACACACCACTCGCCAATGTTAAACATTTCAAGTACCTGGGAAGCACCATTTCCTGTGATGGCTCCTTGGACAAAGAGATCACTTATAGGATCGGCAAGGCTAGCCAGGCGCTGGGCAGACTCCGCACCCGAGTGCTTAATTAACACCATATACAGCTATAAACAAAACTGAAGGTCTACAATGCTGTGATACTCCCGTCCCTTCTCTACAGTTGTGAAACATGGACACTGTATCACAGACATGTCCAAAAGTTGGAGCACTTCCACATGCAAGCCCTTTGCTCCATCCTCAGAATCAGCTGGCAGGACCACGTTACCAACTTGGAGGTCCTAGAGCGTGCCAACTCCACCAGCATTGAGTCTATGATCATCAAGGCTCAACTTCGATGGATGGGGCATGTAATTCGAATGGAGGAGTTCAGGATGCCAAGACGCCTGATGGATGGTGAACTTCAGCTCGGCAAAAGGAACCAAGGCCGCCCAAAGCTGCGATACAAAGACACTGTGAAAGCAAACGTCCAGTGGTGTCACATCAGGCCGAAGGAACTTGAGCAGCATGCTATGGACAGCAAAATGGGTGGCCTCAATCCACAAAGCAGCTGCCAACTTTGAAAAAGTGCGGTGCCAGAAGCACACTGCTGCCAGAGACAAGCGGCACAGAACTGCATCAGCAGTAATCACTAGAACGGACTTCCAATGCCCCCACTGTTCAAGACTCTGTGCCTCCGGGCTAGGACTGCAGAGTCATCCTCGCATTCGTCGATGAGCCGCAAAATGCAAACGTCATTATCGGATCCGATGGACTATAATCACTCAATGAGGTTGAGGTGGATGGGCTAGAAAAGTCCTCAAGACAGAATGTAGAGAAGTATATTCAATTCAGCTACATTCATCAAGCCTAACACACATACCGTATTTTCCGGGCCAGAAGGTGCAATATCAACAAACGGTCTTTGAACAGTCTCCGTCCACACACAAGGCCCAGGAGCATTAAGCCAAACAAAAGTCAGATAAGTACAAACTTGATTCAATTAATTCACAATAATGCTCAACATTGTTCAAAACAAACTCAATAGAGACGGCGATTAGGTGGAAAAAGTCTTCCGGGTCGTGACTTAAACTTCTTTCAGCCACGCCCCCTTAAAGCGACGGGGTCATCACAGTAACAAACAAGGCGGCGCTTATTCGCAGCGTGATTGTGTTCACTACAGAACGGAGGTCATTACTCTTAAGGAGCTGTAGCAGTGTAACTAAATTCAAGAAGGTTACACTGAGGTCTAAGGAGGACACCTGTAGCTGTGCTTTACGCAGAAGCATCCTTGTAACAAGACAGATGGTTGATAGAGATGGAGACTAGATGGAAAAATTCTTCAAGTCTTGTGATGTAAACTTCTATCAGCCATTCACGTATTATTCAGTGAGTCACCTGACTACAATAGCCATAATGCTGGTATTTGGACATAAAGCCCGGATCCCTGTAACTCACAACCTGTTGACACCAATATCTAGCAGTTGGAGTTCTTTGGTTAATCCATCCAGAATGATGGTAAGCTCTGAATTAGTTTGCTTGGGTTTTGCCGGTATTAGTGAGATGGAGTCACACGGTCTCACCCACACATAAGGCGCACCGTCAAAGGCTTTTAAGTGCGCCTTATAGTTTGAAAAATACGGTAATTTTAATAGTGTATAGAGTACACAGAAGAGACAAAGGAGCACACTGAAATTAAATTTTAATTATTTATTTTTATTTTAACCATGACAAAGACGGTTCAGGTGAGCTGTGCTGAGCACTGTGTAGCTAACATCCATTCAGCCTACTCATTTATACTCGAGTATATACTATACTGTGTAATGGCGTTTTAGTACATACCTCTAAAGTGCACACTACTAACAAGATTAAACAAAGTAAAATTAGATTTTTTTTTGTTTGTTTATTTTAAAGCAGTAAAATGATGACACCATCTGTTCCAAGTGTCCATGACAAACTGAGTGTCCGTTATTTTGATTCAAGCATTATCCACTCAGAATTCACTCATTCATTTTCTAAGATGCTTAATCCTAATTCGCAGGCAGGCTGATGCATTCTCAGCCGATTGAGGGAGGTGGCGTACAAACTGAACAGCTGGCCAGACCATTGCAGGACAAAGCACAAACAACCATTCACACTCACTCTCATACTTGGACAATTGGGACAGCCAAGTAGCCTAATGCGCATGTTTTTGGACTGCGAAAAAAACCCGGAGTACCTGGATGAAACCAAGCACGGGAAGAACATGCAAACTCCACACAGAAACACCCAAGCTCGGGAATCAAACCCGGGATCTACTTGCTGTGAAGTGAACATTAACCACAGCATCACTATGCCACCTCATTCAAAATACTGTATTTGATGTGATAAGCACCCAGGGCGCTTTAAAAATTGGAGTGGGTGGGCGCTTATTAAAATGTGACCAGCGGAGTAGAATGGTAAGTGCTTATACCATCGAGGTGGAGAACATGAATAACAACAGAACAATAAAAGAGTTTAACTGGTACAGTCGGCCCTTAAATTACGAAGACCTCTGTGTACGCAATCCCCGGATTACGAAAAACATTTTCCTGTGTTTCCATCCCCGAGATACGAAACAACCCCCTCTTACGAAAAGAAATTCAAAATTCAAACATGTCAATCAAAATTTCACACGACGCGCGAGTTGCTCTCTCATTGGCGGTCTCTCAACATCCCGCCCCGCTGGCCTCCCAGATAGAGACAGAAGGAAGCTTCACTCTTTAGTTTAGTTTTTTTTTAAGTTGTTTTAATTCAGTAACGCTAGAATAAACATGTACATTGTAATGCATCTGTGTGTGTGTGTGTGTGAGTGAGAGAGAGAGCGAGAGAGACTGTGTGCATGTGTTAATAAAAAATGTTTAATAATGGTTTAATTAATAAATGTTAATAAAATGTTTAAATGGTTTAATAAATAATTTTCTTTTACTTTTAACACATTCATTCAAAATTGGTGTAGTTTTATCATTTTTAAAGGGTTTATGGGGTTTATCCAGTCCAAAGACTGGAGCCTTGGAACGAATTAGGCATTTAACATGTAAGATGCGACCCCTACTTACGAGATCCCCGCAATACGAAAATGGCTCTGGAATGGATTAATTTCATAAGTTGGGGGCCGACTGTATTTTCATTATTCATTTTGTAGTATCAACCAAACTACTTGCATGAAAGCTGAAAATAAACAGAAAACAGAATCATTTTTAAATAAAAAAAAAAAAGACTCCTTACTTTTCCCTCCCAGTGCTGGTCCTTTAAACATTTTCCCGAAAGTACAATCGAGCCAATCAACACGAATGTCAACTTTAGCACATGGCACGTTTAACCAATCAGCATAAACAAACAAAAGCACATGGCTAGGAACATGCTTAAATGTATGACGAGAAGGAGAATCGGGTGAAAAATCCTCGTCATCACTTTCTGATAGGTCCATATCTGGCTCATCGCTCCATTCATTCAGAGTATCCCATAGTTTTGCTGTAGCAGTTTCTAATGGTTCATCGTTTGTTGGACATTTACAAAGAGAACACAGCAAAATATTTTCCAGTTTTTCAAAGCACAGCGGAACAATCAAATGTGTTGTTACTGATGAATATTATAGACATTCCCCAGTGGCAGGGGATCTTGAAATACCGTGTAAACTCACTTTTACAGGGAGTGAACGCCTCATTTTACCGTTACAGACACTGATCAAATACAATTGGGAAGTTTGATAAACGATTTTGCTCCCAGTACACATGGGCGGTTATTAGACGTAAGACCAAACACATGGGGGAGGCTTATTGAAGCAGAGCGCTTATTACGTCGAATACGGTAATGTGCTTTTAATCTGAAGACAGTTCATGTAGTATATACATTACATCAGAGATAAGTAGACAACACCTTTAGCATGTTAATCTTATTAATTTACAATTATAATCTTAGAGATTTTTACCAAAACCCTAAAAACTAAAAGATTGTATTCCTTCAATCTTTCCCACTTTTTAATTTTTCTGAGCATATGGTCCTATGATCCTGCTACAGCGCTGAATAATTATGTCTCCAATCCTCAATTATCACAAGACATAAAACTGGCCTACATAGTGAACACTGAAGAAAAAACACAAAACAAAAGCAGGCAGAAAAAAGATGCGCGGCTTCACTATTCATTCTTCCACAAGGTCAGTGATTACTGCTGTACAACCCATCAATCACCGCTGTCAGGGGCAATTACACACAACTGTCACCTGCTGTCACTGTCGCTTTGTCATTTTCTTCTGGTTTTATTTCCTCACTCTTACACACACAGACAGAGAGAGAGAGAGAGAGAGAGAGAGACTCAGGACCTCACTCTTTCCCTGACAGATATCCATGAGCTTCTGCTGACAGCTGAAAAGTAACCATTGTTTCTATTGCTTACACTCCATTTACATTCAGCTACCATTCACACTCCGACACAGGGGCAAAATTAGCCGAATGTTCATGGCTTTAGACTTTAAAAGGAAATACAAGTACCAAAAGCCTACCCAACTGCAACACAACATAGGAACGCACTTGCTGCACGCAGGGTTCAAACCCAGGACCTTCTTTGTGTAACCACTACACCACAGTGCCACCTGCACAAATATTTGTGTTTAAATCTTTAGCAACTTCAGATTTCACTTTTGCCATTTCATCCGTACATTTTCTGGAACCGCTTAATCCTAATTAGGGTAGCAGGGAGGCTGGTGCCCATCCCAGCCGACTCCAGGCAAAGGCAGAGTACACCCTCGACGGCTCGCCAGGCCATTGCAGGGCAGAAACACACTGACAGCTTTGCACCTACTCTACACTGGGGGGGGGGGGGGGGGGGGGGGGCAGGGAGAACCTGTGGAGAGTGGGGCTTCAAACCACAACCTTAGCATCAGTGATCCAGCACCTTCACCACCAGGCCACCACTCTGCACTTTTACTGTTTTAACATGAAAAAAATGTATAGAACCCTCAAAAATGATTATATCTTTTGTTCTTACCAGTCCCTCTGGGAATTTCTGTTGTCTCCAGGACATCGGTTCAGGCAAATATAACCAACTGTCATGTACAACTCAGCATTTTTTGCTTCTTAACCAATCAGCATGTTTTCCAACCATTTGACCAATTATTCTATGATACCATGTGTTTCACCAATCACAGCAGCCCTCTATGACAACATTGAGCCATACGTCACGTCCTCATTGATGTTTAAGTTACGATGTGGATATGTGAACAGCTATTTTTTGATATTCTGACATAATCTTGCAAATGAGTTAGTGAGTGAACAGAAAAGGGACAGTTTGTTATCAGTGGTAATATAGATGTAGGCATTGCCTACAAGGTGAAGATTCCAATAGATATCTTGTCTGCGGCTCCTTTAGGGACTGAATCAACGTCAGGAGGGAGGAAACAAACAAACAACTAAATATAAAATCACCCCTAGATTTCCAGACTATGATCTGGAGCGAAAGAAGGAAAGGTTAAAACAGTTTTTCTTCTCACCTCCTTTTACTCACCGAGTAAAGGGCAGGGATAGCATAGTGTTAAATCAATGGGTTACTGATCTGAAGGTCAGCTGTTCAGTAAGCACTGTTGGGCCCTTGAGCAAGGCCCTTAACCCTTAATTGCTCAGTTGTATAAAAATGATAATTGTAAGTTGCTCTGGATAAGAGCCTCTGTCAACTGCGGTAAATGTTATGACCTCATAAGTAACTTTTGTGTTCATTTGTATATATGGTTCGCTTAATTATCTGTTTAACAAGTTTATGTTGCATATTTCCCTGAATGTTTTGAGATTTTTGCATACTGGAAGTTTATATAACATTTATTCAACAACCAGTTAGTATCAAATCTGTAATTAACACAAGACAAACATCCAAATCATCTTCCACGTCCTTCCTCAGGAGCTCCACTGTATCGTGTTCTAATGCAGTTATGCTAAACCCGGTCTCTGAAGGCATCTATATCTACATGCCCACAGGATATTATATTCAGGTTAAAAAAGAAAAACAATTGTATACCTTACCTGCCTGCTGTAAAGGGAGGAGAAGGAACTTCATGAGGAATTGGAAAACCTTAGTACGCACACACACAGCCATGTAAATCACTGTAGGTCACAACTACGTACTTGATGATAAAACAACAGAAGACAAAGCTCACCAGGTGGTGGAGAACTCATAGACGGTCCTGCAACAAGACAACAAACACAGAATTCCACAGTCACTGTTATTCTGTACCTAAACCTTGCATTTAGTATCTTTCTATACATACGTAGCGTGATTATGACATGGAAGATTTTAATCAAGCTTCATCACGTCCTCAAGCCTTAAACATAATCAGTGAATTTATTTTTGAGGAGTAGACTGGTCAAGGATGTAGAATTAAATCATGAAAATTGGTGGAAAGACAGGAACTGTGTGTGTGTGTGTTTGTATGTGCGTGCATGTGTTCAACCGACCATGGACCCTTGGTTTTAAACATTTAAGCAAGTTTCCAATTGCAGTGTGTTCAACAAATCACCCGCCTCACAACCTTTGCTGACACTAGCATGGCCATACACACCAAATGAGTTCGCCCTCCCTCCCCGACGCCACTCACTCCACTCACACACCTAGGCAGCATGCATTCTTGTTTTTCTGTACAGCTTCCCGATGAGAGTCAAGCTCAGAAAGAATGTTTTCAACAGCATGATCATGCAACAAAGAAAAACAATGAAAGGAAAATGTCTGAGGAAAAAAGGAGAGAGACACACCATGCTCTCCTTCAGCCAGAGGGAAATGAATACCGAGGAACGAACACACACACAGCACTGCTTAATCCTACTAGGATTGGCAACATTTGGTGGCACTGGGTGAAGGTGAGGTATATCGTGAACAGCCGGAATTATTTCATTTAAAAAAAAAAAAAAAAAAAAAAAAATTCAGTGAAAAGAAATGCATTCTTTCCACCAATCATCAACTGGATAGCGCCTCAAATCAATAATAAAACTTAAAATCTGCAAAAAACAGCTTAAACACTGCTGTTCTAAACTTGTTTTACTTGTATAAATGCCCAAACTGACAAAACAACAAGCAGCCTTTCAGGTTGAGTTTGTGTCTGTGTGTAATTGTGTGAAGCTGAGCGTGTGTGTATGTTTGGGGGCGGGATGATGAATTGTGTACAACACCACAATTGCCAGCATCTGAAAAAGCTAATGGGGGTAGGTTGATTGTGGTTGCGTGTCTGCCTGTATTTTCCCCATTTCTTTTTCACTTTTTATCCCTTGCTCTTTTTTTTTTTTTTTTTTTTTTAAAGACTGAACTGCTGGCCGGTTTTTAAGTGCTTTCAGACGGAGTCCAAGTCAAAATCCTAGTGAGAGAAAAATCTTATGCAAAACAAAAAGGGAAACCTTGTGCAGTGGGTAAAGGTTATGCTTCTGATAAATACCAACTGTATATTAATAATGAATGCACCAAAGACCATAGAGGTCTCTGAGAATAGCTGCCGAGATGGAACGTTAAGAGTATTTAATCGGCGACATTCCCCGAGCTTAACAAATAACGGTTTTAGTATACGCTATACCGGAACATAGAAAGCTTAAGATTTTTATTATTGTTGGAAATCAGCAACGTACAGCTTGCGGTCCTTAAACTCCTCCACTTGGGGCAGGACCTCATTCCAGACCCGGAGGGTGCACTCCATCCTTTTCTGGTTGAGAACAATGGCCTCAGACTTGGACGTGCGGATTCTACTCCCAACCGCTTTAGTCAGCTGTGAGTTGCTCCAATAAAGAGCTGAAGGTCCCAGCTTGATGAAGCCAAAAGGACATCTGTAAACATCAGAGATGAGATCCTAAACCCAGCAAACCAGAACCCCTCAATGCTTTGGCTGTGCCTATAAATTCTGTCCTAAAAAAAAAAAAAAAAAAAAAAAAACTATGACCACCGAGAAACTTTTTGACTGCTTTAGTGACCTGAGCCCCAGCAATGGGCTGACCCCGACTCCAGTCCCCAATGTCTTCCTCCTCCACACAGTGTGCATTTTGGTGGGATTGAGGACGTCCTTGAAGTATTCCTTCCACTTCCCGACAACATCCCCAGTCATGGTGAGCAGCTCAACACTTCCACTGTAAACAGTATTCATGGAGAATTGCTTCCCCCTTCTGAAGTGTCAGATGCTGCCCCAGAATCTTTTTGACGCCAACTGTTAGTTGGTTTTCAGGCTCTACCACCAAATTATTCTCACACTTGAGATTTGGCTTTTGTGACAGCTTGGGTTACAGCACATTTAGCCTGCCAGTCTGCTGCCTTTTGTGTCTCACAGGCCAAAGAGATCTGGATGCCCCCCTCCCCCCACCACAGAAGTCCACCACATGGTTTGGGGGTTACTGCCACGACAGGCACCAATGACCATTCAGCCACAGCTATGGGCTGATGCCTGAATAATGGAGGCACAAAACATGGCCCATTACGATTGCATGTTCATGCTGCTTTCTTTGGGATGTGGTTGTAGCTCTATCGGACGTAGGCGTTAAAAGGCCCTTCTGTCAGGTGATTCTACCAAAATGTTCCCAGGAGACTCCAACTACACACTTGGGCCTGCCAGATCTGAAAGGTGGCCCCTGCAGTCCTTGGTGCCAGCTCACTACGAAGAAGTTTTCTGACAGGTCAGCTCCTCTCTTCACCCAAGTGTTCAACATATGCTGCCATAAGTCCAATGACATGATTACAGCATCAATCATCAAACTGCAGCCTAGGCTGTCCTGGTCCTAAGTGCACTTAACAAGGCACAAATGTTTGAAAATATTGTTTGTGATGGACGAGCACAGAAGTTCAACAATAAAACACCATTCAGTTTTAGATTGAAGAGACCGTACCTACCAATTACACCCTTCTAGGTTATACTGTTACTGCCCACATGGGCGCTGAAGTCTCCCAAGATGACAATACAGTCCCCCAAGGAGTGTTCTCGAACACATTCTCTAAAGACTCCAAAAAGGGTGTATAAGCACAAACAGTAGTCAGGACCTGTCCCCCCCATCAAAAGGTAGAGGGAAGCTATCCCTTCTTCAATTGGGAAAAACCCTAACATGTGGGCATCGAGGCGGGGTCCATACCCACACCGGTTCGCCACCTCTCCCCGTGAGCATCTTCAGAATGGAATAAGGTCCAACCCCTCACGAGATAGAGGGGACAAGCTGTGTTGAGGTGAGTCCAACTATATCTAAGTTGGTATCTCTCAACCTTGTCCTCCTTTCTGGCCAGAGATGTGACATTTCATGTTCCAGGAGCCAGCATCAGTAGCCGAGAATCGATCCAACAGAACCATACCTTCAGCTGCCACCCCAGCTCAAACTGCACCAGACTCCTATAGGCCCTCCCACAGGTAGTGGGTACACGAGATGGTGGACCCATGTCTCCTATTCAAGTGGTTTTCTTGCTGGGCTCCATGGCCAGAAGCTTGACAACCAGACGCTGACCTTGGAGCCCCTCTCCAGACTTAGTTTGACCATGGTAACCCCTGTCCTGGCAGGGGAAACTGAATACTTGTTTTCCTGTCCATAGGGGTCTTCTGAATCATGCTTAGTCTGAACCTTCACCCAGGACCTGTTTGCCTTGGGTGAACCTACCAGGGGCATAATGCCCCCAACAACTTAGCTCCTAGGATCATTTGGACATGCAAATCCCTCCACCACAGTAAGCTGGCAATTTAATGAGGGGCTGCAAATATGAGTAAATAATAATTTGATTTAACCATTATTTATTTCGGGGTTGTTGTTTTTTTTTTTTACTTTTAAAATATGGAAGGTTTGTTTACATCATCCTGCATATACCAATTAAAAGAATGCTAGTTATACTCTCCATTCATAAAGTAAACTCCATACCATAATGAAGTGCCGCATCAGGCTCGAAGCCCACAAGCCAGATTAAAAGCTATTTTAAAATTGAAAACCGTTTTAAATGTAATATCTTTTACTTACATACCCACTCACTCACCCAGTCACTCACCCAGCAGTTGCTGGATAGTAGGGTCATGCATAAGCAATAAGACCAAAAAGAATTTGATTGGATATTTCTATTGGAACACAAAGCAAATGATTGTTTGGTGTTTTTACAGGATTACAGCAGCCACAAATGAACAAATTTTATCTGACGTTTTTCATATCTGATAAGTTACTAATTGCTGTCTGTGTGTAAAGACTACTTCAACCAATACAACAGCTTACTTATATACAAATAAAAATTGACCAACTCTAACTTTAAATCCTAATTTTTCCAAAACGTGTTTAACAGCCTTGCACAGCTGAAAATGATGATCACAACATTTACATAGGTAGCACAGAGAAGTTTCGCAAAGAAAATGATTTCCCGGTTGATTTAACAAAAAACTCACAACAGGTCTCATGGGGAGCCTTGTAGTACCTACATATATAGATCATAGTTAACACAAGATTTCACCCCCCCCCCCCCAAATAAAAAAAATGTGGATTGTAATGAATCATTCCCCGATTCCTTTAGTACAGCCGCACAAAAAAAAAAAACCCAACAACCCAAAAATCATTCATTAATCACAGGTTCGACAAACCTATAAATGCTGTTGATTGTGATTAACACTGGGACACTTTCATGGTTTTTCTTACAATACACACCCCCCACCCCCACCCCCGAGAGGTTTGCAGACCTCCTGCATAGACTGTTCAAACATACATTCACCCTTAACTAGTATCTCATGGAGTGGCGAACATGGAAATTTCACAATCAGCAACATTCACAAGTGTTTGTGAAAGACAGTTGGCAAACTGTAGGGACTGTTAGCAACAGTGTCTGTGATGATCAGCAACTGTTTGGGAACTCTTGAAACCTTTGTGAACGCCGGGTCTTAAAATAGCAGGCGAGTGTCAGACAAATCTTGGAATTTACCCGCCTTGACCCGTATTGATGAACCCAATATCATTTGAAGAAGACTTGCCTGTAGAGGCTACATAGATGATATAGCCAATGGATTTGCAGACTATGGAAATGAATTTCTGTCAGACAGAAGCCCGCCGTGCTGCTGCTCGTAAGGAAGAATTGCTTTGTCGGACTGCTGATGAAACTTTGCTTCTGAAATGCTTAAAGTCGATGAATATTGACTTTTATTCAAAGGGTTTCGAACTGTCGCAAACAACTGCTAAAAAAAAAAAAGCTTGTAAAGATTCTTAAAAGTTGCTAGTGTTCACTACATGGAATCCAAAAGAGACATTAGTGAAACCTGTCATAACTGTGTAAAAAATTTATCTGCAAAGCAAAATTGTTTTTCAACCTTTTACGACCCTGACGAAACCCAAACTTCACGAGTTTCATCAGCTAACATCATTAAAGGTTTTGTAATTATCTCTTCAAACATTGTTATTCCAAAATGACCGCTCCAAACTTTTACTGTTGTGCTTTTGTTTGGCTTGGTCAGGATCACCATCCTGCACAGAGATCCAACTGTGCCCAAGATTTAACCTTTTCTCTGATACCTGGTGTTCAGGTGCTGCTGAAGTTCTCCAAGATGTTCTTCTTTACTTGTGAGGTTACCGTCTGTATTTTCTTCAGTGCACCAGTGCTGCCGCCACGCCACCCCACTTCTACACTTTACAGCTGGCATACTGATCTTCAGATCAAGAACTTCGCGCCATTTCCTCCCCCATACATAGCACGGACTGTTGGGACCAAACAGTTCAAAATTTTCTCACCTAACCTTGAGCACTCCTATAAGAGGCTAATGCATTTTTCCTGATAAAAGCTGTGTAGGCTCAGGCTGGTTATATTTACATACAGATGTTCATAACTTCAGTTGTTTCGAAATTGCTCCAAAAGTGGAAGCAACTTTTCTTGGGCCTTGGCTGAGCTGCTTGAATTTTCCTAAGGTATCAAAAGCAAATAGGCCAGGTCTGTACAGGTAGGCTGGTTAACAGCCACAGATTCTCTCATTAACCTCCGTTTATGATAAATGGATGCTCAAAAGCTTTTAACAGTCATTACATCAATCTGTGGAATCTTGCAGATGGTTGAGACATTCAACTTGTAAATGTCTTTGTATGTAAACACCTGACCCACTGGAACTGCCATATGACAACATCCCCTACACCAGGGGTCACCAGCATGGTGCCCGTGGGCACCAGGTCGCCCACAAGGACCACATGAGTATAGCTCGCGGGCCTGGTCTAAAAAGAGCAGTGAAATTCATGGCACCACTCTCCATTGACCTGCATCCAATTTTTTTTTTTTTTTTTTTAAATCACACTTGCATTGGTGTAAATTTGAAAATTACTATATATATATATATTTTTTTTAATGTTTCACATTAAGTGAGAACTAGCTGGTGTCCGTAGCAATAGTTGCCATGGAGACCAGCTAGGCACAGTGAAAGTGAGGATACGATTTACCCCGAAGAGATGGCAGAAAAAAGAAAGAAAACATATCATTTTCACAGTGAATGGGAGGAAGAGTTCTTTTGTACCACTGTGAAAGATTCTTGTGTGCGTCTCGTTTGCAGGGCGACTGTTGCAACAGAAAAAGTAGCACAAATGTGGAGAGACATTTCCGAATGTGTCACGCAAGCTAGCATGCTAACGACCCGCCAGGCATCCCCTCAGAGCAGAGAAGGCGCACGAGTTAAAGGCAGCTTTGTCTAAACAGCGGTGTTTTTTCACGAGATCAGTGAAAAACTCAAAAAAAGCAACTGAAGCCTTGTTTAGAGCTGCACATGCTTTTTATTAAGAAAAAGCAGGCATTTTCAGACCGGAAAGATTTCAAAGAAGCAATGACGATAATTGCAAAAACTGTGCTTAAAGACGAGCAATATGGAACGGATGTCATCTCCACTAGTTAGAAGGGCATCTGCTATTTCCAGGAACTTGGCTGATTAGCTGGGCTGGGATCTCACAAAGTGCAAGTGGTTTAGCATCCAGTGTGACCAGTCTGTGGACAGTAGCAGTACATCGTAGCTGATGGCCTTTATCCGGAAGGTATTTGATGATTTCTCCACAAAGTAAGAACTTCGGACTCTACTGCCCCTAAAGACAACTACGAGGGGAGTTGACATCTATAACACGGTGAAGCAGTTTTTCGATACCTTTGGAAAAGCTGGTATCAATGACAACCGACAGGACTCCTGCTATGATGGGCCGACATTCAGGATTCATCGCTCACTGTAAAGGTGACCCAGAGTTCCAAAACTTCATGCATTACCACTGCATCATTCACCAGCAGGCGTTATGTGCAAAGGTGACCGGCTTTATAATTTATAGAAATTAAGTGTTGTACAGACACTCACCGCTTTACGTATTTTTCGATTTTACATTTATTAAAAAAAAAAAAAAAAAAAAAAAAAAGTGTCAAATTTTGAGTTTAGCGTGCTGTCTGTAGTACGAGACGTACCTGCGTAGTACGCGGACATAATACGCTACTTCCACATGATGCTGCGTCCATTGTTTACAAACGACAGACTGAAATGTGCCCTCCTTCTTCCCAGTTCACCGCGTGCTACCCGTGTGTTAAGACATTGTCGCTGTGATCTTTGTGTTTACACTGTTTTGCGGACTTTTGTAACCCTAAGAAAATATGGTTGGTCGGAAGCGTAAGCCTATTAGTGATAGTGGAACATACAATAACAACTTACGGGTTTTTTTTCACCTTACGTTCGGCTGTCCAGAACCTAACTAAAACGTAAATCGGGGAGCGTCTGTATAATCGATATTTATGTTTCCTACCTTGTTAAATCATTGATCATTAATTATATTAATCCATGTGAAGATATTGATCATGTTAAAGGTAAATTGAGCAAATGTGTTATTTCAGAAGTGATCGACCTGGTAGCCCTTCACATCAATTGGTACCCAAGTAGCTCTCAGACTCAGAAAGGTTGGTGACCCCTGATCTGCACCATAACCGAATGGGCACCTTTCAGGGAAATGTAAAGATATGTGGTGGCAATGCAAACCATAATCCCGGTTATTTGCCAGCATAGCATTTCTTTTCTCTCAGTTCTGGCTACTCCTTCCTCCAAATAACAGTTTAAAGCCTATTATCATGATATTGTATTAAGATAAATATATAAAGCGTGACACTCTACAGCAGCTGTAGTTGACTGGAACACTCTCACCACTGGATACATGCAAGATAAAACACTTGAGCGATGCTTTCACCGAGAGTCGGGTTCGAATTAATTGCACAAGACTTATTTTCCAACAGGAAATCGATTTCAAAACAACAGTTTGTAATTCTCTCTTTATTATTTTGACAAACATGGAACGGGCCATCAGCTCCATACCTACAAGCACACCAGTCAGCTATAACATGAATTCTACCTGACTGGCCTGTATTTAGGCAGCCCCAGATGAAACAAGCTGAAATGCACCTCCATCTTTCTATTTGTTCAACCAACACTGAAGTTCCTGGATGTCCATTGGGAGTGGCTACCAGTGCACGCATGATAAACTGCGGGAACTCCTTTTTATCAGAGTCAGCATTTAGTGTTTCAGGCGTTTGTACTACAGGCACTACTGCGCACTCCAGTAAGCCAGAAATCGGCCTTGGCACCCTTGCCAGTTTATTGGTTGTCCTTCTTGAAACCACATTTGGTAGAGACTTACCCCAGTACAGTATATTAACAAAACAACACAAGACCTGCATCACAGTGTTTCCTCCATGTGTTTTGCAACAGAACAATGATCAAGCCTTATGCTTTAGAACCAAAATCCAGGTATCACCCTCACCTCCACATCTGTTTAATTCTTTCCTAGCTGCAGTTCTTCCCACTAAACCCGATATCCATCCCTCTCTCTCTCTCTCTCTCTCTCTTGCTCTCTCTAACCCTCTTTCTCGCTAGTTGGGTCATTCAGCACATTTTCACACAGTTCTGCTGGCGTGGCACTTTCTCCTGCCACACGCTGCTATTTTTAGCTCAACACTGCACATCTACTTCACAAAAGGAAGCGCGGTGCAGACCGGCACATGTGTATAAGCACGGGTTGTCGGTTCTGGTGCTACAGGAAGGGTTTAAAGACAGAGGAAGGTTACAGCTCCAGTTGCGCTTAAAAGACTGCACTTCAAAGGCAGGCTCTGGCACGGATGTTTGATATTCTAGTATCATTAGAAGGATGAAGGGGGCATTCTGAGAAGTAGATGGGGGTGAGGCTGGCTGTGCGGGTCGGGAGGGGGCTGCAGGATTTGGCTAGGCATGACATTCAGCAAGGCTTTGAAGACGAAGGGCCATGGGCACTCAGCTGTGGACTCCCTGGCTGGATGATGAGGAAGACTATGAGAAGGCTACGTAGATGTTATGCCTCAAAGCTGCAGACAGCTGTGTGCGCTCACGCACACACACACGTCTGACCGACTTAAACACCAATTGCGGAGACATACGTGAACACACACCACTGCAGTAAAACTTTGAGTACAAGTCATTTATATCATTGCTATGTATTCCCCACTTTCTCAATGATACACTAGCAAAGCAGACATAACTCATCAGGGGAGCACTCAGAGTGTGGGGTACCTCCACCTCACATCATGGGCAACATACACACATGTTCTACATGGGTACTGACTTAATTTACCCATGTGCTCATTTTACGATGTGTTCTACAGTTCAGACTGTGACCAAATTAGCATAAAGCCTCAGATGTTTGAAGGGTTTACAAGGTGGCTTGTGTTTGACCTTTCGAAGTCACTCAAGGTCAATAGGAATGTCCATACTCTATTTTCTATAAGCTTTCCTTATTCACGGCATGTCCATTAGCACTCGTTTCGAAGTGATAGCTCCGAAACTTTGTGACCCTGCTCCGACCTTTGACATTCCAAAATCAAAACTCAATTCAGTTTTATTTGTATCGCACTTTTTACAATTGACATTGTCGCAAAGCAGCTTTACACAGTAAAAGCAGGGGCTTACAAAGTATAAAATAATTAAACATTTCCTATAACCCCTCGTAGGCCTCCGTCAGTCCCGAAGGACTATGGCTGCGCTCTGGCTGGTATCCCGACTGGTGATACTCCCCAGTGCGCAGAGCCTGGGTAGGGAGTAATGAGGGACAGGCTGTTACTTAAGCAGCAAGTCCCCCCCCTGTCTCGGCGCCACCGGAAGGATCCAATGGAAAGGCAAGTGCCGATACGACTGGGTTCCAGTGCCGCTGCAGGAGAGAAACTACGGTCAATTTAGAACGGCCAATTAACCTACAGTGCACGTCTTTGGATTGCGGGGGAAACCGGAGCACCCGGAGGAAACCCGCACAAGCACGGGGAGAACATGCAAACTCCACACAGAAACGCCCAGGCCGGGAATCGAACCCGGGCCTTCTTGCTGTGAGGCGGACGTGCTAACCACTACGCCACCGTGCCGCCCCTCTAACCCCTACATATCGCTAATGAGCGTCGCCCGCGGCAACGGTGGCAAGAAATGAAACATTGAGAAAAACCAGGCCCAAAAGGGAAATCCATCCTCATTTGAGTGAAATCATAAAGATACAAACCATATATGTATGAGAAATTCATTACAGTCCAAAATGTAATCCGTTGGTTATATAACCAAGTCCTAAATAATTGTGGGGAAGAGAGTTCATATCACCGGCAGTGAGCAGTCATGTTCACAGTCTGTTAGTGTATATCTGGGTCCATATAGATCTTCATCAGCAGGAAGGAGGGACTTCCAACAAGACTCCAGCCAGCATCAGCACATCAGGACAGACCACAGGACTCCGAAAGCAGAAGGCGCAGGATCACCTGCATCCCAGAAGAAGAATGTGTACCTCAAGAAAAACAGAGAGGGAGAGAGCAAGAAACATCTCGAGCACTCGGGTCCTCTTCAGGTTTGGTGAAGATCCATGCACAGGTGTGTTAAGGATTTCTGTGATAGACTGGAAACACAAAACTGTCCTAATAGTAAAGCACAATAACTATACTACTGTACAGCTGTATTATATTTCCATACGTCCCACTACTCTTATTCATTTAAATAAACTTGTACAGGGGCCAGTGGTTCCAGTGGTTGTGGTGCTGGGCTCATGATCAAGAGGTCACAGATTCAAATCCTCGTTAGACTCCCACCAATTTCTTGGAACTCTGACCAAGGTCATAACCACAAGTGTATCTCTGTCCACCCAGCAACAGGAAAAATACCAAAAGATAACCTGTGATGAACTCGCATCCCTTCCCAGAGGAACTGAATTCATGCTCACTTCACACTATGAAAACCAGGCTAAGTTTGGGCTGTGAATAGCCACTAGGCTCGGGTGTAAAAAGCCCAAAAGATTTTACATTTAAATTCACACAAGGCTTGGTCTGTCTGTGCATGGCCACAAGTTGCAATCAAATTTCTCCGGAAGATTAAATAAAACGAGGGAGTTATCGAGGGTACAAAGATGTTAGGGATAAATGTTACGCTCTCTCACACTGTTCCTGGAGATCCACCGTCCTGTAGGTTTTATCACCAACCAAGAACTAACATCTCTTTCAGCGGACCAAGAACGTCTTAAGGCGCTCATCAGATGTTCAGGTGTGCATGAAGAGTGTTGGGGCCAAAGTCTTCAGGAAGGAAGCTCTCCAGGAACAGGGCTGGAGACCGCGTATAGATTTTGATCTACATTCTGTCTTTGCTTTCACCTATCAGTGGTCATTTCATAACTCCAGTCCTCGGTGACCTTATATGGAGTTCTGTGGGCGTCACTTAAACACAAATGTCTTTGGGAAACGTTTTAAAATGTCACCCTTTGAAAGGTTTGGCTTATGCAAGCATTTATAAATTAATAAAAAAAAAAGAAGACAAACAACTAAAAACAATTTTCATGTTTGAATTTCGTATTGATTGACTCCAGGCCAGCAGAACACACACACACACACACACACACACACACACGCACACACACACACACCAAAATGAAGTGCAGGTCTTGTGTATGCAGAAATGCCTCCAATTGTTTTAAAGGCTCTGGCGTAAAAATAAATAAATAAATAATTGGATGTGTTCCTCTCAAGAGACACGAATGATTTGTGGTGTGCATCACTGATATTACAACACTGTAAAGCACAAAACAAAAGCTTGTGTGTGCTTTAATATAAACAAAAGTTTATTTAAATGGCATAAATTATAAGCAAAAGGCAGTCTGAAATAAATGTTTCTGCATGTGTGAGAGAGAGAAAGACTTACGTAGTGGGTGTGGTATAAAAGGAGGAGGGGTACTGATGGGGAGCAAAGGAAAAAGTGGAGGAGGAATGTTGGGGGGAAAGAAAGGACTGGATGGTGGCTCAGCAGCCACAGGGGGCTCGGAGGTGAACTGCACCTGTAACACACACACACACACACACACACACACACAATCCACCCATTTGTTATATGCTGTTGTGTTTCTCTCTCTCTCTCTCTCTCTCTCCCCCCAACACACACACACACACACACACCGACATGCTGCTTCCATCTGTGCTGTGAGGTCTTCGCCCTTCCACACGAATGATGTTCTCTGTTTGCCTCTCTTTTACATCCATGGGGCTTTTCAATGTCCTGCATTCACACATACACACACTTGCATATATCCACACTGAAAGATTATTAAAATGAATGCAATGTGCATATGTACAGAATGCCAGAATAAAAATAATATAAAAGTGGGTCTTGAAAATTTGTGCACGCTTATAGAATGCTCGATATTTGTGTAGAAACCCCCAGCACCACATTCTTACACAAATCCCAGATAAAGATCAAAGTCAAAAATATTATAAACAGTCGTTTATTTACTGAGGAAACGGATCTATTATCTGTTTGAGAGTGGACGGAGTATGAGCACCTCCAGCATCGCCGTTTATTATGAAGATGAAATTCGAGTCGGATGTTTTCCCCTCAGTAGGAAGACAATTCGTTTGAGTGGCCATTTTGGGGGTTTTTTTGTTTGTTTTTTTTTAAATGACAGATCTATCAAGGTGGGATCTTCACAAAACGGACCAGTTGAACCACATCACAGTATAAAGGAAGATTTCTGAGCACTTGGACATGCAATCATTTTGGGTACTGAATAAAACTTGCTCAGCATCTCCACGAAAGACTCCACCCTTCAAACACGTGCACTAGAATACATTACATCTCATACGCGGACCTGAACGTCCAAATTTTATTCCTTCATAGTGTCCAGATGATTTAGGGCCTGTTCAGGAATCACTTGCACCAGAATCTCAGCCGCTATGCAATAAAGACGGAAAACCAATAACGAGTCCAGGAAGCCAATGAAAGAGTAGAACATACCTGGAGGCACAATCGGATTTAGAGACGAGTTCATTCTGACTACCCTGGACACACACACACACACACACACACACACACACACACACACACACACACACACACAGAGAGAAAAAGCAATAAGGATGTCAATGACATCAATTAATGTTATAAACTTTAACTGAGGTTAATTACTCTCATCTGGGAAAAGGTCGATGCAGCACACCATGCTTTTGTCAGAGGAGCCCAAGGTCATGAACTCTAGGCTCATGCGCAGTTTCCTCTGCTTGTCACAATATGCCTTCCAGGTGTCCTCGTTGAAGCCATAGTTAAAGTAGTCTGACAGATCCGCACCTGATTGCACACACACACACACACACAAACAAACAGCTGGTACACATTTCCTACCAACAACAAGTTTTATCACTGTACACCACATTCAAACAGTCACTTACTGTCCTCGATTTTGAAAGAAAAGCGGTTACAAAAAAATTGTAATAAAGTTAAAATTGATCCGAGATGTTCTAGACATTATGTTACACGTGTTTATTATCACTGGAAGCGCCTGGGTTTTTAAATGGTACACAGGTCAAATGGTACATTGTGTTATCTAATCCAAGATTGTCGTGTCTCCTGCATGAATCCTAATCAAGGTCGCAGGGAGGCTGGTGTGCCCACCTCAGCCGAGTCTGGGTGAGGGTAGAGTAAATCCTGGATAGCTCACCAGCCATCGCAGAGATCATCATATTAGAACTTATAACAGATAAGTTCCGTGATTATGACAGCACAGATTAAAAATGTTGTGCTGACTGGAGAAGAAATAAAATGATCCTTCTTTCGGTTAGTTGAATACAGGAACCCCTCACGACTTCGCGCTTCAATTGATGCAGCTTCAGTGCATCGCAGTTTTTTTTTTTTTTAAATATAAATAAATATTCATTGAATTAAAAAAATAAGGAAATTAAAAAAAGAATAGGGGAAAAGTTAAAGAAAAGCCACAAAAACAAGACCAATTATGCAAAAAAAAAAACCCTAAACACCACAAAACAAAAAATAACCCAAAATCTCCCATCAAAACGACTTATATTGTTGTGCGGTGCACATCTGAGTGCCTGCACATGCATGTGACTGCAAGTGGATTTGTATGGTCACGTGGGGATCTCGGTCCCAATTAACCATGGAAAGTGAGGGTTCCCTGTATTAGGAGAATCAGAATTTTGGGATTGATTATAGAATAAAATTAGGCAAAAAAAAAAAAAAAAATTCTTCTGACATTCACCCGTCTATATTTGTGTGTACCATTCCCGTCACAGTACAGCGTATACTGGCTCTAACCCGGATAGAAAGGAAAGTCTGAGTTTCCGTTACACACCTGAGCAAAAAGGACAAGACCAGAGGATCTAGTTTAGGAAACAGACACCCGCCAGGTCCTCAAATCAGCAGCTTCATTTAACAATACCCACAAAACCCCAGTCTCATCTTCAACAGAGAAGAGACGACTGCAGGAGTTGCGAAGAACGAGCCGTATCTGAGCCTGACCAATAAAAGCAAAGAATTAATATGGCTAACAGAACACACCCACACTGAACAGAGGATGACTGGGGGGGGGGGGACACTTCAGATAGATGAGCAAGTAGGAGGTGTCCGGGTCAAAATGAAGAACATTCAGAGAAGGTTCAGAATTAAAAAATAGATCCTGGAGGAGTCTTGATGCCGTCTGTCACACCTGGTCTGGTGTGTTCTGGTAGTGGTGCTGGTTAAGTGGTAAATTTGCATAGAGCGTAAGGGAATCCTGAACAAGGAAGGTCCATCACTGCCTGCAACACCGTGTGGATTGCGCCTGATTGGGTCCGGTTTCCTCCTACAACATACTAGTCCTTCTCAAAAAATTAGCATATTGTGATAAAGTCATTATTTTCTGTCATGTACTGATAAAAATTAAACTTTCATATATTTTAGATTCATTGCACACCAACTAAAATATTTATTTCAGGTCTTTTATTGTTTTAATACTGATGATGTTGGCATACAGCTCATGAAAACCCAACATTCCTATCTCAAAAAATTAGCATATTTCATCCCACCAATTAAAAAAGTGTTTTTAATACAAAAAAAGTCAACCTTCAAATAATTATGTTCAGTTATGCACTCAATACTTGGTCGGGAATCCTTTTGCAGAAATGACTGCTTCAATGCGGGCGTGGCATGGAGGCAATCAGCCTGTGGCACTGCTGAGGTGTTATGGAGGCCCAGGATGCTTCGATAGCGGCCTTAAGCTCATCCACAGTGTTGGGTCTGGTGTCTCAACTTTCTCTTCACAATATCCCACAGATTCTCTATGGGCTTCAGGTCAGGAGAGTTGGCAGGCCAATTGAGCCCAGTAATACCATGGTCAGTAAACCATTTAAACTAAACTAACTCTTTATTGTCAAAGTACATTTACATACATTGAAATTTGCTTTGTGCGCTAGGCACCTGTCGCCACTGTGCAGCGCCAGTTATTGCGTTGTTCTATCCTTTTGATGCTGAGCGCCAAGCAGGAAGCAACAACTGCCAAATTTTAATGTCTTATGGTATGACGCGGCCGGATTCGAACTCCGACCTACCGGAGGATAAAGCGGACGCTCTACCAACTGAGCTAAATCCCCGGTGCAGTGGTTTTGGCACTGTGAGCAGGTGCCAGGTCGTGCTGAAAAATGAAATCTTCATCTCCATAAAGCTTTTCAGCAGATGGAAGCATGAAGTGCTCCAAAATCTCCTGATAGCTCGCTGCATTGTCCCTGCCCTTGATAAAACACAGTGGACCAACACCAGCAGCTGACATGGGACCCCAGACCATCACTGACTGTGGGTACTTCACACTGGACTTCAGGCATTTTGGCATTTCCTTGTCCCCAGTCTTCCTCCAGACTCTGGCACCTTGATTTCCGAATGACATGCAAAATTTGCTTTCATCCGAAAAAAGTACTTTGGACCACTGAGCAACAGTCCAGTGCTGCTTCTCTGTAGCCCAGGTCAGCCGCTTCTGCCGCTGTTTCTGGCTCAAAAGTGGCTTGACCTGGGGAATGCGGCACCTGTAGCCCAGTCCACTGCTTCCACAGGTCCCCCGAGGTCTGGAATCGGCCCTTCTCCACAATCTTCCTCAGGGTCCGGTCACCTCTTCTGGTTGTGCAGCATTTTCTGCCACACTTTTTCCTTCCCACAGACGTCCCACTGAGGTGCTTGATACGGCACTCTGGGAACAGCCTATTCGCTCAGAGATTTCTTTCTGTGTCTTACCCTCTTGCTTGAGGGTGTCAATGACGGCCTTCTGGACAGCAGTCAGGTCGGCAGTCTTACCCATGATTGCGGTTTTGAGTAATGAACCAGGCTGGGAGTTTTTAAAATCCTCAGGAATCTTTTGCAGGTGTTTAGAGTTAATTGGTTGATTCAGATGATTAGGTTAATAGCTCGTTTACACTACCTGAACATGATATGCTAATTTTTTGAGACAGGAATTTTGGGTTTTCATGAGCTGTATGCCAAAATCATCAGAATTAAAACAATAAAAGACCTGAAATATTTCAGTTGGTGTGCAATGAATCTAAAATATATGAAAGTTTAATTTTTATCAGTACATTACAGAAAATAATGACCTTTATCACAATATGCTAATTTTTTGAGAAGGACTAGTATTAATGACCCGAACTATGTACGAGCTGTTCAAAGAAGGCGCATACACGAGGTATTCTGTCAATAATACTCTCATTTCACTGGAGCGCGGCAGACTTGCTGAAGCAAAACCGTAGTCATCCTCCAACGTTCCTCAGTCTTTCCTCAGGGTCATGCCGTCATCTTCCGTACGATTCCGAAGGTCTTTCCTTCTCTTCCGTCAGGCCAAAATCTTCTTTGAACGTGCTTTTGAACATGTTCAAAAGCAAGTTCACGGAAAAATTTTCCGACAGTGTTCCCTCACGTTCCGCAGTCCTTCCGCAAACATTCCGTCCTTTCCGCAAACGTTCTGTGACCGTTACTTTTATTCCGTAAGTCGTCCGTGAACATTCCGCGAACATTCCTCCTTCTTACCCGAGTTCAAAAGCGGCCACAGAATCCCCACGGAATACTCACGGAACGTTTGCGGAATTGTTGCAGATAACATGGAAGACTTGCGGAACACTCAAGGAAGTCACTTCCACTATAAATTATTCCTGTTCACTCACTTTTTCCTATTTTCCTGTTCATGTAATAAAGTTATAATCACTGTGGTTTGGACTTGTGTGCATGGTTTTTAGTCTGGAATGATTGAGTTGCAAATAAAAGGAACATATTTACATTATTGATATTTAACATTAACATATGTTAAATATTAAATTTATTGTACATTATAAACATGGTATGAATGAGAGAATGAGTTTGGTCATTCCGCGTATTTATAGGCGGAATCAGGTGCAAATCCTTTGATCTTTGCTGATTTCTCCATGTTGAAACGTGGTTATGCCGGCTAGTCATCAGTCATTCCTCACTCATTCCGTGTTGAACGTGAATGTTCCGCCTTCATTGGCCATGTTCCGAGATCATTCCGTGGGACTTCCTTCTAAAAAGGAGTAATTCCACGGTCGTTCCGTAAACATTCCGCCCTTTCCGTAAACGTTCCGTGAATTATCTGAGGGTCTTCCATTGCTCTCCGCACTGGTTCCGAGGGTGATCCAGGCGATTTTACGAACGTATTCCAACACGGTGCTGCGGTCTTTGTGTCCTTTCTTCGCATTCCGTGATTGTTCCGAGGGTGTTCCCTGTATGTTTTGACACATTTTCCATGTAAAAATGCCGATGCTCCTTCGTAGAATGCATTCTGCGCCTTTCCGCCATGATCCTTGCATTCCTCACTCCAGTGAAATGGGGGTATAATGGAGTGGATCAGCACAGAAACCAGATTTCAACCCGACTGAGTTGCTGTGGGAGCAGCCTAACCAATGGTACAGAAGAGGTGTCCATCTAGCCTGTCCAAATTGTGGGAGGTGCCTCAGGAAGTATAGGGTGAAAGGTTTCATTTTACCCTGATAAAAGGTCTACAAGGCTGTATGAGCTGCAAAGGCGAGAACTTTCGACAAAACGAACATTTGAAGGAGACGATGTTATTTCAAGTTAAAACTATTTTTAGGAATTGATTAAATTTTATGCTCATTTTGAAACTCATCCGATGAATGTAGTTTTGTGTTTTCATGGAAAATGCAAAATTTTGTAGGTGACCAAAAATTTAAGGGTAGACACTTTTTTTTTTTTTTTTTTAATTCAAGTTGGAACTTGAGGCCAATCAGAAAAGCGAGTGTTTGGTCATTCATGCTCAAGTGAGGTGTTCGTATTGCAAAGCAGCATTAAAAACAAGAGCACTTGGAGAGTGCAATCCTATACCAAGCCCAGCGACCGACTAAATCATAAGGTGATCATGCAAAATTTTGCCACTTATCCCATTAAAATGTCACACGCGTGCGCACACACGCACGTGCACGCGCCCTGGGTGCAGAGTTACTGGTCATTTTAATTTTCTCCACAAAAAAAAATAATAATGAACCAGGCAGAACCTGCATGGCGGAACAATTAAGTTTGGGTTTAATTTCCATTTAAGCTTTCCATTCAGCACATCGCCACTGCTCCACCCAACAAGACGCACAGCTGTCAGGAATCACCTCCAAGGTTAGACTAGACAAACAAGGCCAACATCTGGAGGATGACTTTCTTCAAAATATTATTGATAGAAACTATTGAATGAACTCCCATGTGTGAAAACAATAATTTGATTCTCTGTAACATCTTTATCCCCATTTATCTTGAAATTCTATGCAATTTTGTTCCCGATCAGCAGTGGAAAGCCTTAAAATGCTTATGTTAGCCTATGTCAATAAAGCGATGTAAGCCAGGCGAAAATGTTGTGAGTGGCATTTGCATGTCAAGACAGCATCTCACAGAAGGGCGCGATAGTAGAAATGCCTTGACTGTGAAATTCCACTCAACCTTCGCTCAGCTGGTTGGTTCAGTGCCACAGAATTGCTGAAGCATTTCAGGGGTCTCTACGGCTCAGGCTCACTCCTGCAGCATGCACGTGACCTTCCTGTGTATGCTATTCATCTGTTACAGGGGACCAGGACATTTTTTGACTGCATCCACTCTCTGAATACAAACTTAAATGTATTTCAAATGTCAAATACCAAAAATATAGAATTATTTCACAAATCTAATGATTACCATGGCTGCGGGGGTGGGGGGCGTTT
Source organism: Plotosus lineatus (assembly GCA_024760905.1). Taxonomy (NCBI): domain Eukaryota; kingdom Metazoa; phylum Chordata; class Actinopteri; order Siluriformes; family Plotosidae; genus Plotosus; species Plotosus lineatus. The sequence goes on along the minus strand of CM045737.1, from coordinate 7,392,647 downwards.
AGAGTGTTTATATGGTGAATACAATTTATTTATATAAATTATTATTACAATTACTATTATTAATACACTATGAATGTTATTTTTCAACAGTTGAAATAAAGTTGGTTGGGAAGTAGAGATTAAACTTTTCTAAAAAATAAGAAGAATAAAAAACACATGTGATGGTGCACCAGCTGTGAGATTTAAAGCTCAGGCTCACCCAAAATTCCCACTAATGTTTGAAACATGTCCAACTCGCCTCTGTTCATGTGCTGTCCCCTTGTGGGCTACATTTTAGCGCTCAAATGACCGACATGTAACCGAGAGAATCCGGTCTTTATCAAAATAAAAGAATTTTCAAAAGTAAAAGATCGTTCAGACTCATAATAAATATAAAACAAAAATAATTAATTATTTCTTTTGTGGCCCGGTACCAATTGAGCCACGGGCCGATACCGGTCTTCGGCCCAGTAGTTGGCAACCCCCCCCCCTCTCTAGATCATAGCTGTCTGTATGTGTCCATACGTACCTGGTTTCCTCCAAGGCTTCTCTACAAACTCCTCATCCAGCTGTAGCGCTGCAGCTCCACCAATGCTGTCCACTTCAACTAGAGCCACTCCACTGACCGTCATACCTGGGGAGCATTCGAAAACAACTCAGTGCTTAAATGATGAAAAAAAGTCACTGACTGAGAACCTCGATAAAAAGCTACTATTCATTTTAATTTTTGACTGCACAAGGTGTACGATTATTATCCTGGAGATTGTAGATTCGAATCCAGGTTGATGACGCAGCCACAACTGGGTGTCCACGGGAGCTAATTGGTCGAGCTCTCATGGGAGGGAGGGATGGCATACACTCACCTTCCCGTCACTCACCAGTCAAACACAGGCTTCCCCCAGTTCATTCATACAAAGGGGAGGATATCGCTTATCCGTCACCTGTGATAGGCCACTCCCGAATGCACATGTGCAGCAGTATGTAAAGATGCAGGTGGCAGCATCATATTTCATGGAAGGGACATGTGTAGGCTTACACCAATCCCTGGTTGGTGATGGTCATATGTGAGCAGGAGGTAATACAACTAAATTAAGCATTAAGAACGCCTCCCTGGTGTGGTGTTTCAGGTATGTTCAACTGGGAAGGGAACCCTGGGGTCAACCCAGAACACACTGTATGGATTATGTCTCTCAAATGGTCTGGGAATGCCTCGGTGTTCCTGCTGGACACGCTGGAGGAAGTGACTGGGGAGAGGAACCGATAGACCTCACTGCTTAGGCTGCTGCTCCTGAAACATGACCCCACACCGAGCGGAAAAAGAGGATGGTGATGATAGACTAAAGAGGAAAAGTTGTAGTCATAGTAATAGTACATGGAACCCTCACTTTCTACTGTTAATTGGGACTGAGATCCCCCCGCGAACACTGAAATCCGCGAAGTAGGATCAAAACCCCCCCACACACACCTCCAACCCTCCCTGACTGATGTATATGTGCACATTAATAAATACATATTCAATGCTATTAATGCGCATAATAACAATTAATCATTAAAAAAATAATGCATAAGATGTAAATAAAATATAAATACACACACATACAGACATGCACCTCACAAAAATGTCATCAGTTTTGTTTGATGGGTCATTTTTTGTTTGTTGAGGGTTTTTTTTGCATAATTGGCCTTGTTTTTGCTGCACTTCCCTTAACTTTTCCCCCTATTCTTCCTTAATTTCCTTATTTTTTATTTCGATGAAGCGCGATGCATTGAAGCCGCATAAATTGAAGCGAAGCAGCGAGGGATCCCTGTAGTACAAAAAGAAGAAGAAGAGTTTTTGCACACTTTTGATGTGAAGCTTCTAATCGCACATGTTCTTGCAATAAATAGCGTATTATTAGAAGATCAACAGGTAGGAGGTTAAAGATCACGGTTACCTGACACAGTGGTTATGCTGGAGGTCTTAAGATTGACAGGAGCGCTGCAGCAAAAAATGGAAACAAAGAGAAGACTAAATTTACTTCCTCCCACAGCACCGCTTGCCCCTCATGTTCTGAGATTAGTTTACATGTTTGGGAATCAGCATTTCCAGAAAACCCTGAGATTGATCTAAACAGGGGCCATGGAACTGGGGGGGGCAGAGAGGGGCTGAAGCCCCGCCCCCACCCCCACACACACATTTTCTCAACCAAAAATTTTTTTTTTTTTTAAGTTTGTCTACCCACATCTCAGAAATATTTTAAAAATGTGCAGTTTGTGCAAGCCTAGTATAACCTAGATGTACATCGAGTACTGTAAATGCTTCTGCACCGGGCATACAGCAATATAGTGGCTGCCTTCTAGGGAATGGACCAAAACATCCACACAAGAATATAAGTGCCGCCCGTGTTGGGCCTTGGTCTTTGGGTGCCTCCCCCCCTCACACATTTCAAATCGCTCTGTGGGCCCTGTAAACCCGGGGTTTTCTGTTTCTATGGCACGTCTCAGGAAATTTATTTAATTTCTGTGGCTTTCTTTCTCATTATTTTTAAACTCGTGTGTAAAATGTGCTTAAATTAGTTACAGTAGAAATATTACACTGTACAGTCGGCCCCCATTTTTCGCCATGGGTTGGTTCCGCCCCTTCCCAGGGATCATGAAAATTCGCGAGTTATTGACGTGGTTTTAAAACCCTATGTATTACATGTGCTAAAATACGCTTATCAAACCCACTCTCCAGTCTTACTCATTAATACAGTAATAATGCAGTAAAATACAGTAATGATTAAGTAAAAACGTTTTAATTTCGTACTGTGATAATATTTACGAATAAATAAAGCGCTTAGGCTCCTTACCAGAAGCTTGAGAAGATGCAGGGCGTTTGAGTGACATCATAGCGCTTAAATAATCATTAAAAACACACGGAAATAATTTACATCCCAATTTAAGCAATCACGTTGATAACTTGTGCACGAGGAAGAAAAGAAGGAGAAAAAAAAAAAGAGAGAAAAAAAAAAAAGGTGTACACATGGACGGACTGCAACCAATCAGCAGGAGGCAGAAAACAAAAGCTCTCAGCCATTGGCTAAATTTGAATCACGTGCCAGGAACTTCCGGGTTTGTCACCAATCCACGAGTATGCGGGGGCACGAGCGCTGAACCGCGAATGGTCAAGGGCCTACTGTACACAATAAATAAAAACAAAAACATTAACATAAGAGATTTTTTTTTTAAGATTGTTTGTCCAAAACAATGAGATGTCAGGGACATAAGGGAAAGAAAACAGCGCAGGGCACCTTGGAGAGGAATTACTCACATGCTCTGGATCTTGCCGGTTTTAATGTTGCCGATGGTAATGCATACATTGTCATCGCTGTCTGAGTCACTGTCCGCATCAATTTCCTTCATGATGGGAGAAAGCACGCGTTCACGCCGGGGGAATTACAGAAAGGAAATAAAGGAAACATATCTATCCAAAGAAAAATAGATACCTGAGTGTCTGGGCCTTCCACATCTCCAACCAAAGCACTGGAAATTAAAAATGCACAAAGTACAAAAAATAAATAAATAAATAGATATTATGAGAAATGGACGCTACACCGCCAACTTCTGCGCTGTATGTTAGTAACATTCTCGGATGGCGGTGCTAATAAATACCACAACACAGCCAATATGGATTACTGTATGAAAAGCAGAATGCAGCTAGAGAACATTACGAGTTATTATTGGCCAAAAAAAGATGAATACTGTAAATAGAAAATTGTAGAACCTTCTTTTGCATACCGACCATGCTTTTCAAGCACAATGAAAATGTCGGTCAAAGGTCATATTCCGCTGAATAATTCATGGCCGCTTTCAGGCTTTGTAACGTCGCGATGAACAGCGAGCGAGTCACCGAGCAGCTCGCACAGACATTCCGAGATTCAGCGCAATACACTAGCTCAGGGATCACCAACGTGGTGCCCGTGGGCACCAGGTAGCCCGCAAGGACAATATAAGTTGCCCGCGGACCTGTTAGGACAGGCCCACAGCGCCATAGTGCCACTCTCCATTGAACTGCATCTAATTGTTCTGAATATACTGTATTTTTAAATCAAATCAAAATCTTCACATAGATGAATATCATTAATTATTATTAGTAACACAATTAAAGGTCATTTGAGCCAAATTTGTAATTTCAGAGGTGTGTATTGACCTGGTAGCCCTTCACATTAATTGGTAGCCAAGAAGTAGCTCTCAGTTTCAAAAAGGTTGGTGACCCCTGCACTAGCTGAACAAAAATAATCCCGTGACCTGTGTGTTCGTCAAATTCCCACGCTGGATCCTCACTTCAGTATCTTATTTATTTTCAATTGTCATCTTTTTTTTTTAAGTTGGTCAACAATAATGATACCATCATGAGGACAGAGGTTAAAGCTACTTTTAGTGGTTCTCCTGTCACTTAAATAATAATTGAAAGCCCTGTGATGTTGATGTTTATTGTAATGCTGATGTGAAGAATGAAGGTGGTGCTGTGATGCTTATGGTAATCATGATGATGGTGGTGATAATAATGATGACAGCGGTAATGATGCTGATGCTTCGGGGGGGGGGGGGTGATGATGCTGCTTAGGGTGACTGTGTTGCTAATGGTAGCGATGATTTGTTTTGATATACCGTATTAATCCCATAATTATTGCCTCTGTGTTTGACCCATCCAAAGTGAACATGAACACACACACACACACACACACACACACACACACACACGGAGCAGTTGGGGGTTAGCTGCCTTGCTCAAGGGCACTTCAATTATGAAAGTGGAGGAAGGGAAGGTGCAGCTCACTCCCCACTACCACATATTTTTTTCCATCCGGTCCAAGAATCGGACCAGCGACCTGTCGGTCCAGTAGTGACTCTGAACATTAGGCTACAGCTGCCCGGATGCTGATGATCGTGATGTCGGAGGTGATGCTGATGGCGGTGACCGTGATAGCGGTGACGTTTATGGTGATGCTGGTAATAATGATCAGGTATCATGTTTCTTCTGAAACATCAGAACGGCATAAACCACAACTTCAGAAAGTAAGCAAAAAACCGAAGCAGTAACTCAACAGGCGGCGCCCCTCCCTGGCTTTTCGGGTTACTGCCCCTCCCTGGCTTTTTGAATTACTGCCCCTCCCTGGCTTTTGGATGATATTAAAACGCAGTTGTTTTTGAAATCCATGTAAATCCCCAGGCGGGCCTGTCTACTGTAGCTCCCTGCACTCCAACCCACATTAATTTTGAATTTCCCAACAGCAGGGTGAGAAATTTCTCATCATGAGATGAGGTTTTTTCTTCGTTTTGGAAAAGGGTTTGTGTGTGTGTGTGTGTGTGTGTGCGATCCTGATTAATGATATCAATGTTCTGTAATTGTCCGTCATCTGTTTATTATTATATATTTTTTGACTTGTGTTTGGATGCCCAAAGCATATCCTCATGTTGTTAAGCAGTGATTGGTCTGAATACACCTCGGAGTTGCTTTACAGATCCTTCCACAGGCCAGGCTTCCGTGTCAGAGCATCTTATTGCATGTGATAAGGAATAAACGTGAAATCTGCATCTTTAGGAAGCCACTCTAACAAGCGTGTGCTCTCTGAAATGCTGTGGCTACGAGCAATTGAGCTCTCATACACAAGCTGCTGCATTTAACAAGCAGCCAAAGAGTCCTTCCTCCTCGACTCCGTGCCCACTTCAAGTGTTTTCTTTGATGTCAGCACCGAGTTTTCTGGGTATTAAACATGCACGCTTCATTAGTGTAGCATAACTCCGCCTAATGAGAAATAAATGTGATGACCCATTTCACTCCGGCTCGGTTTCTTGCACACGCTCCCTCACAAACAACGCGTCTCGAGTTATTATTATTATTACTACTACACACTGCTCGTGCAAGAAAAAATGAGTGGGAAATAAACAGCGTTTGTATTGCCAGAGGCAAACTTGGGCTGCGAGTCGCATCAGTGGGTCGGGAGGACTTCATTTCTGCAATAAATAAAAATGAAGAGGAAAATCTGAGCTGGTCTCCATGAACAAGGAGTCCGAGTCTCTTTACACCCATTTATAGGGGAAAATTTATACTTCTCCATAAAATGCCTCCCTGAATGTGTCATGTTGTGTATATGTGACTGGAATTTTGATTTGATTTTAATATTCTGTATTATTTAAACGAGGGAAATCTGGCTCTGCATTTAACCCATTCAGAGTGTATACACACACACACACACACACACACACACACACACAGCACTGCCTCACATTAGTTCAGTACCTTGCTCACAGGCACTTCAGTCATAAAGGTGGGGGAAGGGAAGGTGCAGCTGACCCCTCCCTTCCTACTGGTTCGTTAATCAAACCAGTGAACTTTAGGTCCCAAGCCCACTTTCCTAAGTATTAGGCCACGGCTGCCCACACATCATTCATAAATGGGATTGATCATATCAAAATATTATTTAACATAATTTTAGAAAAATTTCAGAATTTTATAAACGATTGACATTGCAAAACTGAGATTTTGTGTGCCATTTTGATTCAGGTATTATCCCATGTCTGTAAGGTGGATAATAAATAATTATGGAATGAGGGGAAGCAGTTTCTGTGTGGAATTGATGTTCTCCCAGTGCTTACTGTATTTTCTGGGCCACAAGTTGCACTTTTTTTTCATATTTTGGCTGAGGGTTTGACTTCTACTCCAGAGCGACTTACATGTGAAACTATTATGTATAATTCTGTTAGTCATAATAATAACAACAACAACAAACAATTTCACATGTTCATTATTTTCACCCTCACAACCGCAAGAGTGCAAATCTAAGCTTGTGTACCAGTACCTGATGATCCCTATACCACTGAAAATTCCAAATTTCAACATAATCGGTAACTTAAGAAGACAACTGGACTGAACAAAAATGTCTCCAAAAAGAAAATCATATTCTGCGGATTACAAGCTGCATGTAGTGAAATATGCAGCAGAAAATGGTAATCAAGCAGCAGAAAGAAAGTTTGGAGTGAAGCAGAAACTTGTGAGGGACTGAAGAACAGTGGAGATTATTATTACTGCAATGAAGAAAACAAAAAAAAGCGAATCGCGGGCTAAAGGCTAAATGGCCACAGATAGAGGACGAGTTCGCACATGGGGGTTTCAGCAACGCACCGCAAGGAGAGGCTTGTCAACAGTGCAGTTGCGTTTCCACACCCAGGTAGTTGTCAAGGAGACAATATACAGTAATAGAATATACAGTAGGCCCTCGACATTTGCAGGGGTTCGGTTCCGGGCCCTCCCGCGAATCGAGATAATCCGCGAGTTCTGTACCCGGAAGTAAAACCCCGTGTATCATGTCACATGTGGGAATGAACAAACGGAAGTAAAATACTATGTATATATTACATGATGCGCTAAAATATGCTTCTTAAACACATTCTATAGACAGTCTTACTCATAATACAGTATTAATGTAGTAAAATGTAATAATGATTAAGAAAAACTTTTCAATTTTTACTCTTATTTTTATTGATGATGAAATAAACATTATACAGTATATACTGTTGTAAAGCACTCGTTTTAAAGTCTTTTTCAATTATTATTCCAGTACAGTACCTAAGTTAATGTTTAGAATGTTTGTGCATGAGATTTTATGTTCTGTAGCATGTTTAACAAATGATATCAAAAGGATCAACTTTATTACGTTTCATGTCCTTTTACATTGCACTTGGCGTGACGTCTCCAAGCTGGCGCTGCCTGGAGGGCAACGTCGCGGAGTTCTCGGAGTCAAGTTGTTTTTGTTCGTTTTAATTTGTTTTATTGTTTGTTCATGTTTTGCACTATGCTCATCTATGACCGGTCGACCCTACTACAGCTAGAAGATCGGAGTGTCTTCGGGCGTGTATAACTAAGCACGCTCAACTGGGCTTCTTGTTAGCAATCCTAACCGCACCCCGGCTACCAAGAAGCCCAGGCAGAGTTCTCAGAGTCTCCGGCACTTGGTTAGCACTTCCGGTCATACCGCTTGAAAATGTTCAGACCCTACAAAACAAGATGGACGAGCTTCATGCTCAGACTGCAGCGCAGAGGATCCGCTGTGTTTCTGTGAAACATGGCTCGAGGAGAGTACACTTGACGAGGCAAATGCACCAGCCGGCTACACGGCCTTCATCCCCTGCAATCCCAAGAGCCAGAGTCGTCGTTCGGCTCCTTGTTAGCTGGGGTGCGGCTAGCATATAAGCTCAGTGCTAGCCGCACCCCGGCCTACAAGAAGCCCAGTTGAGCGTACTTAGTTATACACGCCCGAATATACTCCAATCTTATAGCTGTAGTAGAGTCGACCGGTCGTAGACGAGCATAGTGCAAAACATGAACAAACAAAACAAATAAAAATGAAAAAAAAAACAATTTGACTCTGAGAACTCCGCGACGTCATCCTCTGGGCTGCGCCATCTTGGAGACGTCACTCCAAGTTCAACGTAAAAGGACATGAAGAGTACTGTAATAAAGTTTATTCTTTTGGTATCGTTTGTTAAACATGCTACAGAACATAAAATCTCACGCATAAACATGAACTTCGGTACTGTACTGGAATAATAATTGAAAAAGATTTTAATACAACAGTTCAGAGAAAACCGTCGTTTCTCAGGAGAAAGACTTATTTCTTCAGAAGAGACATCCAGCGTTTTCTATCGCTTAGCCAGAGAAGACGCACAGCTTTTGAGTGGTATCATAGAGCTTAACTGATAATTAAAACACACACAAAAAAAAGAGGCTCATTGACAACTTGTGCAGGAATGAGGGAAAAGGGGTGGGACATCAGCTCAACCAATCAGGAGAAAGGAGGACAGCCATTGGCTGAATTTGAATCACGTGCCGGTTGCACGGCAATCAGCAAATACTCAAACCGTGGGTGCAAAACCGCAAATAGTCAAGGGCCTCCTGTAAATAACTTTGCGTGAGGGCTTTCCTTGGTGTTTCCGCTTCATGCAATGCAACTGCCCCTCTATCAGAGCGAGGATCACAACATCTCAAACTGCCAGCAGATTTCCAAGCCAAGGTAGACAGTCTCCATGAGTTTCCCCAAAAAATGCAACTTGTAGTCCAGTGTGAATTATACATTTTTTTGGCCAATTCGACTTGTACTCCGGATCGATGTATACCCCAGAAAATATGGTTCATGACTTTCCTCCCACAGTCCAAAAACATGCACAGTAGGTTCCAAATCACCCATAGATGGGAGTGTGCGTACGAACAGTTGTGCAAGTGTTGACCTTGCAGTGGCCTGGTGAGCTGTCCACGGTGTCCCCTGCCCTCGCCAGAGTCAGCCGAGACGGGCACCAGCTTCCTACCAACCATAATTAGGAGTACGTGGTTCAGAAAATAAATGAATGAATGAATGAATGAGGCAAGACAAGATACAGAGAGCAGAGGAGTTTTACAAACCATCACTTGTTAATTTCATACACAAGCCGAATTCCACAGCTGATTCCTTATTCATTTTAAATATTTTCAAGACTGGAGGAAAGCACATCGGAGCCGGCACTTGTCAGCTGGAAGTGTCCCATGCTATAAGCCACTAATGCAGTTTACGATTCATTCGAGACAAAATATGTGACCTGTCCAGGCGCTCTGTGATCAGATCAGGTCATGTGATCAGAGCTGAGGGATAAACACACTCACCTGAAAATTTCTGTCTCTGTCTTCTTATCATCATCACCATTATTGGCTTCGTCCACATCACCTGTGTTGTCTAGGACAAGGGAGCAGACAGGAGTGGCTCATTGATATGTGTGTGTTGCTTGGGTTTGATCACATTTTACTGGCAGTACAGTGAAAAAACACACACATTGTATTTGAACTGTGTGTGTGTGTGTATATATATATATATATATATATATATATATATATATATATATACACACACCTGTATTTGAACATAACGGTTATATAAAACACTATTTAATAATACAGCAACAGCTGAATGTCCCGTGTTGATGACGTCATGTTAATGTTTACTCCACTTGGTGACTTTTAACCTTTATGATGAACTTGGTTCCTGAGCGCCGTTTCTGACCCGGTTCTCCTCACCTCCATACAGCCAGTCCTCGTCATCCCCACTGCTGCAGCCCGCCGTGTGTTCCGTTTCCCGGGTTGACATTCTGAGCGACCGAGCACCTGGAATAGCCGCGAGGCACGGATAACTTCCGGTGAAGTAAACCGAACAGGAAACGGGTGGGTTTAGAGGTGCAGCTATTAACAAGAGGTAACAGCTGTGAGAGTTGCGGAGTCGGGCGCGTGCTTTTTAAAGGACACGCGCTGCTCGGGCACAGTCACAGGCACGTGACCTATAGGAGCTTCAGGGTCGCAGGAAGTCAAGTGTGTGTACATCATTCCCTAAAAATCCCACCTCTCCCGTCAATCAAACCACCTCTCCTAGTAATCCTGATTTATCTTTAATAATCCCACATATGTACTAGTCCTTCTCAAAAAATTAGCATATTGCGATAAAGTTCATTATTTTCTGTAATGTACTGATAAACATTACACTTTCATTACACACAACTGAAGTAGTTCAAGCATTTTATTGTTTGAATATTGCTAATTTTGGCAAAAAAAGTAAAGAAGAACCCAAAATCCCGATCTCAAAAAATTAGCATATTTCATCCGACCAATTAAAAAAAAGTGTTTTTAATACAAAAAAAAGTCAAACTTCAAATAATTGTGTTCAGTTCTGCACTCAATACTTGGTCGGGAATCCTTTTGCAGAAATGACTGCTTCAATGCGGGCGTGGCATGGAGCCAATCAGCCTGTGGCACTGCTGAGGTGTTACGGAGGCCCAGGATGCTTCGATAGCGGCCTTAAGCTCATCCACAGTGTTGGGTCTGGTGTCTCAACTGTCTCTTCACAATATCCCACAGATTCTCTATGGGCTTCAGGTCAGGAGAGTTGGCAGGCCAATTGAGCCCAGTAATACCATGGTCAGTAAACCATTTAGCAGTGGTTTTGGCACTGTGAGCAGGTACCAGGTCGTGCTGAAAAATGAAATCTTCATCTCCATAAAGCTTTTCAGCAGATGGAAGCATGAAGTGCTCCAACATCTCCTGATAGCTCGCTGCATTGACCCTGCCCTTGATAAAACACAGTGGACCAACACCAGCAGCTGACATGGCACCCCAGACCATCACTGACTGTGGGTACTTCACACTGGACTTCAGGCATTTTGGCATTTCCTTCTCCCCAGTCTTCCTCCAGACTCTGCCACCTTGATTTCCGAATGACATGCAAAATTTGCTTTCATCCCAAAAAAGTACTTTCTTCTGCCACTGTTTTTGGTCCAAAAGGGGCTTGACCTGGGGAATGCGGCACCTGTAGCCCATTTCCTGCACACGCCTGTGCACGGTGGCGCTGATATTTCTACTCCAGACTCAGTCCACTGCTTCCACAGGTCCCCCAAGGTCTGGAATCGGCCCTTCTCCACAATCTTCCTCAGGGTCCGGTCACCTCTTCTGGTTGTGCAGCATTTTCTGCCACACTTTTTCCTTCCCACAGACGTCCCACTGAGGTGCCTTGATACGGCACTCTGGGAACAGCCTATTCGCTCAGAGATTTCTTTCTGTGTCTTACCCTCTTGCTTGAGGGTGTCAATGATGTCCTTCTGGACAGCAGTCAGGTCGGCAGTCTTACCCATGATTGCGGTTTTGAGTAATGAACCAGGCTGGGAGTTTTTAAAAGCCTCAGGAATCTTTTGCAGGTGTTTAGAGTTAATTGGTTGATTCAGATGATTAGGTTAATAGCTCGTTTAGACTACCTGAACATCATATGCTAATGTTTTGAGATAGCAATGTTGGGTTTTCATGAGCTGTATGCCAAAATCATCAGAATTAAAACAATAAAAGACCTGAAATATTTCAGTTGGTGTGCAATGAATCTAAAATATATGAAAGTTTAAATTTTATCAGTACATTCCAGAAAATAATGAACTTTATTACAATATGCTAATTTTTTGAGAAGGACTAGTATATACACACACAGTGGGGCCAATAAGTATTGGGCAGCGTAAAAATGTGCAAGTTCACCCATTTAAAAAGATAAGAGAGGTTTGTAATTTTGATCATAGGTACACATCAAGCTTGAGAGACAGAATGTAAAAAAAATCCAGGAAATCACATTGTATGATTTTTAA